>NW_006500351.1:549231-561519 GCF_000471905.2 Amborella trichopoda
GTTGTAGTTTTTTTTATTTTCCGGTCGTTCTAAGAGGACGATTTGTCTGATGATTTCTTGTAGACTTGTACTTAGTAGATATATGTCATAGGTACGTTGTATCTCCGCTAAACGTTAGTTTTACTTCTCTCTCTCTCTCTCTCTCTCTCTCTTCCCATTCCGATATAAACTCCATAGCTTCATATCTGGCTCTTTTGTTTATTGATTGGAGCTGTTAATCTCTCCCCCTAAACTTTTAGTACAATACAGTTTACCATATTGGGTTCCTCTTGATTCCATTGATTTCTATTGTAAGAACATTATTGATGGTGCGAGTAGATTTTTGTTTGGTAAATTGAAACACAAGCTGTTCTTCTATTCGGTAAGACGCAAATGGCCAAGGATATATTTTCAGATGTTTTTTATGCAAAAGAAAATTGATTTAACACTAGGTTATTCTAAATTCTCTAAATGTACTATATCATGGAGAAATAAATGCACCTGTTGGTTATTGCTGCTTGTTGGTTTTTATTTATTTATTTCTTGGTTTGTTTCAATTTTGTTATGGAGCACAACCAGCATGATATAAATCACCTTTTCTCAACACTAAATTATTGTTTTTTTAAGGATATTTCAGTATACCATCTTCAAATTTCCTTAGATGTTTGAAAGAAACACTGTAAGTTTCTATTTTCTTTAGGTCTTGATGCTAATAGTTTTTTTTATTGAAGTTACTGATTATTGCAAAAAATAAAGATAATGAGTTCATTTGCAACAGAGATCTATATCTTCATGGTGCAAAATTATTTTCCTCCTTAGTAGGTTGATATCATTCTTGTTGTATTCTTGGAACGGTAGGAAGTAATATTGTCTCGGTTTGTTCATTTTTAATCGATTGCTACTTTTGGTTTCCTCTTTCAATAAGAATTGACTAGAATGAGGTGCGGTTTTTCTTTGTTGGATTGATTCAGTCGTTAAGGGCGATGTGGATTCTAAGTGAACTAGGATAATAATAATTACTTATTGTAAATGGGAGACTGCAATCCACGTCCAATTGTCCATAAAAGAAAGCTGTAATCTATTTTTCTGCATAGGAGAAACTGTTGAAGTTGGTGTCCTTCATTTGATGTGTTTCTTGTTGAATTTTAAATACTTTAAAACTATATAGTGGATGGCCTGTATTAAAGTCCCATGTGTGCAGGCATGGTGGTGGACGAGGCAGGGCTCTCTCAATTTGGGTGCTATGTTTCTCTTTGATTTTCCACACTAACTAATTTTTTTGAACCATTCCTATGTACATCTTCACCGCCATACCGACAACTTCCATTGTTTTATCTAGTTGTAACTCTGTGGGCTACTGGCTAGGATTTGCTATCCTCTTAAGCACATGTCCCTGCAATGGAGATCCAATGTGTTGAACGACCATCTCAGGCATTTATGGCAAGTACTAGAAAAGAAAAAAAAAGTTATAATGAGTAAATGCACTCAAAAGGTAATTTTTACTAATTTTATGCATAGACATAGATATATATAGATACACACATGCGCACACACACACGAACTCTGCCATAGCTGGTCCCAACCCGGTTGTGCTGGTCCCAAGCCCAGAGAAAGGAGGGTTGTGTGAGGTGGGCAGCTGGCATAAAACTTATTTAAGGAGTATGTTCGTTAGTTGGTATAAGCCTTGGATGATGATGATAATGATGATGATGATATATAAACACAATAGCTTGTTTAAGAAGTATGTCCCTTGCTAAGCTGACTGATTTTTTAAATTTTGATGAAACCAAACATTGTAATTGATCATTAGAATAAAACCTTGTACAATATTGATTTCATTTTATTTTTTTAAAATTTCTTGGTGGAATTAAGCCTATTTAAAATTTGGAAGAATATTGTATTTGATCATTCTCTTAACAGATTGCATTTCCTTTGTTGCAATCACTTATTCCTTTTGTGAAAGCATTCCTTATATATGAAATTGCATCAATTTGGTGGCTGTTCATATCATCACATGATATGCAGTTGAAGTCAGTGCAAATCTCGATGTCACTAAACAGATTTGTTATTTGTTCTAAAAATCGATGTGTATTTAGCAAGAGGCGAATTAGGATGACACCAGAGTTTAGTTTTTTCATAGTGAATGGCATGGTTAATGAGTTTATGGCTGGTGATAGAGCACATCAAGAAATCAAAGAGATGTGTTTAATGTTAGAAGAGTTAGCCCAGCAAAGTTTAGTTGTCACCTCTGTGTGTGTGTGTGTGTGTGTGTGAGAGAGAGAGAGAGAGAGAGAGAGAGAGATGTGCCATTCTTTCCTTCTAACAGTCAGAATGGGTTTATAGTGAATCATTTAAGTTACATTTGTTGCTTACTGGTTTTACATTTGTTGCTTACTGGTTTTGATATGTTTCCCTTGTTTTTCTTTTACAGGTTTGGACAATGAACCCATTGTGCACATGCTAACTATTTCTTGGGGCTGTTTGTAGCAATTAGGTAACAGACATTTGTTGATCTAGTCCAGGAATGGACGGCATTATGCACTCATGTGCAATTAGAAGTGGGCTGGGAAACTCTGTGGCTTATGTCAAAAGGTTTTTGGTGATAAGATTGTAGCATTATGGCTGATGGACAAAGGTTATCACTTATCATTATATAACATTCCTTTCTCATTTAAGGAGGGAGATACATATGCTCTTATGAAATTTTCATGCCTTATATTAAACAGATAAGTCTTTCTTTCAGCTGAATTTATACATGTTATTTTTACATTCAAGTGGATGATTGGTGTTATTGCTATCAGGTTGCCCTTGTTAATAGGTTGATTGATTTTGAAGTACTAAGAAGCTTTCTTGGGGGACTGCTGTGTTGCCTTTAGTTCCAATAGATCACATGAACCCAGCTGCTTGTTATGCTTGAGGCATGTGATAACTTGGCCGTAAATTGGCATCCTAAACTGCATTCTTCTCATTCTAGAAATTGGTACACTGTGAGAGTTTTGTGGATGCCATGTTTAGACTGGAAAGTGTCTTTGAGCTTTGCATAATGAATTAGGTTTTTTGTGGAGTTTGCATAGTTTCTGTCTAGACTTGGGGTCATCATGGAATCCAAAATAAAATGGATGCCAACTGACTTTGTAATGATCGAGCTCTAGTCAGGACAATGAATGCAATATGACCCCCACAGTGGGAACTAAGTTTTGTTTGAGATTTGTGTATTATAATTTTAGCACACAAGGAGGAGCCAGATTCAAATATGTGGCTTCTGATATTTTTGTTCTTTGTTTTCTTTTCCTGCACATGTTTGATTGGTTCAGATTAGTGCCTTCTATTACGCAATTTTATGGGCATGAAAATGGAAGTGAAATTCTTAACAGTGGATGGTTAATTGTTTTGAACCGTTTGCTAGCTACACTTTGTTCACACGCTGGGTGATTTTGAGGTACTAAGAAACTTTCGTGGGGGAGTGCTACGTTGCCTTTAGTTTCAGGAGATCACATGAACCCATTATGCTTGATGCATGTGATAACTTGGCCGTGAATTAGATGTTAAACTGCATTATTCTCACTCTGAAAAGTGGTACACTTTCAAAGTGTCATTGAGCTTTGCATAATGAATTGGGGTTTTCATGGATAGTTTCAGTCTTGAATTGGGGTTGTCATAGAATCCCGAATAAAATGGATGCCAACTGAGATTGAGCTCTAATCAGGATAATCTATCAATGCAATATGATCCCAGCAGTGGTTTTGAATGTGCATTTTGGTCTTATACTTGTTCCTCTCTTATACCTGAATGATAACATAGCAGTCAGACTTTTGGTGCCTGCATATAAAGGGCAGTGATGGTGTTAATATTTGGCGTACGTGCAAGATTCTGATTCTCTTACATGGAGAAACCTTAATAGACTCCAACATGGGTCATTATTGTCTGTGTAAACTTTTTATAGCATTTCATGACAGTATCCTTTGTAACCAACTATCCCATGGGTTTAGATGGATCTTTTGACTTGGATTCATTGTATAAAATCATAATAGCTGGCTGCTTGCCACGATTTTATAACTATGATATTACCTTGTGCCCTGAAAAAAAAGAAAGAAAATTTGAACCGATGACTTTCTTTCAAGAAAAGAAAGTTGGTTGTCTTGATAACGAGTGAGGAAAGGTTCTTAGCCACCGGTGGCCGGCTCAATGAGCACCTTTGGGCTTCAACAACTACACTCTTGATTCATCAAACTACACCCCTTGCAACTCCAAACTTTCAGTGAACAACTAAGTTCAGTGGCTGTTGTTTCTTTATGACACCCAGTGAACTATAAAATGCATTGGACCCTTGATGATGATATAATTTTTTCTAGTTTATGGAATGACACTTGAGAATAAATACAAAAGAGATCAGTTATATTTTCTAGTTTTAGCTTGCATGGATTGGGATATGATATAAGGTCTATTATGGCTAAGAGACCTATCTTCTTAAGGTCTTCTCTTGCCAACAAGTCATGCTCCCGCATATAGATATTTATGTGCTGATCTTACTGGAATTATCATTCATTAATGCCTAAGTGTATTGTGTCTCTTTATCTCTTCGTCAGGGCAGGAGACAGGCGTTTCCTGTAATCTCCTAACAAGCACCATTTTGTGTGAATCACTTGTCCTTAATGCATTCCTTGACCTATTCCATTCCATGATCTTAACTAGAACTGCATAAGAACTTCGGTCCTCACATTCTAGCCATAAAATATTCCTTCCTTCAACTGTTTTCAAGTACACAGTCTCATAACACTCTCCCCTTGAACTGGTCTTTAAGTACTCTATCTCATAAAGGAAACTAATCATGTGGGTTGTATCAATAGATTGCGAGAATGTATTTTCCTTGTGGGAATATAATATAAGCGTCTAATGATGTCCCTTAGTTGAGATTAGGCTCAGATGATGATGATGATTATCATGATATATATACACAATAGCTTGTTTAAGAAGTATGTCCTTGCTAAGCTGATTGATTTTTTTGAATATTGATGAAACCATACTTTGTAATTGATCATTCGAATAAAAGCCATGTACAGTGTTGATCATTGGTATAAATGTTTTAATGCAAAGCCATTTGGTCACTTGATGTAGTGTAAAGTGGGTTTGCTTGATGTAAATTCCATGTTGGTGTGCTTTAAACTTACATCCAGTATTGATTTCAACACCTTTTTTTAATTTAAGCCTGGCTTTTTATTTTTTAATCTTGGTAGAATTAAGCCTATTTAAAATTTGGAAGCATATTCTCTTAACAGATTGCCATTCCTTGTTGCAATCACTTATTCCTTTTCTTGATAGTTATATTGCACCAATTCGGTGCAAGTGGGCTGGTCATATCCTCACATGATATATACAGTTGAAGTCAGTGTGTGTATCGATGTCACTAAACAGAATTGTTGTTTGTTCTAAAATTCTATGTGTATTTTAGAAAGAAGTGGAGTAGGATGACACCAGGGTGTAGTTTGTTCGTAGTGAATGTCTTGTTTAATGAGTTCAGGGCTGGTGTGCACACACTAACTAGTTCTTGGGGATGTTTGTAGTAAGTAAGTGACATACACTTGTTGATCTAGTGCAGTAATGGTGACGAGCATTGATAATGGACGGCATTTGGACAAGTGCACAAATTGAAGTTCCCTGGAAAACTCGCTTATTCCAAAAGTAATGATTAGCTCTTTTTGGCGATAAGATTGTAGCATTTTGGCTCATGGACAAGGTTATCACTTATCATTATATAATATTGTAGCATTTTGGCTCATGGACAAGGTTATCACTTATCATTATATAATATTCCTTTCTCATTCAAATAGTCGGATACATATGCTGTTATAAAATTTTCATACTGCATTTTAAACATCCAGTCTTTCTTTATGGAGAATTCATACATGTGATTTTTACATTCAAGTGTATCATTGGTGTTATTGCTATCAGGTTGCCCTTGTTAACAGGTTGATTGATTTTGAGGTACTAAGAAGCTTTCGTGGGGGAGTGCTATATTGCCTTTACTTTCAGGAGATCACGTGAACCGATTATGCTTGAGGTGTGTCATAACTTGGCTGTGAATTGGATCCTAAACTGCATTATTCTCAGTCTAGAAAGTGGTACAGTTCCAAAGTGGCATTGAGCTTTGCATAATGAATTGGGGTTTTCATGGATAGTTTCGGTCTTGAATTGGGTCGTCATAGAATCATGAATAAAATGGATGCCAACTGAGATCGAGCTCTAATCAGAATAATCAATCAATGCAATATGACCCAAGCAGGGGGAGCTGTGAGTTTTGTTTGATATTTTTGTATTGTAATTTACCAGACGACGAAGAGCCAGATTCAAGTATGTTCCAAGGCTTCCAATGTTTTTGTTCTTTTGTTGTTTTCTTCCATATGTTTCATTGGTGCGGATTAATGCCTTGTATTGGACAAATTTGATGGGCATGAAAATGCCAAGTGATGGATACTTTGTGCTATCTGAACGGTGGATGGTTAGTTGGTTTGAACCTTTGGCTAGCTAAGCACTCAAGTTATATGGATGTGACCAACTGGATTGACATATAGAGCTCATTTATTGAGGAGGTGGTGAGAAAATTGTTCTAGTGGGGAAAAATTTAGAGATGATATCACTAAAAATTGAGGACCTTAATACATATGCTCTCTCACACACACACACTCTCTCTCTCTCTCTCCAGCACGTGTAAATACACCTCAGTGGAATGGAATACTAGAAGCTGAGAGAAAAGGGTACAAGCATGGAGCACAATAGAGTTACGGAATCACAAATAGATCACAATGCGCACATAATATTTTGGAAAAATTACATAAATATCCGTTTTAGTTTTCGTTATTATCAAAATACCGAATTCTTTTTATTATTAGTCATATATATCTGTTTTTGGACTTCATAACAATATTTTTTAAAAAAGATTAAACTACCCATTTTCAGTTTTTTAAAATCAAAATTAGGTCAATTTTGGTTTTTGAAAAAACGAAAATTTTAAAATTTCAGTTTTTCAAAAATCGAAATTTTCTTGAACTTTCACACCTGGTGTGAGAGAGAAAGCGAAGTGAGGATTTAAATACACATCAAAGTAGCAAATTCGTGCGGAGTTTATAGAGAGAGAGCTTGACCTGCTACCCGAGTTGCAAGACACGGTAAAAGAGATAGATACTTTGAGCTTCTGCCAGAAAAGCCCTGGAAAATCTGCGTTGGACTTCCCTCACCAATTAGAGATGTGGCGAGAGAGAACCCAAATCACCCCCCTAAAAATACAACCAACATCAAGTCCTATTGTCTCACTAGTTAGAGATATGGAGAGAGAAGCATCAAGTGGGATTGCCTCCCATTAGTGATACGGAGAGAAAGAACGCATCACCAGTTAGTGATACAGACATGGAATATGTTATATAGTCAGTACGAGCTCCCTCACCGGTTAGAGATATGGAGAAAGATTACCCGAATCTCTAGGTAAAAATATAACGACTATACTTGTCCAAAAAGATAGAACCAATATCAAGTCTCATGACGGAACCAATATCAAGTCTGATAGCAGTTTTCGTGAACTACTGAAACTGGAAAATAAAGAAATTTGGTTTTTAAAAAACCAAAATTTTAAAGTTTTCGGTTCTTGAATAATAGAAATTTTGAAATTTTTCGTTTTTCAAAAACCAAAATTGACCTAATTTGTGTTTTTAAAAAACCGAACACGGATAGTTGCATATTTTTTAAGAAAAATTGTTATGAAGTCCAAAAAACGGACATATGAATAATAACGAAAATGTTCGGTATTTTGGAACTAACATAAACTAAAATAGATATTTATGTAATTTCCCTAAAATGGATATTTATGTAATTTTCTCTAATATTTTTTGGATGAACAAAAGAAAGAATAATGGTAAATTGATTTGTGCAGGTTAGCCTGCATAAAATCAAATAAGCTGTGGGCAACAGGAATCGAGTTGCAATTGACAAGCACTAGTAAGCAGTCTTACAATTCAATCCACTATAGTATGTCTGAAGCACTTCCTTTCTTTGGCTGTGTCTATGTAAAGCTTTTTGGTTGCAGGATTAGTTTGAGGTGGCCTTTGGTCATATTCCAGCCTGTGTCTATTTCAGTGAGCTAGTAAATTGATGTTTCAAAGCATCTTGAGGTACACATCAGTTCCATTAGCTAGCTACCTGTTGATTGCCTATTAAGTCTCGTATGCATGCCTAAAGCTTGCGTCCGCTTAAGACGAACCCATCCAGTGTGTGTGAAGCAACATAAATTTGAAGTTGACAGGTTTCCATTATAGAGTAATTAGTGAGTTGGCTACAAAACTAGTAACTCCTTTAAAATATCAAGTACCAATTTGCCTAACATATGGCATGCAGATCTCTATGTTCCTTAAACTTCTGAATTTGATTTTAGGATGCATCAATGATATTTTGAGAAAGCTTTAGGCCACAAAAATCCCCCTAAAAAGGTGTTTTTGTTAGGAAGTTACTGCTAGTCTATAACCTTATATTTACAACAGAAATGCCCTCTGAAGGGCATTTTTCTTAAGAGTGATGAACTTGTAACACCATCATCTATACACACATATTCCATAATATACAATGAAACTGTACTTAGTTGTGCACACCCAGATTTGGGTCATGATAGGTCTGGCACACCACAAAATGCATCTGGTTCGAACAATCTCGCAGAACTCTCACTGTAAACTCCAGAAACAAAATCCTTAGCACCTTCAGATGTAACATCTGCAGTCGTTTTGGGGCTCTGAAGACTTATGTACAGCAGAACACACAGTACCAATGATGCGGTGATTCCCATCAATGTGAGCTTTACCCTGTTCAAGATAGGCTTGACCTGCACAACAAATGATATTTTTTTAACCACTGCATAGTTAAACATCAAATCCCATTGAGAAGTATGAGAGTGGGTTGTTCTCAGTGACCAAGTCTTAGGGTTTAAAAGGAAGGGATTGACTCACTGAGTATGAACCCAGAAGGCGGTCACGAGCTAATATTTCAGGAGGCTTCACCCATATCTGTCAAAGAAGAATGAAACTAAGAATTCATGGTTTTTATCATACAGGCATCCATGCATTATGTGAATAGATCAATGAAAACTATTTAGCATGACGAAACCACATAAAATCAAGCATTAATAACGAAGAAAAATACAGGGAGAAAATATGCATACAATTGACATTTAACAAAAGTAAACAACAGAAGCAGATACCTAACCAATCTGACATCATAGTTCCATGAGATGGTACGGGACAGTGTGTCATGGAAGAGTATAAAGCATTTCTTAATCGACGCTCTCACACCTCACCCCATTGACACCCAAAAAAAAAAAATTAACAGTAGATCGGTGTGGAAAGATACACTGGGACCATTTGGTACGAAAATATTCCCACCTAACCACATGAGGGAATTCTTTCACATGTAAATATTTCACGCGAACCAAGCATAGCTACCTAAACCATTCAAAAGAAAGTAGCATGACAAATGTGAAAAAAGAAGTTAAAAGAGTGGTGTGGAGTAAATAGAGAAGGATTTTATGGGGCAACTTATGCAGCCCCTCCCCTCCTGGACCATGCTTTAAACCACCACCCCCCCCACAAGGAAGAGAGAACAATACTATTAAATCACACAATTAACCCAACTACTGTTTACTTTTGTAGTCGCCCCCCAAGGAAGAAAGAACATAATTTTATTTTGGATGAAAATACCCCATATATAAATCCACGACTCTCTCTATAAAAATTTGACATAGATTTTCTCTACAAATTTTGAGATAGTTTTTATATCTAAAAACTTGAAATTTGAGTTAGTTTCTCACTACAATTTTTTAGATAGTTTCTCTCTCCAAAAGTTTTAGATAGTTTATCTCTCTAAAAACTTAAAATTTGAGATAATTTCTCTCTAAAATTTTTGAGATAGTTTCTCTCTAAAGTTTGAATTTTCAAATTTTTAGATAGAGAATTGTGGGTTTATATTCATCTAACACAAAGCTACTTCCTTCCTTTGGGGGGATGGCTGCAAAATAAATAGTAATTGGGTTAGTTATGTGTTTTCAAACGCATTAGAGGTGCCTAGAAAGTATGGTCTAGGGAAGTATACATAATTTTCCCTTAATCAATGCATGAATTTGCATAGAGAAATGAGACATGAATTTGTATAGAGAAATGAGAGCAAGGACCTATTGAAGACAGGTGAATATGGATAAAAAATAAGTCATATAATGTCATCTATTATCCAGTTGAGTGTACAAGGTAAACAAATGACCACAACTCATGTACCATTTCTTTGTACTTGGTTCTTAATAGTATTTTAAAAAAAGGATGGGTGGAGTAGATCATCCACCCACTAATCATGTCCGGATATGCTGAAACCATCCAAAACATATAAAATATCCCGAAAGTATGGCCCTTAATAGAGAAGAATAGAGGAACATGATTCAAGTAACCAACCCCAAATCTTTGGTAGGACACTTAGTAGGGAACGGTGGTTAGTGTGTCTTTCTGCTTTGCAAAGATGTGGAGGTTCAATCCATGTCCCATTGCAATTCTTTTTCTTTCTTTTTTGTTAATAAAAGAAGTGCTTATTGAAAAAGAAAATCCAAGGTACAAAGCAATATTTAAATGGTAGAAGAGTGCTTGGGTAGGCACACAAACCCCTAACCAAGCATTATGTGCCCCTCAGCACTAGCTGAATAAGCCCTTCAGCTTATATGATATTATAGTGACCAAAATTAAGAAAAGTCTCAATTCCTACTCAGAATTGGAATGGTGTTCACCGATCTTGGATCCCGGTCGGTGATTTCTTTTTCATATTGGTTCCTATTTCCTAATACATGTTCTTCATAATGTTGGTTCCTATTTCCTAATACATGCTTTTCACACAAGGGAAAAAAAGAACCAACATATAATTTATTAATGCTAATATAATGGCTCTTGCAGCTTTCATGTTAATTGGACTAGTACCAAATTTTCACAATGTTCAAGGTAGAAGAATGTATAACTGCTTGCAACTTGTGGTTTTTGCTTCAATTATGCATATTTTTAAAGATGATTGATGATCTTGAGGTTTGGAAGGAATGATGAATCCCATTACTTGAACCATCAGCATGGATGGACAACCGTTGTTTACAAATTCATTGGAAAAATGCATGTCACTATAAGTTGTGGAGGTTGTGAAAGTCTTGAACTCAAGGGATCGGGGATCAATGAGAAATATTTCAACAGGAAAGGGGAAGACTCCACAATTGAAAACAGCAGGAAAATGCCCATGGGACAGATTGGGTGGGAACTGGACTGGTTGAGGAGACAAATTTCTATGAGAAAACACCATAAGTACCTCTAATTTGAGAAATGAGAATGAAATCTAGTTTCTTAGTTCAAACTACTATGGTCAGACCATATCTTATCCATAAGCTCTAAGATACATCGAACACCAACTTTTAAGGTAATTATGTGAGAGTCCAGAGTTCAAAGATTTCAATGGACATGTCTCAAATGTGCCATATGTGGTTGTGTGTCAGACATATGGGCAGGCTCCTTGTCAATTTTAATTTAAATATGAAATTCTCTTGGGTTGTTAATCCAAGGAGAATGGAGTGACTAAGGAAGATCTTATGTATAGAATTATAGCTAGGTGGGCAAAGTGGAGGTGTACATCTAGAGTTTTATGTAAATGACGTATACCAATGGAACTTAAGGGGAAGTTCTATAAGACGGTTGTAAGACCAACCATGCTCTATAGGACAAAATGTTGGGCGGTCAAGAAACAACATATCGATAGGATGAGTATATTTAAGATGAAGATGTTGAGATGTTATTCGTGGCAAACAAGAAAGGATAGAATTTGGAATAAATACATCCAAAAGAACTGGGGGGTGGCATCAATAGGCGATGAGATGGGGAAAAGTAGACTTCGGTGGGCAGGCCATATACAACATAAATCTAATACAACACCAGTTAGGAGGGACGATTTGGTCTGAGTGGAAGGCTCTAAAAGGGCAAGCGGGACGCCCGAAGAGCATGGATGGAAGTAGTGACAAGAGAAATGGTGACTTATGCTATGCCTGAGAGTATGGCCCTTGATAGAGCAGAATTGCGGAACAAGATTTATATAGCCGACCACAAATAGTTGGGATAAGGCTCAAATGATCATGAAATATGCAAGTTTCTAAATTTGTTTCCATCCATTCTATTAGTTTTAACAGATGCCTTAGAATAAACCATTCGATGGAGGATTCAATGAATTTTTGCAAATCTATCCAAGGTGCATGTTATTGATAGTACGAGT
>NW_006500351.1:562421-589337 GCF_000471905.2 Amborella trichopoda
AAAAGAGATGGAGTACGCTTTCTATAGTGTAGTCTAGGAGTAAAATGATATAAAGGGAATTTCTTTTGATTCTAATGGGAGATTGAAGTAGTGAGAGGGACAATCTCAGTCGCCAACCCTTGCCCAACCATCATATATCAAGGGCGGATAATGCACCATAATCCCTAAGAGGATTCCTATTAAGATACTTGTCTGGCTCTAGGTGGAGTCCAGTTAGATCTTCCATAGAACTTCTAGATCTAGTTGGATTCTTCATAACTAACTCCAACTAGAAAAAGATTTCCCACCTTTGAACTAACTCCTAACCACTTAGGTTCAACTTTCAAACTTGTAAAAAACTTTGACTTTTCGACATCCCATTCACCAAAGGAAATAATCATAAAATATCTTAGGAGATCTTTGGAATTAAGCTACACAAAGAAGTCCAAACTTGGGTGGTATGAAGCCCACATGAGAGATAGGACTTCGATGTACCCTGCCTCATGGTTTGAGTGCCACTTGTCCCCCATGGTTAATGAGGTCCACGTGGTGCTCAGGTATGATTCATGTAGTCCTCCAATGGCCAACAAAAAGACACTACTAAGCATCCACAAAAATCACAATCCTCCCTCAAATTAACTTAAATAAAAATATTTAGTACCAAATACGACCTTACCTTGGAACAATATTTTTATTCCAAAAGTAACCTTGTTTTAAAAACATATTTTGCTAAACAAAACTAAGGTGATTAATTAGAGAATTTAATTTTCTTAAAACCCCTTGAAAACCACTTTAAAAACCTTAGAATAGTGTGCTAGCACAGAAGCTAGACCCTTCTACCAAGCACTCCATGACTACCCTATGATCACATCTAGACCTCAATACTTCCATGCAAGGAGCTCATGATTGGCCTATCAAAGTTATCCAAGGCATAGAAGTGCTATAGTCCTCAAGTAGTCATAGATTCTAGGTGCCCTCCCCAAGGAAAAATTTAAGTTCCACTGCATAGATCAAATACTTGTACAGGAGTTCCTAGCTTTCCTCCTTGAATGGGAGACCCTCTGCATGCTAAAAGCGAAACCCACAAAACTCCAAAATCACATAAATCCATGGCAACTGCAGCACACATGCTATGTATGATTACCAATGTTGAGTTTACAGGCACTTATCCTTGTAAGTCACTATTGAATCCACTTAACCGAGTCCTCTTGAGCTCACCCAACCTAACCCACACCAAACCAAACCTACTACCACCCAACCAAGCCTAGACCTAGCCCACACTTAGGTCTACCGACACCAAATTGCGACGACCCCATAGGAACCCATTGCAACTCGTGTGTATGTGACCCTTAGACCGAGTGCGACTCAAAGTGCAAGGGAGTGAAATCAAACCATGCTCTAAGCAAGCAGGTATTGATGGTGTAGGTCCAGCTCCCCTACCTTGGCGGTGTTTGGCTCACAAAGCTCACCTGGGGAGAAGTAGGGGTGTTTGGCTCACAACACTCACCCCAAGGAACACTCGTAGGGAGATATCTCCGAGACCAGGCACCCTCACGCGCTGCCAGCCAACGAGTATTGGAAGGCTTTTTGCAGCATCAAAAGCCAATATCTAAGAGAGACACGACCCAGACACGCACTAACCCACCTCCTTTTTTTAGGTAATTCTTGTACCTTGTACTTTTTACCTCAGTAAAACTAATTTTGTTGGTGTACCACTTGCACTGCACCGCATGTCTTTATCCAAACACATCCGGGGTCACACAAGCACACATGTGCACGCGGCGACACAGGGGACTAGCTGACCAAGAGCAAATTGAAGAGGTCATCCTTAGTTTCTTAAAATCACTTAGTGAGGAAAACCTAAATTTTCACCACACATCTAAGCCACATACACATTTGGGGTCACGCAAGCATGCACATGCACGCAGCGACGCAGGGGTCTGGCCAACCAATAGCAAATGCAGAAGGCCAGCCTAAGTTTCTTAAAATCACTTACAGAGACATGGAAAACCTAAATTTCAGTACTTTAGGAGAGTCTTATGTGAATGTGAGTTGTCAGAAAGTGATAATCCACAACAGAACAATGAGAGAACCATGTTTCATATAGTAATCATAACTGTAGCATATAAGTGTGAGAGCAAATTGGTAAAAATTTAATATCAAGCAATGCACAGATGAAGAGAAGGATTGCTTCTCATTTAGAGGAACAACCAATAGTAGTAGTTGGCTACAGGCCACCCTAAGTAGCCAAAACTGTCATCAATGCAAACAGGTGGTCGCAACAATCAGGTTGGGAACATGGAATAAATGAGGGTCAAGAGAATGGGTTTTCCCCTGTAACACTTCTAAACTAGAGATCCAAGAAGTTGTCCAAAAAATAACTCGAGATCCAAGAAGCAAGGCATTTTTCTTGATGTCATGTTCTTGGATGTGTATCATAGCTACTCATCCCTAACCAACTTCCAGTGCAAAGCCTGATCAATTCAAGACCAATATTGGAGCCCTTTACCAATTGCCCCAGCAAATGAAATTACTTGACCTTCAAAAGGAGACTAGATTGCAGGATCATTGCTTTGCTATGGAATAGATCTTGAGGGAAATTTTCCAAGGCACCATTATGTCACTCCAAAGGGTCATCACATCTGTATAAAGCAGTCTCCTTTTAAAGCTACACTTTCAAACATCTAGCGGTGGATTAGTCAGCCTGCACCTTTAGTAATTGCATCTCATCGCTACCACCATAGGTCCACTTTGCTATACACTACCCATGGTATCCCATTAACCGAGAAAAATATCTTGGAATAACTTATTGCTCCACAACATGAAACCATTGGAAACAGTAAAAGAGAAAGGCATCATTAGAAGAGAATCTTATATTCCCATAAGAAACTACATTTTCAAAATCTAGTGATACAACCGTCATGATTGGTTTCCTTTATGAGAAAGAGTACTTAAGAGCAGTTCAAGGGGAGAGTGTTATGAAACAATGTACATGAAAGCAGCTCAAGGAAGGAATATTTTATGGCTATAGTGTGAGGACCAAAGTTCTCTTATGTAGTTCTAGATACGATCATGGAATGGAATAGGGTCGAGGAATGCATTAAGGACACGTGACTCACACAAAATGGTGCTTGTCAGGAGATCACTGGAAACACCTATGTCTCCTGCCCTGGAGAAGAGACAATGACATATGGTACACCTACACATTCATGAACAATAATCCCAATTAGATCAGCACATAAACAGCATGAAATTTTGGCAAGGTAAAATTAACTTAGAACGTTAAGAAGGTAGGCTTCTTACTCAACCCTAATAGACCTTATATTGTATCCCAATCCATGCAAGCTCAAGCATGAACATATTACTGATTTCTGGTGTGTTGATTCTCAACTGTCCTTCCATAAACTCGGAAAAATTATAACATCATCAAGGGTCCAATACATGTCTGTTAGCATACATCATAGGATAAAATTGTGCCAAGGAGCCAGCTATTATGAATGTATAAAGTGCAGAACCTTGAACACCAATTGCTTTGCTATAAATCCAAGTTCAAAGATTCATTTGAACCCATGGGGTAGTTGATCACAACAGATACTGTCATGAAATGCTATAAAAGGTTTACACAGACAAGTATGACCCATTGAGTCTAAAGGTTTTTCATGTAAGAGAATCACAACCTTGCCAATACGCCAAATATTAACACCATCACTATCCTTTATACGCAGGCACCAAAAGATGGACTGCTCTGTTATCATTTTAGTATAATAGAGGAGCAAGTATAAGACCAATATCCACATTCTACATCAAGGCAAAGATAATAGCTCAATTCAATCAAATACTTCACATAGAGCAAAGTCAGGGCTTAAAAATGATTTCGCTGGGAACTAAGATATAAATTACGATCAAAGTTTCAAGGGCTCCTGTTGGTTAGAGTACTATTTCATTTTCCATCTGTGATTATTCAAAAATGAAGACCCAAAACAAAATAAAAGGAGAGTAGTTGGTTAGAGAACTATTTCATTTTCCATATGTGATTATTCATAAATGAAGAGCCAAAACGAAATAAAAGGAAAGTAGGACAAAGGAAGAGAGTAAAATTCACCATAAAGAGCTAGCCTTTTATGCAGTATAAAGGATAAGAAGGGGAACTAATCAAATTATCTAATAAGATATGAACAATTAACGCCTCAGTAATATCTTTTGATTTAATTTCAAAATACCCACCAAAAAAACACATGATCTTAAGAGGAATAGTTACAAGTGGCTACAATGTTATATACTTAATCTCTTATGGGCATTTTCATAAATTTCCCAAATAATAAAGTTTGTACCTGCCCATCGTACCACCCTGTTTCCTCATCTGCAACAAAGGAAGTCCCAAATCATCAATTATGAATGTAAACCCATATCGAGAAACTGATAAAACGGAGGAATCACATTCTACAGTACAGAGAGAAAACCAAGAGGAGAAAGTTTATATATTAGCAGAAATAATACACTTCAAACAAACATGGAAAGGAGGAGTCAAGGAAAAGAAAGGGGAGAGGATAGAGTGAATATGAAGCTCAAATTGCATTCCAACGAGAAATAGAATTAGGAAAGTCCACAATTCCACATGATGCAAACAATGAGAGAGTTCCTATGCCATCACAAAAACCCAACATGCTGGAAACCATGAAAGAATAGTAGAGTTTGATAAAAAAAAAAAAAAATCTACACACTGGAGAGAAACACCCCAAGAGAGAGAAGCATCATACATCACCAGAAGAAGCTCACATCATGGGAATAATGTGTGTCTGTGAGAGAGACAGAAAGAGAGAGAGATTACACTCCACTGTAGCGCTGAGCAGGCGGTTGCCGACATAGGCCCAGCCCAGGTACATTCGGAGAGCCGCAAGGTTTGCGGCGAAAAGCCCAACGCAAGCTGATCCCACCAAAGAACTCATCACCTCTCTCTCTGAGTCCAAAGAATTCAAACCAAGATTATTGTGGTGAAGCATCGCCCCGAAGCGAGCCACAGGCCACCCCAGGAGCACTGCAAACCCCAGGCTGACTGCTGCCAGCCTCCGCCCGTAGTGCCTGACATCGCCAGCCGCCCACGAGAAGAGGGCAGAGCTGGCCAAAGCCTCGTACTCCCTCACCGGTTGCTGCTCTAAAGGAACAGGACAATCCCATTTCTCACTCTTCTTTTGATTTTGGTTTCGGCCTCCATTAGAGCTGAGGTATCGGTCTCCATTGGAGGCCTTTGGGCTTGTTACTGAGTGGCGGAGTGGTGGTGGTGTTGTGGTTGAGAAGAGTGGTGGGTGAATGCGAACGGTGGGAAAAGGAGGAGAGAAGCGGAGCAGGGAAGCCATTTATCACCTCCTCTGTTTAACTTGAAGCACAAGGAAGCTCGTTCTATTCAAATTCGACGGTTTAAGTTGAGATAATGAATAAGCGGTATCAACCCTTCCTTTTCCTTTTCTGATCTCAGATGGTACGAGAGGAAAAAGACGCTTCCTCTTCTTGTTCTAGCCAAAACTAATTTTCCACATTGATTGAATCTGAGAGAGAAAGGCGTTAGCGGATGACCTAACCTGTGGATGCCACTCCAATCGAAGCTGCAAGTTTGCGGAAAGAGCCCGACGGTTGGATTTGAAGCATGAGGTTCAGACCACGAAAGAGAAGACTACGATCTTGGACTGGCGGCCTCTGCGCTCGACAAACAAAACGGGTCTGAAAACTCGCCTGAATAAGAGGTGCATATGAAGGAAGGGGGCCAATACGTGCATGTATAAAAGTACTAGTTTTAAATATCTTGAAATCCATATTTTTCCTGATGTCCAGGCATATTGATGTCGAGATGATGAGGATATTCGAGCATCGAAACATTCGAAGTGGGTTCCAATGGTTTAGAACCTCAACTCCATAACTTTTTGTATAGGCGGTTTGTATAGTGCCCAGACTCTAAACAATCAAATTAGAGCCTCCTTTCAAATAGTATCAAGAAATGCAATTTCAATGCTGAAAATCATCGTGAAAGCCTTAAAATATATTTTTATTTTTATTTATAAGCTTTGAAGCTTCAAAAATAGTGTAGATTGATAGATCTATGAAACCTTGAAAATCTTGAAAATTGACAGTCCGAAAATACGTTACAAAATACACTATTTAACTTTGAATCCATTTTTTTCTCATGTCCATGCATCTTGATGTTGAAATGATCAATATGAGGATATTTGGACATCAAAACAACATCTTCTATTGAAATTTTTGAGATAGGCTCTAATTGGATTGTTTAGAGCCTCGGCTCTGTGTAGTTTGTATAAGGCTGAGGTCTTAAGCAATCAAAGTAAGGTACTCATTCAAATAATGTCTAGAGATATTATTTCAGTATTGAAATTTTTTGTGTTGGCCTAAAAATATGTTTTCATCTCTAACTATAAAATTTAAAGCTTCAAAAATAGTGTGGATCGAGCAAATATGAACACTTGAAAATCTTGAAAAGCAACGGTCCATAAAATACATTATAAGATGCACTATTTCCAAGATTTGAAATTCATTTTTTCTCATGTCCATACATCATGAGTCCAAGATTTTTGGCATCAAAACATCCTCTTATAGTGAATTTTTGAGGTGCGTCTTTGATTGTTTAGGACATCACCCTTGTATAAACCATTTCCTTTATAAATTGAATTTCTAAAAAAATGATTAAAAATCAACCACAGTCAATTCTTGATCATCTAACGGCCCTCCCTCCTACATGCGGGTGGGCGTAAAAGAGGGAGTTTTGAGTATCCATCTCGAGTAGCATTCAACAGATTTCTGTTATCAAATGAGAGAAATAAAAATTTAATAGAATTTGACAATCAACTGCTCTTAAAGGTCTAGATGTTTTGCCAACGCACCTCATAACCGATTTAAAATTTTTTGGGATTGTATAAATAAGATCATTTACCTTGATACGAGGTCAAAATAAATAAATAAACAACTAATGTGAAATCTGGTAGCTTAGGTATGTCACAAAGTTTGAAAAAATTTATTTTGAAGTTTGAGCTTGGTCAATGGAATAAATGCATCTATCTAATTTCACATCCATTGATCATGATTAATTGTGACCATCTTATACGAAAGATAAATGGCCTCATTATATACTGTTCCAATTTTTTGTCACTTAGATAACTTAAATTTGAAAAGTTATAACTAGATTAGAGCCATTCTAAAATATTGATTTTAAAACCCTATTTGTAGTTTTGATTATTTAATCCTTATGGTAGAGGTTAAACTCTTGAAAGAAATATAATTAACTCACCAAACATATGTTTGGAGTTAGGGGTTTTTATTGAGCAAACTTAATCCTTTAGCAGACAAGTCTATCTTTCTTAATAAGAAAAGGGATTGTCTACAAAGAGACCATTTATCTTTTGTTCAAGATAAATTGTCGTATTTAAATACAATCATTTCCCAAATATGTATCTTAGAGATGGATTTAGGATCTAAAACACATGCTAAGCCACTCTAGAGGCATTTCTACTTAGAACTATGAATTCTAAAACAAAAAGTGCAGATTTGGTAATATGAGAAGATTTAAAATGAATGGTCCAAAAACAAAATTAAGCCTTATAATACAATTTATACTATTCATGATCTTGGTGGTTGAATCTTGTAAAATCTAAGTCTGAAATCTATATCTAAGATGGATTATTGAAGAAGACCTCAAATGTACGTGAACCCTATCTTCGATTTGATATTTACCTGAACAAGCATGATGGGGAGCAATCTTCACTATTATTATTGGAGACAACATCAAGAGTTTTCCAAAGAAGCAGGGGTTGAAATTCTCCATCTCTTAGTGAAAGATGAGCTTGAACTTGGTGTTTTCAGAACCCCAAATTTTGCATATGCAATCTGTCATCCCACAACCTGGGACCCACCATGTATAACCTGAAAATTTTCGGATATAGGTCCGTGTACTAGTGGACCCACCCCATTTGGATTCGGGACCCAAAGTCGTTATGTTAAATATAGTACCCGAAGTTATTAAGTATAATTCCCCAAGTTAGAATGCATGTCTCATATGCGAAGTTATTATGCAAAGTTATCATCTTACGTATTATTATGTTAAAAATAGGGAAATTATCGCTAATATACCCATATTTTAAGGAAATTGGAAAAAAAAAAACCTAACATTCCAAAACCTCGCGCACACCATTTTTCACGAATTTTGGCTTTTTTTGGATGAAACTTCTCTTTACGGTAGTCTTTGTACCATAAAAAGAATTACGGTATTAAGACTACCATTACAGTATTGTTAGTACCGTAATGCTATTTAAATGCTTTACGGTCATAAGAAGATCGGAGTGGAGTTGAATATCATTACGGTACTAAGAGTACCGTAATGCTCTTTTTGGTGTGGAGATGTTCCATGACATCGCTGCTAGAAAGAAGTGCCTATGCGAGAGGTGTCTTCATAGAGGCATCGTAAAGAGAGAGTAGGGATGGGTCCTTTTACACCAACAATTCTACCTTTTCTCTACTAAACAACGGCCGTTTCATTGCCCCAAGGTGTTGATTTCATCACTGGTCCGCAGCTAAATGTGAAGGAGGGAGCAGGGAATCCCGAGAGATCGATGCTTCCAGAGCTCGCATTGACAGCAATGGATGAGTTGGTGAAAATGGCTCAAGCTTTTGAACCTTTGTGGATTCCAAGCTTTGAAGGTGGGAGCAAGACCCTGAGTTATGAGGACTATTTGCAAGTCTTCCCCCGAGAGCTCTTGGTTATGTGTTTGAGGTGACAAGGGAGATGGGCAAGGTCATCATCAATAGCCTCGCTCTCGTCGAAACTCTCATGGATGCGGTCAGCCGGTTGAATTTGATTTTTTCATTTTTACCCTATTGAACTGTCCTATAATGTTTCGTCTAAAAGCTTATTTTATTGGTTGATGTTTCTACATTGATTTGCAATTGATTCTCCATATCAGTGCCCGAGTGGGCAATGATTTTAGGAATCTGAAGAGAAAAGGTAGAATTATACTGTGTTTAGTAGAGAAAAGGGAGAATTGTTGGTGCAAAAGACCAATCCCTACTCTCTCTCCCTACAATGCCTCCATGAAAACACCCCTCGCATGGGCACTTCTTTCAAACAGCGAAATCATGGAACATCTCTACACCAAAAATTGCATTACAGTACTCTTAATACCGTAATGATATTCAACTCTATTGCGGTCTTTTTATGACCGTAAAGCATTTAAAGTGTATTACGGTACTAACAATTCATAATGCTAATTACGGCACTTTTAATACCGTAATGGTCATTACGGTACTCTTAATACCGTAACGCTTTCTACAGTACAAAGACTGTAACGGGTAGTTTCGTCTAAAAAAAACCAAAATTCGTAAAAAAAAATGTAGACGAAATTTTGGAAAGTTGAGATTTTTTTTTCAATTTTCTTAAAATATGGGTATATTAACGATAATTTCTTAAGTAAAGGCACGTTTAAGTTTTTTTTACCCAAACCCTAATTCCTCTACAACAGCATCCTCTCTCATTCTTTGAGCTCTCTCCCTTTCTCTATTCGAAGCTTTGACTCTGGGCTCTCTCCCTCTCTCTATTTGAAGTCCAACCACTACCACGCAGCCGCATCTCTGAGATCTCTGGGTAGGCATTCACAGAGAAAGGAGACAGGGAAGTATCTTTGATGGTTTGTGTTATAGTTCCCTGCAGCTGGGGTTCTTCTAAACCCAATTTGTACAATTCCTTGTAAATTATTATCTGATCCATTTTCCCCTTGCTATCTCCTCTCTAATAGAGCCAATTTTAAGCCAATCCGTGCACGTTTTCCTGCTGTTAGAATTTTGATTTTGGTTTTTTCTCCAATATTTTGGCTTATTTGTTTTTTTTTTTCTCTAATATTTTTTATGTGTGTATGCTTTTTGTAGGGAAGAATTCACCTTTTTGTTTTACCTGAAATGTTTCAAGCTCCAGAAGTTGACCGAATTTTGCTCAGAATTGGATGCTTGTTTGAGCAAAATTTTGTAGGGGTTTTGTTGAGCAGAACTACTGTTTGACTCTTCTAAAACAGAACAAAATTTACTTAATCAAATACCAATGCAATCAATTATTTCAGTAAAAAAATAAATCACACCTCCACAATCGGGCATGGGTCCGGGTCCCAGGTCCAAAATCTTCTCTCGGGTACAGGTACCCTCATTTTGGACCTGTCGGGTCCGGGTACACAAGTACTATTTAGGGTCTGGGGATCCAACCCACACCCGACCAATGCCAGATCCCAGCAAACAACCGAAAAATATTGCCTTAAAAAAACTTACACAACGGAGCACACACAAGCCATTGTTTCGAGGGCTATTTTTATTTCAACGCTAATCCCTAGGTCATTCTAAGGTGATTCTTAAAATTTCGGATCATCCCAAGTGGGTGTTTTACCTGAAGAAGCAAGATTACACTTTCCCATGATTCATAGCCCTTTCAAGTTTAATGACATTAATATGGGTTTCTAAGTCACTTTAATCATATTTTATGGTGTTATTCATATGAATAAAGTCCCGCATCAGGTACCCATGGGTGAAATAAACTTTCATCAATCCGTCTGTACAAATTCTTTGGCAATTTTGCAGGTAATGTAAAATTTCTTAGAAAATCAGCAAAAGAATGACAGGTCTACATGAAGCCCTAAGATTTTTGGGGTGAGAGCACCCTATAAAAAATTATTCCTTGTTCAAGACTTTGGGAACTTTGATAAATGGCTCGCTGTAGCTTGGAACTGCTGCGATCATTGCCTCTCTGTACCATGTTAAAATTTGCAACAGTTTATCAAGTAGAGCTTTCAGCAAAAAGATCAATTCTAGTTAACCACCATCTTTTTTCACAGCAAGAAAGGAGTGAAAAGCTTACCTGTTTCCAAAAATTTCAGGTTCATCTGCTCGTGTATTGTCACTTCCTCCGGTATCTGTGAGAAAATAGATATCAAGTTTAGCATCTCTCTCCGTCCCTCCCTTCTCGTCTCAAATTTATTTCTAGAAAGAAAATAGGGTTAAAGATTACCCATGCACATAACCCTCGGGTTTACAGAACTGCAATATTATATATTAGCCAGTGCTATTTGATTTCACTTGGGCAAATAGGATTCTGAATCATTTAGTCACACACTTGATTCCAACTAACCGAAAGACTGAACCATCTAACAGAATGAGCCTAGAACCCCACATGACCAATCATTCACTAGCCCTTTAACTGGTATTAAGAAACTACTGAATTAGCAAAGTGCAACTCTCACGTTGTTGAAAACAGAACTAGATGTTACACAAGCTTAAACTAACATGATAATCTCAAAAGCAAAATCTATCTCAACATTTGGAAATGGCAGGACGCATATTCTCAAAAGCAGGGAGCCTCATAGCGCAAAATCTATCTCAACATTTGGAAATGGCAGGACGCATACTCTCAAAAGCTGGGAGCCTCATAGAGCAAAATTCGTCTCAACATTTGGAAATGGCAGGATGCATACTACAAGATACAAGGGAAGCCCAAAGACCATCAGGCCTACATCAGCATTGCTACAACTATAACAAACTACGATCACCAATTTAGGTATAAGGCAGATAACAATCAGATAAGGCCCTCTCAAAGCATACATTTAATAAGTATAAGATCTGTGAAACATGAGATGCCAGGTTGGGTCGCACACAAGTGCATCAAGGTTTCAACACGTTATCCATAATGAGGAAAATGAAAGTAACTGCGCCTCATATGCAAAATAGTGTTCATTTAAGTCAACCAAATATCCACTTCTATGTGCACCTATATGTGGCAATAATATATTAATATCTACGAATACTTCAACCAAAACAGATCATATAGTCTTGGATAACATGCAGCATCTACGACAATGCATGGGACAAAGCGATAGTGGACCATGTGCTGAAATCATTATGGCAATCGAAGTTTCGAACAACTAGGAGTTATCATGCTCCATATGTGAGATGGAGACAAAGCTCCATATGTGAGATAGAGATAAATATACTGTCTCAAGAGATGTTCCAATTGAGTCCAGAAAACAAATTTCACTCATACAAAGGCATAAAACCCAATCTTATTCAGGCATCAAAGATATTGTTGTTTAATATGCATCAGGAGTTTGAACATGCCCAAGAATTACCGCGCCACTCACACATCCAAAAACTTTGTGTACTTTTAATTAACTGTCTTAACACTTCCAAGGACACGTCATTTGCAGATTTCAACACGAAATGCGCATCTTACACCTACCAAACCAAAGTCATGGCTTTCTTCTTACCATACTTATTACTTGCGATGCCGGGAGACATGTACATGTTTAATATGCAGGTTTCGTATCATGTTATCATCAATACTGATACAGGATTCTGCTAGGACACTAGTAAATATAAAATGAGATATTTGTAAAAAAAATTATGACCAAATGCAAAGTATGCACTAATATATGGTATGTGTATTGATGTGCTGGATGCATATCTTATGTAATACGCAAGATTATATTTATAGATGTACATGAAAGGACACTAGTATCAGTGTCCCTGATTTTGAGAAATACAAACTCATATCCCCATGCTTCATATCCAGAACCATATCTGGTATCTTTGATTATTACTAGATGCCGCTTCCAGTATGAAAAGATTAGATTCCGTACTTGTCTGCATGTAAAAACAAGGGAATTTTATAGGAACAGCTGAACTCCATGCTCTGAATTTGATCGACATGATTTTCTTTTAAATGCATCAGTATCAAATTCATTCAAAAGTTAGGAAAGAACCGGCTCGAAGTGCAGGTTCAATGCTTTCAAGATTAGCTGCTTGAAGTTGTCCAAACCTGCTCAACCATAACGAAAGATAAAGGAGTTTATAAGACAACTAGAAAAGGGGCCAAACATCATTTATATGCAAAACTAGATGAAAGCAAAAGCAAAGAATGCAAGGGGAATAGATTCCATTCCATAAATTAACAAATGTGTCCATTTCATTGGTGTCCAAAAAAATTTCAAACAAGAACATGCCCAAATTCTAGAAAGAACTTAAGCAGTAAATCCATTAAAAAAATGTATTGTGGGTGGTGTAAGAATGATAAAAAAGAAAGTACCCAAACGGTCATGAATGCAAGACAATTGTTTGATATGACTTGGTTAAATAAAAAGACGGGTTTGTGTTGGGTTTTTCTGGACAAACTTCAAGGGTTCTATCCTAGACCTCCCTTCACCCAAATCAATATGACTACCAATTAGCCGAAGCTTAAGTGACTAGATATTACATAATGAACAACTTTAAACACATTATTATAAGTAAAGAATACATGTCCTCCATCAAATAATCAAACCATAATAGCACCACAAGCCGCAGTTTAGAACTCAGTGAGCCAGCTTAGGACTCGCCTCAAGATCCCACCTCAACTTGTTGTATAGCCATGAAACTCGCACAAGAATATTGTTGTATTTTATATTCTGCAAAACTTCTACCAACTTGACATAGATCAAGAGACTACCAAGGCCCAACATGAGTCCATATTTGAAAACTATGCGACATACAATCACCAAACTGCAGTTCCCCAATACTACATCAGAACTCAAGAAATGAATTTTAGTTGGGGTATGAAAAGGGTTCGACCCACGGACCCAATGGATCAACCTATTTAGTCTGGGTCTGGACCCAGATAGTGGGCCCTATGGGTTTGATCTGGGTCCACTTGACCTCGGCCTGACCCCGATCAGGTGAGGGTCTGGGTCCAGTCTGGACCCTATCGAGTATGGTCAACTAAAATATTAAACATATACTTAGAAATATGTCTTAACTGTATTATTATAATATATAAAATAAACTTCCATATTTTTTATTTATTGGATCTGAACCCTACCTGTTTTTACATCCCTGAATTTTGGAGGATTTGTAGGGGTGGGGGGGAGGGGGCTTAGAGAAAATTGTCAGTCAAACCTTCATGATTTGGAAAAATGGTAGCTACAAATTGAATGACTTTGTTTTATCTATCCAAGAGAGTATTTCATGGATCAAAATCCAATCAAATGAGTAGTTTGCCTTTTTTTTCTTTATGGTTGGTCAGCATGGGATTCAGACATGGGATGTAGTGTTGTGTGCCCCAACACCATAAACAATCACGCCAGTGCCCCAATCCTATAAAATGAATATTACCCACCAATTTAACACAACAAGTGACTACAGGTTTTACAAAGAATGAAATAGCTACAAGAACATTCAGACATGTCAAACATGAGAACAATTCCAATTTTCATGGTAAGTGGCAGTGTAAATCAAGTTGGAAGCAAATGGAGGGAGCCTTTGAGAGTTATCATTTTTGTACTCAGAATATCAATCAGGTTTAATAAATTAAAGAAATCTTCAAGTTGAGATCATATAAGGAAGTGCATCTTTGAGTGCACAATGCGCATAAATTCGTTTTTACGAATCTAGAAATGATACCAATTTTCATTTCTAACCAACTAGCCATCGAGGGCAACAATTTATTTAATCTTATGTATCAAATATTGCACCAATAGCATCTTTTAGTCAAAGCATAAATGGCCATAATCCGGAGCCCAACTAATCAAAAGCAATGATAAACCAAATACATAAAAAAGTCATCCATTTGATCATAGTTGTTGGAAATGCCTAGGAACCCAAATCGTTTTAGGAACCAGAATTGCGGCCAGCTAGAAGATTCTTGTCCTAGGAATCGTTGCCCGTACAATAGGAATCACTGGGAATGAGCTTCCTAGTTTTTGAGAATCATGTTTCGATCGAAAGAGATCCAAGTTTCATCCACCTATGGTATCGAGATTTCACCCTCCTTGGAATCAAGATTCCCATTCCCCTAGAATCGATACTCCAGGAGTCAAGATTCTTTAATATGCAGAATCAAGTTTTCGACATCTATGAAATCGAGTTTCTGACATATGTGGAACATAGATATGTTGTTGTTTCGAATCGGGACTCTAACATATTTGGAATCGAGTTTTTAAAGTATATAAATCAGAGATCCATGCCAGATTGCAGTAATATGGACTATGGAATGCGTTTGACGACCCTTACTAGGAATCAAGATTTCATTTTTATGGAGAAGGAAGCCACAAGCACATCTTGAGCCTCATCAACTTTAGAACCTATATTGGATGTCTCTTATTAGAAGGTTTGTCGAATTTTAAAGGGATTGTGTTGATTATTGAACTTATGGTCATTATATACAAAAGACAAGTATTACTAAATTGTGATTTTGACTTCATTATTATAAAGACAAAATAGGATTATGCTTACGCCATGGTTTTACTTTTAATTGTATATGTTGTATTTACCAATTATATTTTAAATTTAAAATAAAGGCCATCCAGGGTGGCACAAGTAAAATAATGAAACCCTGCAACCACTAGAAGCATTCGAAGGAAGATTTCTACTACAATTGACATGGAATCAAGATTTAATCCTCACTAGAATCTAGATTCAATATAATTGAGAATGTCTACCCACAATTAATGGGTTCAAGTTTTCAAAGATGTGTTGGATCGATATTCCGAAATTAAGGAATCGAGTTTCCTTGGTTCCGATAAATGGTTTCTAAATATGTGTTGAATCGAGATTCCGAAATTAAGGAATTGTGTTTCCTTCGTTCCGAAAATTTGTTTCTAAAGATGTGTCGAATCGAGATTCCGAAATTAAGGAATCAAGTTTTCTTGGTTCCGAAAAAAGGTTTCCGTGGAGATTCCTTAACGAAACGGGGAATCGGGTTTCGGAACCGGAAACGCGAGGTCGGTGGATAGATTCCAGTAACTATGCATTTGATCCTCATACTGATCCTGCTGTGATCCATCACTCCATGAAGATGCTCAACAATTTAAGCAGTCCCCTCCAACTCCGTTGTTCAACTTAGTGGTTTTACAAATGCTGATCAACCAAACCTTTGATGCAGATTGGTTTTTATAGACATAAATTTTCACTTGGAGGTTTGTTTGAGGTGATTCAAATCTCAAATCAAAAATCTCTATGAGATCTATGACTACCATCTCTAAAGCTTTTTCTCACTTCGGATGTTTCTGTCTCAAATCTTGGTCGAAACTCAGATGAAATTTTTTATTAAAAATTTTATATTTAAATAGGAACTTCTGGAACATTGACTTTGTCAGAGTAAATTGAAGTTAGTTTCCTTTTTCCCTTTGTTACAATTATTCTAAAACATGTTAAAACGGTTAGTTTTCTAGAACTATAGAGGATCTAATTCATCATTACTTGGAGCAAGAGCAGGGGTATGAAGGGGAGTGATGGATCAACACAGTAGGAAGCTCCCTAGGTCGGAAGCGCATTTCGTACTATTTCTAAATTAATAAATATTTTCTTAAATCGGAAATTTTAAAAATTAATAATTTCACAAAATACAATAAAAATGGGCACACAAAATAAATAAATTATTATTTATTAATTAATCTTTATTTAATTAATAAAATTATCATATTCATTTGAGGTGTAGTTTATGTAACAATTATCTCATAAAATAATTGTGTGTGTGTGAGAGAGAGCAACTACACACACACAAAAGCATGTGTGTGTGTGGGAGCAACTTTATTTGCAGTTTTACACTTTACAACATCCAAAAGCATGTGTGTGTTTGAAAGAGAGCAACTACAACCCAAATGAATCATCTTTTTGGCCTCTTGTTGCCCCTTCGAGTAGCTAGGAGCAATCCCTAAAAAGTGGGATCAAGATCCCTATCTAGAGGCGCTAGAACAAAATCTAGGAGTGGGACGAACATCTAAGTTGGGAAATTCTAGTAACTAGGATCTAGTTCCCTAATATTAGAAGAGATAGATCTAGAAAAGATTTAGGGTTGCCTTAGCATCAAGTTAAGGAATACAAGATGTTCTGAACTATATAAATAAAGGTGTAGGCTCAAGGCCAGTCATAGCAGAGATTGAATTTGAAATAGAATATTTCCCTTCCAAACCACCCTTCTTGAACCATAATAAGCTAACCAATGCCTCCTAAAACCCATCACACATCCCCCTACCACCTCAAAACATAGGTTTGCCTTAATTCAATCGCAGAACCCTTTTTATTACCATCATTCCTTGCTGAACTGTGAAATTCCAGCAAGCTTCGATCCCTTTAGATAGCATAAAACCTGTAGCAAATCTTGCCCTAACCCAACCAAAGTCTTCCCATAACGCTGACTTAGTTCTACTTCATTTAGACCCCGTATTATCTAATTCTACCAGAATTAGGAAACCTTCATAAGGCACAAACCCTGAAGTCCCAATCTCAGAAGGGACCTAAAACCCTTTATAAATCCTAAATTCTAACCTATATAGAACTCCCAATCATTACCCAAACCCTTTCTTTCTATGCCCACCTCTCGTGTCACTACACTGGTATTGTTTTCTAGATTTTGAATTTAGGGATTGTGTTACTAAATGTATATCTAGCCATAGTTAAGCAGAGCGACTTTCCAAGGGGGTTTTGTGTTACCAAGGCTGAAACACCTTGGGAGCTTGCCCTTGGACTATATGGGACCTTGATCCCATTTATCATGGGATCTCGATCCCATCCCGTTTCACATGGGATCGTGATCCATAGTCCTTAGATATATGATGGGATTTTTTTTTGAATAATTGATATATAAGATTAATTTCGATTATAAAGAGTGGCCATAGTCACTAACTCAATATACTAAAGTAGTGTGTGTGTGCGTGCATGTGTGTCTACATATGTTGATTAGACGCCTTATATTAATAACAATTAGAAGATTGATCTCAACATTTCATGGACATCATCGAAAGACAATGGTGGTTGAAGGATAAAGTTTAGTTCCCATTCACGTCAGTCAGGCGCACACACACACACACAGAGGAATATATTAGGAAAACACATGCACGCATGCACACACACACATATGAGGGAAACACTTAAAAAACACTCATGAGTCACGTCCATAACACGATTGTCTGAAAGTGTTTGAATTTTATTTTGTTTTATAAGAAATCAGATTAACTGCAAATTTTGTGGGTGTGTGCGCCTCAGTGAGGTGCACCTCTATAAATGACCAATTTACCCCTCTAAATATTTCAGGGGTATTGTTGTTATTTAAATTTTGGATATTTTCTATATTTTATTTCTGTGCAAGATGGTTAGATGTCACGCCCCAAATTTCGAATAAGCTTGTAGAAAAAATTATTAAAATTCAAATACTATCAGATAATTACAGTTGTATGATGGTTTTTGAATGGTGATGAGCCATGATTGAAGCATGGTAGAAATTCACTAATAAGCCCATCGTGTGCATGTGTGTATCATATATATATATATATATATAGAGAGAGAGAGAGAGAGAGAGAGAGAGAGAGAGAGAGAAAGATTTCCTAAACTACTAGCTATAATGAATTAGTATAAGCCACTAGCTCCCAGCCGTCAGATCTTCATCAGGTGGTTCAAAATTCATATCACTATCAGAATTTTAATCTTTTTTCTAAAAATCAAATCGTAATGAAATTTTGGATGTGAACTAAAAAATAGGGCACACAATGAAAAAACATATAAAAAATATTTTCTAAAATATATAAAAAATATTTTCTAAAATGTAAAATGATCGGAATACCCCTGAAAAATGATGGGGTAATTTGGTTATTTTAAATTATTGAAAGTAATCATTTTATATTTTTATATGGTGCACAAAAGTGTTAAGTCTATACCCCCAAAATTTCATCTTAATCTAATTTATAGAAAAAGGATTAAAATTAAAATGGTGATATGAATTTTGAACCACTCAATAAAGATCTGACGCCTGGGAGCTAGTAGATGTTGCAGATAAAAATTAGAAAAAATTCTAAATTGAATTTTATTATTTTTTTAAATTTATATTTTTAAGAATGGATAGTGTGAGTTTTTAGAAAAGGTAAATCTTGGTGTGAGTTAGTTTTTTTTAAGTTTATCTTCGATTTAATGAGAGATTTAAGGGAAATTTAAGTATGAAAAGACATGCGAAGGATATGGAGAGTACGTGAAGATGGGGAAGTTTCCTTGATTCAAGGGACTCCACATGATGGGTATAGAGCCACTTGAGGAAAGAGAAAATAGCGAGATGAAGTGAGAGAAAATAGTGAGGGAGAGGAAAAACAAGGAAGAGAGAGAGAGAGCTAATTTTCGTGGTTCTTTTATTTATTTCATTATTTATTTTCTTCAAAGTCTATTTAAAGGGAGATGTCCTTTCATTGTAAAAAAAATCAGAGAATGAGAATTGAGATAAGTTGATCTTGTAAAAAGATCTGAATTAAGTAAAGTTGATCTCGTGAAAAAATCGATTTGGGGTGCATTCCCTTGCAGACCTTGAGAGAGTGTAATTTCTCTCACCTTTGTTATTCTTTTTACTTTAATCATTTTATCCCTGCATTAATTGATATTAGAGCCCTAAGATCCGTGCTGATATGGAGAGCCTTAAGTTCTTCGAAGATGTTCGAAACAAAGTTCGTGACATGAATCAATAGTTGCAACGATTGGATCAAAGATTTGAGAGACTCACAGAAGACCTAGCAGAGCGCATTAGCAAAGTAGTAAAACAAGTTCTACGAGATTTCTTTCATATATTACAATCGAAACAAGAGGAAGAAGAATATGAAGAAGTATGTCTCGATACAAAAGGCGACGCCAATGTGCAAGAAATTTTGAATATCAAATGTAAAGAAAAAGAAGAAATTTTGAAAATAAATTATGAAGTGTGTGATGCAATATTTGAAATCCAAATAAGTGAGTCTGAAGGAGAAATCAAGATTGAGTCTAAAATCACTGTGTTCTACTTCGAGATAAGCATAAAGCATTTGATGAATCTGCTTAATGAAAAATTTGAAGAAAAGGTGCCGAGGCGCATGGTGGGATTACATCACCAATTATTAGAGCATGATTGGCTTCAAGCTCGAGGTCGAGCTTCTCCCAAGCTGGGGAGAATGATGCAGATAAAAATTAGGAAAACTTTAGAATATTTTTATTTTTTAAATTTATCTTTTTAGGAATGGGTAGCGTAAGTTTTTAGGAAAGGTAAATCTTGGTGTGAGTTAGTTTTTTTTTAAGCTTGTCTTAGATCTAGTGAGAGATTTAAGGGCAATTTAAGTATGAGAAAGATAGGGATTTAGATATGGGGAGTACATGAAGATGGGGGAGTTTCCTTGATTCAGGGGACTCCAAGTGATGGGTATAGAGACAGCGAGGAAAGAGATAAAATATGGAGATGAAGAGAGAGAAAATGGGGAGGGAGAGGAAAAACGTGGAAGAGAGAGAGTTCATTTTTGTGGTTTTTTTATTTATTTAATTATTTATTTTCTTCAAAGTCTATTTAAAGGGAGATTTCCCTTCATTGTAAACTGATCAGAGAATGATCAAAAAATGAGAATTGAGAAAAGTTGATAATGTGAAAAGATTTAAATTGAGTAAGTTGATCTTGTGAAAAGATCGTTTTGAGGTGGATTCCTTTGCAGACCTTAAGAAAGTGTAAATTCTCTCACATTTGTTATTGTTTTTAATTTAATTATTTTCTCCCTACATCAGTAGCCTATATTATTCATTATAGCTAGTAGCTAAGAAAATCTTTTTCCAAATATACTAGCTATAATGAAATCCTTTTCCACATATATATATAATAATTGGGAAAAGGCTAAAATGATGATGATGATGATAGGGAGTTTAGTTTCAAGTTATACTTAAGTCAAGACCTTTTGGTTAAAACTTTAATTTTATGGACAAATATTGTCCAAAATATTAAATAGGCAATATTTAAGTGGGGTATGGATGGCTGGAGGAAGATCACACACTGTTTCTAAAGAAAAACAGACTTCTATTGAAGAAAGAAAAGAAGGCTAGGGCGGTAAAAACTCTAGGCTTTCCTCACAAATTGCATGCTTTTGGCTGAGATTTCTTGCTGAGTTTTATTATTTTCTCAAGTTCTCTACATCAGTTATTCTATGAAAGAATTGGAAAATGTTAATCTCAAATACATTGTCATCTTTACATGAAAACAAGAAAAATGTATGCCAAAGATGATGCATGAACAAGTGCACACAAATATAGAATTCTCCAACCCATGGGACAGTACTTGCTTTCGTTTAATACATATAGCTGTCCATAGCTTCAAATACATTTTATTCGTCAAGTTGTCACAGAGGTACTAATTTCGAATGAGTTTCTCAAAATTTTTGATGTTTCAAGTAGCCAACATAGTGGTATGTAAATCATCATGCATATGTGCACATATAGATATTGGAGGGGCATTACATAGGATGCACACATAAAATAATTAGGGGAAAAACATACATTCATAATTAGAAAAATACAGATGTAATTTCCAACACATACCAATGTGCAAGTGCGGGTCTATATGTAGATTCATGAGTATATACACTCATTCAATATCATATGTATAGGTCATGTTGGACTGTACTGGTCATGTTGTACTTTAACAATGACTTAAGTTCTGAATCAGAACATCATAAGATCATAACAATTATAACATTATCCTCTAAATTCTAATGGAGAGAAGTTGACTTCATTATTCTTAAATTAAGATATTTAAATAAAATTGAGAAGATACTCATTGATTTTCAGCTCAACAAACTAATCGAGTGGAATAGCAACAAATTTTGGATAATACATAGGAATGACAAATTAAACGCAACTCCAAAGTACTTTTCATATAGAATGATGTATGATGAATTTATGGCTGACGAGAAGGAGAAAATTTTATCATTTATGATTAAAGACAGTTGTACATACCAGTCTATGACTTGTTTGATTTTGGGACCAAACTCTTCAATCTGAAATGCAAAAAACATTCATAAGCAAATGTACTAAAAATCACAAATTTCAACTATAAAGATTGATTTTTTTTTATTTCGACAGTCAAGTAGATTTTCCATTGCCATTTCTGAGATATTATCGTGAGTCAAAAATGATTTACAAAATTTGAGATCCATAAGGGAAAGTGATGTTCTCTCTCCCTTCAGCAAAATAGAAACATTGAAATAGGAGCCACAAAATATCCAATAGAAAGTGATTTGTCCGAAAGATAACAAGAAAATAAAGCACGAAGTTATGTCACAATCATGTAAGCAATGTCAGTATAGGTCTTTAATATCATAATTAGCATGAGCCAAGAGCATGTCAAGTATAGCTATTCTCATTCAGCCAAGATCGAATAGAGGTGTATCCTCTTTACTACCAAAAGAAAAATAATGGAGTTAGAATCTAGATTAAGCCTTAAAACCTGAGAAAATGCCAGCCTGCCAATTAGCAGAAGAAAAACATGGAAACATATATGGAAGTGATTGCTGCCACTAATTTGAAATATTAATTATATAACAAAGAACAGTAATGTTCAAATTTCTTCTACAGTTTAGTTGCAAAAGAGGGCCAAGCACCCTTATCAAGACACAAGGGCTGGGGTAGAAAGCAAAACTATTACATTCGTGCCAAACTCATGTATCACATGGAGCTTTCCGAATTAGCGCTCGTTTCATCACATTTATGACCATTACAATCATTGTTCAAAATACCAGTTCATAGTCAAGGAGTGTTCTCTCCCATTTGCTTTAAAGAAAATACCCATCCATAGAACCCAACAACCAGAAGTATCATAGAATGATCAAATCATCATTATCATATGGAGAGGAAAACAATTCAGGATTCCTGTAAATGAACCCATACATCAACAAACAATGAAAAACAGAGACAATGTTTCTCCAAAACGATGAGGCCAGTTTACCAATTTGTGACATCAAGTGAGGCAGCCATTGAACTTCTTCCGTTAATAAAAGATGCAAAAAGAGGTATTTAACAACCTTCGAAACACAACTAAATATGTAATAACATTGAGACATATACATATGACAAACCCAACTAAGAAGAGCTTAAAAAGGATCTTGATTTCAGACTCTATATACTTTTAAGTTTGGTTTTCTATATAAAATCCCAGTGACGAGTAAAACCAAAAGAGAATACTGGGGAGGAGGGTTTTACCTCATTTGAGGTAAGTGAAATTCGAGCACTCTCTGCTAACTGAGCCACATCAGGAGGTTGGACGAAAAGAGAGCAGCGAGAGGAGAGAGAACGCCTTTTTAGGGTAGTGAGAGAAAGACAGGCTGGAATTCGAGAGAAACAGAAGAAGGATGATGATGCCATGGCTGCAACTGCTGGGAAGATGGGTTTCACACCACTGGAGGTGACACCGATAGCTTCTTTGTGTAATTTTGATTTATTTGGTGCCCTCCGCAGGTCAAATCGGAAGATTGATTTATCCCCTTGACTTTCAAGTAGTCGTGAGTCGAGATGGAAAGTTAAATTGACAAGACGGTTAAGGCTGGAAATGAAAAGTTCAATTGCCAAGACCGTCAAGACTGGAACTGGATCGGAAAAGAGACTCTATCACGAGGCCCTAGCCGTTAAAGGAATTCTCTTTGATATGATATCCCTCGCCTGTAACTGCTGTCTTCATGGCTTTACTTGCTTACTACCGTTAGACACCATAAAAAAAGAGAAATTGAAGTCGCAGGCTCAAACTCTCTCTCCTCTAGCTCCCGTACTGGTTCAAGTGCCGGCTCTATCTTCTGTTCAACTCGGCTTCTTTCACTTACAGAATTTCCTTGCCTTTTTTTTTGGGCAACTTGCCCTACCGATCAAGCTTCGCTTACAATCTGCTTGCCCTAGAGCATGGAACTAGAAGTCAACTGAGCTTAAAAGTCACTTTCCTGCTGGAATCACTAAGCCACTAACCGCAACAACAGTAGGAATTTCTCTAAAGCCATAGACGCTTGAACAAAAGAAAGAGTTTGATCTACGACCTCCTGCCCTTAAAGCGAGAGGATTTTACGAGTGGACGGACTTGCCAAAGAAAAAGCAGGAAAAGCGAGTGGAATTTGTTTTAAAATCCTGAAACCAGACATTCTCTTTTCTAAGCTGTCCCTTCCCGCAAGACAAAGATTGAATGTCTATGCCTATAACGAAAAGCCCTTACAGAACGCATCGCAAGAATTTCTGGTATGATTGTCAAAACCGAACTTAATAATTAAATTTAAAATTTGTATAAAGTCTTTTTTTTTTCCCTCTTTTTTTTTTTTTTGACACAGTTACATAGGTCAAAGAGAAAACATTAAGGTATATTTTACAAACCTTAATTTGATTATTTCAAAAATTTGTATAAATTTTTTTTTTTTATTTTGACAAGGTAGGAATGCAACTTGAGGTGTTGGGCTATGAAAACCAACTCTCTACCGTCTTGACCCAAGCACGTTTCCTAAAAGTTCATATAAAGTTGTTGCACGCATTTTATTATATGGACTATATGTCTAACATAATAAAAATAGGAAAAAGTTTAAATATGGACTATATGTCTAACATAATAAAAATAGGAAAAAGTTTAAACAGAGCCGAGGCTCTAAACAATCAAATTAGAGCCCATCTCAAAAATTTCACTAGAAGAGGTGGTTTTTATGCCCAAATATCCTCAAATTGATCATCTTGACATCAAGATGCATGGACAAGAGAAAAAAATAGATTTCAAGTTTTGAAAATAATGCAGTTTTGGACCATGAATTTTCAAGTTTTCATAGATCGGCTCGATCTACATTATTTTTGAAGCTTTAAATTTTATAATTTAAAATATACATATATTTTAAAGCTATTACAAAGATTTCCAATATTGAAACCACATTTCTCGACACTATTTGAAGGTACGTTTTACTTTATTTGTTTAGAGCCTCAGCTCTAAACAAACCGCACCCATCAAATTTTGGGTAACAGAATAAAAATTTGGCTAACAAAATCTTGAAAATTGACGGTCTAGATAATGCATTACAAGATGCACTATTATCAAGACTTGAAGCCTATTTTTTTCCACATCCATGTATCTCAAGGTCGAGATGATCAGATTCGAGGGTTTTTCGGCATTGACTAATATATTTTTGAGGTGAGCCTTTGATTGTTTAGGGCCTCAACCTTATATGAGCTTTTTCAATTTATTAATAAGATATTCAAACAAAAAATGCCGACAAATCATAAAGAAAAAGTTAATGTAAGGTTGCAACTTTATATTATAAAAGTAAGGTGCACCTCAAAAATCTAGTAGAAATGAGTATTCAAAAGTTGGAAAACAAGTACATCAAAAACAACTTTTTCTAATCTATTTTTGAGGTGCGCCTTAGTTTGAATGTTTAGAGCCTCAACCTTATATGAGCTTTTTTCATTTATTACTCAGATATTCAAACAAAAAATGCCAATAAATCATAAAGAAAAAGTTTATTTAAGGTTGCAACTTTATATTATAAAAGTAAGATGCACCTCAAAAATCCAGTAGAAAGAGTATTCAAAAATTGGAAAACAAATACATCAAAAACAACTTTTTCTAGTATATTTTTTAGGTGCACCTTAGTTTGATTGTTTAGAGCCTCAACATTATATGAGCATTTCCCATTTATTAATCAGTCAAACAATGCCAATAAATCATAAAGAAAACGTTTATTTAAGGTTGCAACTTTATATTATAAAAGTAAGGTGCACTTCAAACATCTTGTAGAATTGAGTATTCAAAAGTTGGAAATATGGACAGTCGATCCTCAAGATTTGCAAGTATTTATAGATGTACTCCATCTGCATCATTTTTGAAATTTTAAATTTCATAATTTGGGTGGAACATCAATTCTCAAGCCATCGTAAGATTTCAGATACCAAGACCACAGCTTCCGACAAAATTTAGAGGTGCGTCTTACTTGTGTAGAATAAGGTGGGCATCCTATACCCAATCATAAGACAATTCTCTACGAGACTTCAAAAAAAACAAATTCAACAAGGAAACCCAACCTCAAAAGGGGTGGGGGAGGGGGCGGAAGGGGAAAGGGGTAGGGGGGGGGGGGAGGAGAGGACCCCATGTGAGACCTAAGATAGCCGGTTGAGGGGGAGAGGAGAAACAGACAGGGCCCTATGTGAGATCTGAGATAACCAGTTGGGGTGGGTGGAGATGAAGACACTCAAATTATTTTCGATGGAGAAATCGTTATTCAAGTCCTCTTTTGACTTTCTGGAAATGTAGATTTTAGGATTCAATTTTGGGTTATCAAACATAGTTTTCTTCTTGTAGAATTGTTCAAAATACTAAAATATTCATATATTTAAGTGCAATCAAACATAGCCTAAAATCGTCTCAAGATTATATGCTCCACTTATGAAATATGGACTTGTGTGTCTGAGGTTCTGATTGCATGTCGATCCTTTAGTGACACGGACATATATGTCAATCTACTAGAAACAAATACGATACCTCTATTATGGGTCCACATAAGTGTCCTTTTTTGACACGCTTTATTTTTGGAAAGTGTCGTTCCTTTGCATAAAAAATCATTCTTCACTGAAGAATATTTTATTTAAAATATTTTATAATAAAAAATGTTATTTTCCTACCTAGGGTTTCCATAAGTCACAATTTCAAAAAATAAAGACAAGCTCTTATTTCGAGTACCATTCAAACTTCTAGAAACAACTTCTAGGGTTTCTCCCTCTTCTAAGTCGTGGACCTGTGGATCTTCATCTCCATCTCTTCTCTAACTTTTCCCTTCTTCCTTCTTATTGTTCCTTGTGTTGTGTAATATCTTTTTTGTTCACAAGGCTTTTTTTTGTCATCGATAGCATGATTTGTATTCTACTTTGCATTTTCCTAGAACTCGACTTTTATTAATCTGATTAGTACTTTTGTCCATTGTCACCTAGACACTTCATATATTCTATGGTGTCGTTATCGACTGTGTAGATCGAATCCGACACATTACCCCTATGTGTCGAATCAGTAGGTTCAACACTTCAAATATAAGTATCATCAACTTTTTATATTACAATGGTCCAGGGCCAAATAATAAAGCAGGTGTGTTGGGTTTATGTAGCCTTTAAAGG
>NW_006500351.1:596473-638071 GCF_000471905.2 Amborella trichopoda
TGATATATCACATATCACATATCACATACCACAGATATATCACAAATATGTGTGATATGTCACAGATATGTGTGATATATCACATGTCACATATATCACATATCGCACACATATGTGATATCACACATATATCACTGATATCACAGATATTGATATCACATATATCACACATATGTGATATATATGTGATATATCATCACATGTATCACACACATATATATCATACATATATCGCACATATATATGTGATATATCACACATATATCACATATTTGTGATATATACCATACATGTGTGATATATCACTTACATCACACATATATGTGTGATATATCACATGCATGTGATATATCACACATACATATATGTGGTATATAGCGCACATATATCATACATATGTGGTACATATCACACATATGTGGTATATATCACACATGTGGTATATCGTATATGATATATATATCATATATCATATATGTGATATATGATATATATCTATCATATATCACATATCACATATGTGATATATATGTGGTATATATCATATATCATATATGATATATCATATGTCACACACATATATGATATATCATATGTGATATATATCATATATGATATATCGCATATATATCACACATATGATATATGATATATCACACATATGATATATCACACATGTGATATGTGTGTGATATATCATATGTGTGTGATCACACACACATATGATATATCACATTTAATCATGAAAAAAATAAGCTAACCATGAATCAAATTTAAGCAATCTCATTGATTATCACATTTTCAGATGATAGCAATCACAAAAAATAGAAAAGGAGAAGAGGGAAACCAATTGGCTATAATTGTCACCGGTGTAGCATAAGAAACCAGATGAAAAGAAGAATTGGAAAATGAGAGAACTGTGAAATTTAGCTGGAGTGGAAAGAGGAAGGCTTGAAGGGAGGGATTAGGGGCAGGGTTTCTATAGAGAACTGTTTACCACAAAAAAAACAGCCAAATTATTTTTTCCCTACAGGGAACAATTTAGCACAAAACAATATTCAGAGAAATCCCTAGATCCATTTTCACCAGGTCCATAACCTAGAGAAAAAATCAGAGAGAGCAAAATAAACCATGGGATAGAGAAAAAAAATCAGGGGACAAAGAAAAAACTGAGATGTACCTTGTGAGGAGGCTCGTAGGTGCAAAGTGAAAGGCGCGAGATGGCCGCTGCTCTGTGATTAGGGCAGTCGGGGGAAATGTGTGTGTATATTTTGAGAGAGAATACGTGTGGGTTCATTGCTACCTCCAAATTAGTTCAGAAATAATTGATTTGTCATAGAAAGATTTCTTTCTTTATTTTTTTTTCTTTTTTTGGTTCTATTAGTTCTCTTTGCATGATTTTGCTAGAGCAATTATCCAATGCATCGGTTGTATTATAGTATAATGCAACGACACTTCTAGAAAACCATGTTTGTGATATTTGTATGACTCTAAATTTTGCGTACACACTCTCTTCATCTCAATAATCAATCCCCTTTAAAAAAAAGTTCAATTTGAACTCTAGATATGGTAAAAATGAGTCCCCTCCAAAAACGAATCTAGACCATTCATTTTGTGAATTTCAAGATCTTAGCCTTTATAATTTCAAAATAATTTTTTTCTTTTTTAACAATGTTCATCTAATGATAATAAAGCCATCCAAAAAAATTGGAAACAAAAATCTTTCTAAGGCCTAGATCAAAGCATCTAACCAAAATGAATGGCCTATGTTAATTGGGCTGAAAAAATACTTTCTAGGTTGTGTTTTCAATTTTTTTTTCTATTTTAACATTGTTCATCTAATGATAATAAAGCCATCCAAAAAAATTGGAAATGAAAAAATCTTTGTAAGGCCTAGATCAAAGCATCTAACCAAAATGAACGGCCTATGTTAATTGGGCTGAAAAAATACTTTCTAGGTTGTGTTTTTAATTTTTTGTTTTTTTGTGATTGTTCATTAGAATGAAAAGAGTGTATATTTCAAAATTTGGATCAAAAAAATGGCCATAAGATGGTTTTAAAGGTTGTTGCATCATATTACTATACAACGGTTGCATGAAATCGTTGCCCAATTTTGCTATGAGTAATGATCACCCATGATAGATCAGATATTGGTTAAACATTCTATTATGAAATTGCAGTTGATGTAAAATATTATAAGATCGGAAATTTATTAAATCTTTTACGATGTATCATGATTTTTTATGGTTTTCTACAACTGTTCTAGTTCTTAGTACTAGTATGGATTAAATGCAAAAGTAGTCAAGCTAAAAGTGGCACCATTGATGAAGACTAATATTGCTCTTTATGGGAATTGTTGAAAAACAAGCAAAAGCTTACAAGGGAGGTGAAAATTGGGAATTTCAAGTATTCTTATTGCATAGAACAACAAAAAAGAACATATAAAAACCCATCCTTTTTGACTATCTAGGGTTGGAATTAAAAAAATGTCCATGTGTTGATGATAATATGGAAAAAGAATTTTGTAGGATACAAGATGAGGCTACATTAAAAGGGCCCAAGGAAATCGAAAGGCACAAGTCCCATTGCTAAGGATCGATAACTTTAGAACTAGGTTGAGAAAGGGTGATAGCCCATTGGAGATGTCACTCATAATGTAAGTGTAGACACCCATCTAAGTTTGGCCAAAAGGAATTATTATTAGGGAAAGCTTTTTATGTTCTCCCTACAACATAGAAGTTCTATCCTCCCCCTACCATCCAGTCGTCCATTTTTTATCAAGAACGCCACTCACCGTTTGATCTTAGGTCCGACGTCTCAAAGCATTTATTTTTAGTTTTTTTAATACAATTTATCTAAATATGAAATTTAGTGCATGCCATCTTCTCATTGGGGCTCACCTAGAAAAAATATTAACAATAATTTTTCGATAAAAAATAACAATCAAAATACCCTTTGAAGCTTTCAGAGGTATTTTGGTCATTTTATTATATTAAAAATATTTTTTTTATATTTTTTGTTAGTTCGAGTTTAATAGAGCAATGGACGTCCAAACTTTGGTGTCAAAATAGTTTATAAAAAAAAAATTAAAAAAAAAACAGTGTAGAGACGTGACATTGTGATTGGGGCAATCTTACCCCTCCATTAAAAAATGGACAGTTAGACAAGGGAGAGGATAGAACTTCTACATTGTAAGGGGAACATAGAAAGCTTTCCCTTATTATTAACCTATAATTATATGTCTTAAGGATCACACTAGCTTAGTGAACGTTAATACACCCTAACATGCAGTCCATAATCCCTAGGAAAACCACTAACTCTACCCAAAGCTATTTAGAGATATTCTGATTGATTCGGTCTTATCGAGAACACTACAATAATATTAAAAAAGCTCAAATCTTCAAATAGATTCCAGGTCCAAAATTCAAAGCCTACATAAATCCCTCTTTAGAGCCTTTAGAATTCAGACCTTTAAGCCTTAGATATTAAAGACAAAATCTTAGAGAAATTCCTAAAAAATTAAAGAGAGAATCCCTAAGGTTAGAGAAGCTCTAAACCTGAGAGAAATTCCTTAGAAATTAGAGTAAAAATCCCAAAGGTTAGAGAAGCCCTAAGCCTTAAAGAAAACCCTAGAACTTGTTTGGACCCATCTTCATATGCTTCCAGCCACGACTCTTATTAGTTTTCCAATTGTGGGTTTTGGGTTAGGACCGATTCCAAAGCTCATAGCATTCTCAAATGGAAGAACTACGTCAGTTTTTTGGTTAGTAAGTTTAAGCCTATAGTTCTAATTCTTCAGTAAACCAAACTTCCAAGTACCAGTTTATCTGGTGTCATATGTTGATTTTGTGGGGCCAGATGTTGATTTTCAGTGGGGATTAATGAATGTTTATGGACCCCATACTTTTGCTTTGAAAGAAATTTTCAATCGTGATATGTCAGATTTCCTTCGTAATTTTGATTATCTGATTTGCTTAGGGGGGGACTTTAATTTTATCAAATGGTCGGATAAAAGTAGTCATGGTAGGACTATACGTCTGCTATGCGTCTTTTTAACATATTTATAGAGTCTGATGCTCTTATAGACCTGCCTATTTCAAGAACTGTCTTTACATGGAATAATGGAAGTATTACGAATCTGTCAATATCTAAAATTGACAGGTTTTTGGTGGTTGAAGAGTGGTCTGAATTTTTTCCTCTTGCCTCAGTTAAATCTTTACTTAGGCTTTCCACCTATCATACCCCTATTATGCTTAGCTCTAAAATTATCTCGGGGGGTCCTAAACCTTTTAGGTTCGAAATTGGGTGGTTGTAGGGGAAGGGAGTTATAGACATTATTAAAAGTTCATGGGAGAATACTATTTCTTTTAGGTCTTTAGATTTCCAACTTCACAATAAGCTCTTAAATGTTAAACATAAGCTTATTGCTTGGAAAAAAAGAAAAGAGATATCTTATAAAGGGAAAAATTGAGGAGGTGTGAAGGAGTATAGAGGAGGTTGACTTAGCAATGCAACATTTTGGAGTATTGTCTAAGGAGTTGATTGTGGAAAGAAGTTCTAAAACAAATGAGCTATGGGAGGAGCTTAGAATGGTTGAAGATATTTATTGGAAACAAAGATCTAGAGTGAAATAGTTGAAAGAGGGGGGTCTAAATACCAAGTTTTTTCATGCCACAGCAAATGTACGAAGTCATCATAATTATGTTTATGGTCTTTTGATCGATGGAGTGGACCCTAATGACAACAATGGGATGTTTAACGCTATCAACAATCACTTCCAAAACGCATTCTCCTCGAAGGTGAATTGTACCCCTCGGTTAAATAGGGTGGAGTTTAAGATCTTATCGTCAGATTTAATGTCTTTTCTGGAGAGAGATGTCTCAATGGATGAATTAAAAAAAGCGGTCTTTTCTCTGCCAGGTGATAAGGTACCTGGCCCTTATGGCTTTCCTTTAGGGTGTGTTTGATAAGTGAAAGTTTTGGGAAGTGGGATTTAAACATCACACTTCCATGTTTGATACTACTGTGTGGAAGCTATAAAGTGGAAGGGCGACCTTCCATACAGCTTTTTTTAGTGTTAAAATGGGTTCATTTTTGGAAGACATCTCTTCCATAAAAAATGATGGAAGAGCAGTCTTCCATAATTTGTGGGAGAGTCCCTTCCACTCCCAAAAACTCCATGTGTCAAACACACCCTTAATCTTTTTTCATAAGTTTTGGAATTTGATTAGTGGAGAGATATTGGAAATGCCTAGGAGGTTCCTTAGGAGATGAGAATTTCTTAGAGGGGTCAATTCCACCTTTCTTGTACTAATTCCTAAAAAGTCAGTCATTGCTGATCTTGAAGACCTTATATCCATTAGTCTTCTGACAAGTCTTTACAAAATTGTGACTAAGATCCTTGCGGAATGCTAAAGGTGGTGTTACCGATTATTATCTTAGGTCCACAGTAAGCTTTCATCAAAGATAGGAGGATTTCTGATAGTGTTACGGTGGCACAGGAGTGTATACATTCTAAAGTTCTTAGTGGTAGTACTGGCGTGGTCATTAAATTGGATATGAAAAATGCATATTAGTGAGTCAAATAAAGTATTCTGTTAGAAATTATAAAGAACATGACATTTGGTGCAAAGTGGAGAAAGTGGATTTTTGGATGTTTGTCTTCAGCACATTTGTAAGGTTTGGGAATTTTTCGGTCGTTGATCCTGTTTGTATTTTGAATCGTTTCCTATTAATGCTTATCTTAGTTTTTGTTTCTGTTTTCTTTATAACCTATGTCTAGTGTTTTGAGTGGTACCGTGATATTGTAGGGATCACGAGCTTTCCGACAATACGAAAATAGCTCAAATCCGAGCAACCATTAGAAAGCCATGATCTGTACCCCAAATTGTTTTTTTTTTTCATGCGCATCCCAATGCGTCATGCATGCACACATTCTTATGTGCACGAATCCCCATGAAAATGCACCCATCCCACACATGATTACATCATGCATGCCCCTACATAATAATTACACACATGCACTCTCTCCTCTCACTTGCTCTCTCTCTTCATGCATGCATTCTCTCTCCTCATGCATAATCACTTGAGTGTCATGTGGCACATGCATGCTTTCACCCCCATCATTGTATTCCTCTTGCATGCCTTCTCTCTCCTCATGCATGACTACTTGAATGCCATGTTGCACATGCATGCTTCCACCCCCATCATTGTGTTCCTTATGCATGATCACTTGAGTGTCATGTGGCACATGCATGCTTCCACCCCCCATGCTTATATATAACCCCATCCACTCATAAATTTGGTTTTTATGTCTCTCATTAACTCTTCACTCCCTCAATTTCCCGATTTTTCCCCCTTGTTCTTCTTCTTCTCCCTTAGCCATTAAACCCCTAAGCGTTAAACCTCTAAAGCTTGAACCCAATCCACTCAAAGCTTGGTAACCAAAGTGGAGCTTGTAGAACATTTCATCTTAGGGATTTCGATTGGAGTAGGTAAATAGATTTAGTTTCCATGGTTTTCATGCTTATGTTAATGCATGTTTTTTTACCTAATTAAAATGTGAAATTCAAGTGTAGGTGTGTGTGATTGTGGGTGCATGCCTACTAAACTCTTGTTAAACTGTATTCTGATTTTCAGAATTATGGTCCATGTTTGAGAGATTGTTAGGGTACCTTAAACCATGCCTCAGACCATGAATTTTTGTGGGTCAGTAGTATATTGAATGTATTTTCACATGAAAAATACACCTTGTTAACATCTCATTTAATTTGAAAGCTATTAACTACTTTCTGAAGCATGCTAGATTTGTGAAATGAAATTCCAAGGATTTAACATGTTTTTGTGTAATCTTTTAATTGACCAGAATATACTAGAATGAAGTCAAACCACTTTGAAATGTTAGATAGATTAGTCTAGTTTACAATTAGTTTTGGACTCATAGTAAAATTCCTTATGAATTGAAAGCTATAGTCTTCCGGCGGGTCTGGGCCTAGCCCTCTGTGGCTCTGTGCAGGGATGGTAGGGAGCGAGGTCGTGATAAGTAATTATGGTATCAGAGCAACCAGGATAGGATTCTTAGCTTAGAGTCTTAGAAGGGCCCTTATGGTGGTCAAGGGATAAGCTAGTAACTAGCATCTGAGTGTTCCTATTTCAGGTCAAGATACCGAGGACTCGTGCCAATAATTCGTGCGCCAGTAATGGGAACACCAAGGTTTTCAAGTAATTCTTTAGGATGCTCGAGGCCATAACTGAAGTCATGAATGATTGTATGCTGGTCCCGGCTGCCCCCGCCCCAGACCATATAAATGGTGGGTTAATTGAAAGATTCAAGAGACTTGCACCACCAGCATTTTCGGGACATGGAGGTGTAGAAAAGGCTGATAGATGGAGGAGGTAGGTAGAGAAGACCTTCGAAGTCTGACAATGTTTGGACGAGCAAAAAGTAAAATTGGGAACCTTCACACTAGAAGGGGCCCCGGAGCCCTGGTGGAGTTTGGTGAAACAATCCTAGGTGGAGCCAGGGATTGCGCCACCTGGGAGAACTTTCTAGTGGCATTCAATGAGAAGTATTTTCTCGACTCCATTCAAGAGAGGAAAGAAGTTGAATTAATGGAACTGCAGCAAGGGAAGATGTCAGTAGAGCAGTATGTGGCCAAGTTTGCAGAGCTCTCTCGATATGCACCGCATATTATCAACACAGAGATGTGTAAGGCGAGTAAATTTGAGAGGGGCCTCAGACCAGATATCTGGGGAGAGTGATGTCAGCCAATCTTAAGGTGTTCTCCCCATTGATGGACCTAGCTATGAAGATCGAGAAGGACTATAAGGAGCACCGGCTAAGGAGGGAAGGGAGAGTAAGGTGTCCACCATATGGCAATTTTGGGATGAAGGCTCGTCCGCCACCTAAGAGAGACTTTAGGAGAAAGACTAAGCAGGGGAATGTGAAGACCCATAAGACTTTCCTGGGCGATGTAAGGGAGAACCAGCACCCGGCATGCTCGTACTGTGGGATGAGCAACCACTCTGCAGGTGAGTGTTATCAGAAGATGAGTGCGTGTTTCAGATGTGGCAAGCCAACCTGATCAATGACTACTCTATGATGAAGCAGGAAAATAGACCGAAGACTCAGGGTCGGGTGTTCGCACTCACAGAGCAAGAGGCTAAGGCTTCTACCTCAATAATATTAGGTATACTCTTTGTTTGTGGTAGAGAGGCTAGGATTCTGATAGACCGTGGTTCTTCTCATTCTTTTGTTGCACATCATTTTGTATGTCATCTAAATGTTGAACCTTCACCTCTTGACTCTACTTTAGAAGTTTTCACGCCTATGGAGGACTCTATGGTGACTAATACGGTGTACAAACAATGTGGGGGTTTTGCTTGAGGGGTGTGTCTTGCTTATAGACTTGATACTATTAAATATTCAAGACTTTGATGTTATTTTGGGCATAGACAGATTGTTCACACACCATGCCACTGTTGACTGTTATGATAAAAATGTGACATTTAAACCCTCTGTCCAGCCTGAGTTGCACTTTGTTGGTATCAAAGATGCTTCCCTTATACACTTTCTTTCAACCCTTCGGGCTTATCGTCTTCTGGCTAGAAGATGCGTCCGGTACTTAACCTATATTGTAGAAAATCGGGACGTGCAGTCCAAGCTGGAGGAGGTCCAAGTAGTAAGGGAGTACCCCGAGATTTTTCCCAAGGAGTTGTCTTCGTTGCCCCTAGTAAGGGAGATAGAGTTTGAGATAGACTTGGCCCCTAGCATTGCTCCCATGTCTAAGACCCCATATCGGATGGTCCTAATAGAATTGAATGAGCTGAAAGTGCAACTGTATGAGTTGTTAGAGAAGGGGTTCATTCGACCCAGTGTGTCTCGTTGGGCTTAACCGGTCTTTTTTTGTGAAGAAGAATGATGGGTCCATGAAGCTTTGCATCGATTTTAGGCAGTTGAATAAAGTAATAGTGAAAAACAAGTACCTTTTGCTTAGAATTGATGACCTCTTTGAACAGCTTCAAGGGGCTCAAGTGTTCTCTAAGATTGACCTCCGAACGGTTTATCATCAATTGCGTGCCAAGGAGGGAGATGTTCCCAAGACCACATCCAGAACTCGATATGGTCATTATGAGTTTCTGGTAATGCCGTTCACGTTGACCAATGCCCGCCTATTTTCATGGACCTGATGAATAGGATATTCAGACCCTTCTTGGATAGATTTGTAGTGGTCTTCATTGATGATATTTTGGTGTATTTGAAGAGCCAAGAGGAGCATGAGCAGCACCTGATAGTAGTCCTTCAGACTCCAAGGTCATAAAAGTTGTATGCCAAGTTGAGCAAGTGTGAGTTCTGAGTTCCTAGTGTGGCCTTTCTTAGGCACATTGTTTTTAAGGATTGAGTTACAGTTGACCTTCTAAGATTGAAGCTATGATCAAGTGGGGAAGACCGACAAACGTTACAGAGGTTCGCAGTTTTTTGGGGTTAGCAAGATATTACAGGCATTTTGTAGAAGGATTTTCAAAGATCCATTTAACTCAACTGATCCAGAAGAATGTAAAGTTTGTGTGGTCAGATGACTGTGAGAAGAGCTTCTAGAACTAAATAAGAGGTTGACCACGGCTCCAATATTGACCTTACTCGAAAGAAATGAGGACATTGTAGTTTACATCGATGCCTCTCACAAAGGGCTCGGATGTGTACTTATGCAGTGAGAGAAGGTCATTGCATATGCCTCTAGACAGTTGAAGACGTATGAACAGAATTATCCAACCCATGATTTGAAGCTTGCGGCTATAATATTTGCCTTAAAAATCTGGAGACACGATCTCTATAGAGCCAAATTTAAGGCGTTAACGGACCATAAGAGCCTCAAGTACTTGTTCTCTTAGAAAGAGTTGAACATGAGGTAAAAGAGATGGATGGACCTATTGAACGATTACAATTGTACCATTCAATATCACCCTGGCAAGACTAATATGGTAGCAGATGCTCTGAGTAGGAAGCCCGTGGCATCAGTGACTCATCTAATGGTCCGAGAGATGAAGTTGCTAGAAGATATATTGGGTTAGCATCCGGCTCTGCCCCTTAGTAGTGTGGTGGGTATGACTGCTTGCATAAGGGTGGAACCCCAACTAATTCAACGGGTTCGGCTGGCACAAAGGAATGAACCTCAACTCATGAAGATTGTAGAAGAGATGAAGCTGGGAAAGAGAGATGAATTCTCTATGAGCAATGATGACTTGTTGCGATTCAGAGATCGGATATGCGTCCTAAATGATGAGGGTGTGAAGAAAGCTATCTTATAAGATGCACATATCTCCCGTTACACTATACATCCCAGAAGTACTAAGATATACTAGAACCAGAAAAAACCTTCTGGTGGAATGACATGAAAAGGGAGGTGGCACTATTTGTGTCTAAGTTTTTAACATGCTAGCAAGTGAAAGCTAAGTATCAGAAGCCCACTAGGTTGTTGCGGGTCTTACCCATGTCGGAATGAAAATGGGAGCACATTTCTATGGATTTTGTCTCTGGATTGCCTAGAAAGAGTTCAAGGCATGATATTATTTGGGTCATTGTGGACCAGCTGACTAAAGCTGCCCACTTCTTATCGATCCGCACGTCCTACACTTTGGACCAACTAACCCAGTTGTACATCAAGGAGATGGTGAGGTTGCATGGAGTTTCGGTCAATATTGTGCCTGATAGGGACACTTGATTTACTTCTAGATTTTGGCCTAGTTTGCAGACAGCCTAGGGGACAAGACTTACCTTTAGCATTGCCTTTCACCCTTAGACTGATGGGAAATTGGAAAGGACCGTCCAGACCTTGGAAGATATGATATGTGTCACTAATTTTATGGGAAGTTGGGATGGTCATTTACCCTTAATTGATTTTGCCTATAATAACAGCTTCCAAGTCAGTATTCAAATGACACCATTTGAAGCCCTGTATGGAAGGAAGTGCATGTCACCCATTTGTTGGGAGGAGATTGGTGAAAGAAGGCTTTTGGGGCTAGAATCACCTAAGTGACCTCAGATAAGGTAGCATTGATTCGAGAGAAGCCCAGGACGACTCAGAGTCGACAGAAGAGTTACGTTGATAACCAAATCAGAGACCTCAAGTTTGAGGTGGGTAATCAGGTCTTCCTAAAGGTGTCGCCAACAAAGGGCATCATGAGGTTCGGCAAGAAAGGGAAATGGAGCCCGTGCTATATCGGACCCTTTGAGATCCTGGAGAGGGTCGGAAGCGTGGCATATCAACTTGCCTTACCGCCTGAGTTAGCAAACATCCATAATGTCTTCCATGTATCTTTATCGTGAAGGTATCAGCTCGACCCATCCCATGTCCTAAGATATGAGCCTATATCAATTAGAGAGGACCTGACCTTCATTGAGCGGCCAGTTCAGATACTAGTTAGGAGGGTGCAGGTGTTGCGCAACAAGGAGATTCCTCTAGTCCGTGTATTATGGTAGTACCATTCAAGGGAGGAGTCAACTTAGGAACGAGAATATGAGATCCGAGAAAGTACCCCCAGTTATTTGAATAGCAGATTTACGATTTAGATGACTAAATCCTTTTCAAGGGGGGGATGATGTAAGGTTCAAGAATTTTTCGGTCGTTGATCCTGTTTATGTTTTGAATCGTTTCCTATTAATGCTTATCTCAGTTTTCTTTTTTATTTGTTGTATAACCTCTGTCTAGTGTTTTGAGTGGTACTGTGTTATTGTAGGGATCACAAGCTTTTTGACAGTACAAAAACTCGTTCAAATCGAAGCAACCGTTAGAAAGCCATGATTTATACCCCAAATTGTTTTTTTTTGTGCGCATACCAATGTGTCGTGCACACATCCTCAAGCATGCACACACTCTTATATGCAAGAATTCTCGTGAAAATGCATCCATCCCAAAGCACATGATTACATCATGCATGATCTCCATACAATAATTACACACATGCACTATCTCTCCTCTCACATGCTCTCTCTCTCTCTTCATGCATGCATTCTCTCTCCTTATGCATGATCACTTTAGTGTCATGTGACACATACATGCTTCCACCCCCATCATTGTGTTCCTCATGCATGCCTTCTCTCTCCTCATGCATGATCACTTGAATGTCATGTGGTACATGTATGCTGCCACCCCCATCATTGTGTTCCTCATGCATGCCTTCTCTCTCCTCATGCATGATTACTTGAGTGCCATGTGGCACATGCATGCTTCCACCACCTATGCTTATATATACCCCCCCACCACTCATAAATTTGTTTTTTCTCTCTCTCCTCACCTCTTCACTCCCTCACTTTCCCCTCTTTCCCCCTTGTTCTTCTTCTTCTCCCTTAGCCATTAAACCCCTCCAAACCTATCAACCACCCCTAAGCCTTAAACCCTTGAAGCTTGAACCCAATCCACTTGAAGCTTGGCAACTGAAGTGGAGCACGTAGAACATTTCATCTTGGGGATTTCAGTTGGAGTAGGTAAGTAGATTTAGTTTTTATGGTTTCATGCTTATGTTAATGCATGTTTCCTTACCTAATTAAAATGTGAAATTCAAGTGTGGGTGTGTGTGTGAGTGTGAGTGTGGGTGCATGCTTACTAAGCTTCTATTAAAATGTATTCTGATTTCCAGAATTGTGGGCCATATTTGAGAGATTGTTAGGGTACCTTAAACTATGTCTTAGACCATGAATTTTGGTGGGTCAGTAGTATATTAAATGTATTTCCGCATGGAAAAGACCTCTTGTTAATTTCTCATTTAATCTGAAAGCTATTAACTATTTTCTGAAGCATGCAAGATCTATGAAATGAAATTCTAGGGATTTAACAGGTTTTTGTGTGAGGCTTTTAACTTACCAAAATGTACTAAAATGAGATCAAATCACTTTGAAATGTTAGATAGATTAGTCTAATTTACAATTGGTTTTGGACTCATAATAAAATTCCTTATGGATTGAAAGTTATGGTCCTCCGACAGGCCCGGGCCTAGCCCTCTGTGGGTCCGTGTGGGGACAGTATGGAGCGGGGGTGTGACAACATTTTACCATTCTATATAAAGGAAGTCCTACTGGTTTCTTTAAGGCTTCTCGCGGTCTTCATCAAGGTGACCCTCTGTTCCCTTTTCTTTTCACTACTTATACATAATACTTTAGTTTGCTTGTGAGAAATGTTGAAAGGAGGGGCATTTTTCGGGCTTCCAAATGCCAAATGATGAACCTTGTATTTCTCATCTGCAATATGCAGATGATACCTTATTGTTCTATGAGGCTGAGGCTGATCAGATTAGCAACATTACCATACTCTTGAGGTGATGTGAGGTTGCCTTAAGTCTTAAGGTTAATTTTGAGATGACTGCAGTATTTGGCATTAATTGTAGTGATGATGTGGTCCCAGCAATTGCAGAGGTGATGGGGTGCAAGGTGGAGAATTTTTCCAATCACGTATTTGGGGATGCCAATCTCGGATGGTCGACTCCCACTAGCTGTTTGGGATAAAGTTATCCAAAGGATCCAAGTAAAACTTGATTTGTAGAAATTTAAATACTATTCTTTGGGGGGGAGAATAACTTTGGTAAAGGCATGTTTGTCGAATTTACCAATATAAAAAATGTCTATTTTGCAAACCCCTTCATCCGTGCCCAAAAAAATCGACACTTTAATTAGAAACTTTATCTGGGGTTCATCGATAGATATTAAAAAGTTTCATCTTCTTAGATGGGATAGGGTGTGCACACCTAAAAGAGAGGGTGGTTTAGGAATAAAGAAAATTAAAATTGTCAACCAAGCCCTGCTCTGTAAATGGTGGCGGAGAAGTTTAATTTTCAAATTTCATCTTTGGTACAAAGTGATCGTTACAAAATATGGTGAGGATAGACTTAGAATGTGGATTGGTAAGAGGAATGGTACTAGGGGGGATGTCTTACTACTGGAGATCTATTCACTCTTGTAAAACTCTGATTCACAAGGACATTCGATGGAGTTTAGGCAATGGAATCAATATCTCCTTCTGGCACCACAAATGATTAGGTGCTTCACCTTTGAAATATGTTTTTCCTCATGTATTCCAAAGGATAGATAACTTCAATGCTGTTATCTTTGAGTACTATGAGTGCATGGGTAATCAAATTATATAGAATATTAGTTTTCGATACAATAGGAGTTCAAATTTTATCTTTTCTGAATTCTCTTATTTATTGATGTTATTAAATGAAATATATATCCCTCAAAATGTTGTTGATGAGGTTGTTTGAGATGTTGATAAAGAAGGACTTTATTCAACTAAACCAATGTATCAGTTGTTGTTTCATGATCAATGGAGGTGGTCTATGCCTGAAGGTGCTATTATTTGAAAGTGACCTTTACCTCTTAAGGTACAAGCTTTTTTATGGTTGGCAGTACAAAATAAGGTAGTAACTATTGATAAAGGTAATTGCCTAATATATGTCTCATGTGTAAGGAGGATGGTGAAACATATGCTCATCTATTTTTCTATTGTCCATTTACTTATGGACAATGGAGCTGGTTTTTTGCTCAGCTTGGGATAGCGATGGTAATACCTTCAAAAGTTGAGGGAATAATTTCAAATGTCTCGCTTTCTTTTTCACCGCAAATAGGCTTGGTAATCTGTCAAATCACAAGATGCGTGATTTTGTGGGAGGTGTAGAAAGAAAGGAATCGGAGAGTGTTTGATGGGATCAGCTTGCCCTTTGAGAGAATTTTGGAGAAGATCTTGCACACAATATGGATTTATCTTTCAATTACAAAAGTTAGGCAGGATATATCGGATGTGGATTTAGGAGAAACTTACCAAATCTTTTTCAGATGGTTTTTATTAAATGTAGGCCTAAAGGAAGTGGGTGGCCCCATTATTGAAGGTCTTTAAGCTCAACTTTGTTGGCATTTCTTTAAGGAATCTTAGTTTAGGGGGCTTTGGAGGAGTGGTTAGAGACTAGTTTGAAAATATTGTTTTTACTTATGCAGGCCCTCTTGGGGAGAGAATTGCAAATTATGTAGAATTCTATGCACTTCTTCATGCCTTGCAATTTATTGTGGATAGGAATTTGGGACCTTTATGTATTATTGAAGGTGATTCCTTGAATGTCATTAATTGGCCTTACGATTTGAGATCTATGTTGCTATAGATCTTGGACCTTTCTGGAACTTCTAACTTCTCTTTTGTGCATGTTTATCAGAAAGACAAGGTGTTGGCTGATTTTCTTGGCAAAGGGGTATCTTTTTGTCTGAGACAGTGTCTCTGACTTTGTGTTCTCTTTTTAGTCTTTAATATAGTCTTTGAATTCCTATCAAAAAAAAATTGGCTCTGATGTGATCATTTTGGGGCCTTTTGCATATCCTATAGTTTTAGCAATTTTCTAGTTTGTATGTTACCAAATTCATGGTGGAAACACTTTGGAAATACTAATAATTTTAATTAGTTCCAAATTCTTCTAGGCTTGGAGGGGAAAAAACCAAAAAGAAAAGTAAGATTAAACTCTTCTTTAAATCTGGCAACATGCTTCATATTTTCAAGTGTTTGAACTATAGCTTCTCATGTTCTGATATCAACAGAGTCTATACTGTTGATTTGCTCATTAATACTTCCTATAGATGCCAAACTGCCGTCACATGGCATATATTCATTAAGTCACAATTTAGTCGGTACATGCTATGTGTAGCTCCAATATCAAGAATCCAACTCTTATAGTACATGGAATTGCATCCCACTATCAATACCTCATCTCCAATATAATTAGATGTTATTTATTCAACTTGGTGAGCCTGGTTCTTGATTGGAAGTGAGCTTTACTACCTTGTTTGTCTGTCTTGTCATAAGAACTTCCATATTTGACTCCACTAGTTATCGATCCATGCATTCTTTTATGTACTACTAACATTGAACTTGAGGTATTCCTCCTTCTTATAACTCATAATTAATTAACAAGATTATCATAAGAGTTTTGTAATAAACAAAGTAGTATTATCACACTATCCTCCCCATTCATCTTCGCCTTGGAACTCTCAAACTAACAAAAAAAAAATTTATTTAACTCATTTAAGTGTTCATATACTTTCACACCTTTTCTCATTCTTAAAAGATATAATTTTTGTTGAACTCATTCAAGTATTTCGAGAATGGTATAAGTACCAATCCGGTTCCCCCTAAAATCCCCCTTTATATTCTTTTTTTCTTTTTTCTTTTAAAGCAAGAGATTTATTAAATTAGCTCTAAATCCATAAGCTATTTTAATTTTTGTTTTTTTTCATTTGTTTTAGATATATTTTAGATTACTGGTGTAGACTCGAAAAAGATAACTAATCCAATGATTCGACACAGATTTGTGGGTGAACAATCCAGCGCACCGATATGGGTTTTGAAACACCTGTTCCAACACTTTCATACCTTTTCTCATTATAAAACAATATAATTTTCTTTTCCCAAAATCTTACTAATGCGGGATTTAGTTTGGTAGAAGCTTTCAAGATTTACCCAAAAACCCGCCACCATCTACTAATAATACTTTATATGCTAAACATAATCAAATAGTGGCTAGGACCTTTTTACCTTTATTGTATTAATATTCCGCAAACTTTAGTTTTCAAAGTTTATAATCTCCTCTCCCTTCAAATTCTTTTACTTTAAAACTGTGACTTGCTATATTCATAAAATATTTGCACTTCCTTGATCATTGTTACCATGTAATAGGAACCGAAGAATCGCTCGGTTATCCATGTTTGAACCCAATAGTATTCGGGTCCATTGAGCTCAGACTCAAACTCATTGGGTCTCGGGTTTACCCATCAAATTTCGGGTCTAGTTGGATCCATTGCCACCTTAAGGCTATGAGCTTTTTTTTTTGTGCTTTTTTTTTTATGGGATTATCTATAAAGAGACCATTTATCTTTTGTACATTGAGGACACAATTATTGTTGTCTTTGGAATTTCAAAATAGGTGTTGTAAGAGTGTGATTGAATAAACACGAAGTTCCAAAAAAAAGAATTCTCAAACTTCGGAACTCACTCCAAACCATCCAATTTAACATCTAATGAACGTGAATAATTGTAACCTACATGTATAAAAAATAAATAGTCTCTTTGTAACAATCTTTTTTCTTATCATCATATACCCTATGATTATGAGCTGCTTCTTTTTTTGTCAATAATCTTGTAAATGTTACCAATATCGTGACAATATGAATACCTAGCGCACGTCTAAAGACACATGATTGCCATCATGTAACCTATAACTACAGCTATGGGTCGGGTCCAGCTAGACCCATACCCAGGCCCGAATAGTATTCGGATCCAAAACTTGGACCCACCCTCATCGTTTCCATTGCCACCCCTAATCCTTCACTTAAAAGGGACGTTTACGATTGTAACACATTTACTAAACATAACTTCAAAGGACTTTTAAAGATGATAAAACAGTTAGTAAACATAGAGAACAGTCAAAACTCAAGATTCTATGGTCCAACAGGATGAACCAAAAGCCCACCTAAAGAATGAACGATGGACTGTATGATAATGCACGGAGTCTATATTTAATTTTTTATTTTTTTTTATCAACAACTTTACTTACAATATCCAATTACAGTTAAATTTCCCTTGAAATAAATAAATAAATCAAAATAAAATTTCACTTGCTACATCCTAAAAACAAATATTTATTTAATAATCAAAACCTAGACTTTTTGTTTTATGGGAAAAGACGAATATAACATAAATAAATAATAAAGAAATAAAATTGGTGGAGATTACTTCAATCGGACTTAGTGTACCCCATGTCGAGTCTCCTCTTCCCGATGGTACTTGGGATCTTTGATCAGTCTCTTGATTCTCCTTTTTATGGCAAAACTCAACTAATGTATATGGATCTTGATCTAGAACCAACCACCTAACTCATCAATGCCTTAGTTTTATTCAAACCCCCATTTAACTTGATTTTATAGAGATGAGAGATAGAAATTCCAGAGAGAGATTTACTAGCTAAGAGCTTGAACCCTTTTGCTACCCACCAAAAGAGAGATGACCTAGCCTAGGCATGCTGCCTTTGTAACCCAACTATAGAGATATGAGAGAGACTAGTTTGGGACGTAGCCCCATTTGGGTCTTGGAGAGAGAGGTCGACTAGGTTGGGGCGTGCCTCTTTAGGTTAGCTTTCGAGAGAGAGATGTAAACCTAGGGTGGGGCATGCCCCTTAGAGACTTTAGAGAGGGAGATAATCTTAGAGAGAGAAGAGAAAGAAGAGGTGTAGAGATCATGAGGGGGAAATATCATTTTTATAGATTTTTCATTCATTAGGGTTTGCCTTTCAATGTGAGAATCAATCTTAACCATCGATCTAAGGAGACTTGTGAGGTGAGAGACGTCAGTCATTAATTTCTTAAATCCACCATCAGAATGTTAAGGAATGTATTAGAACATTATCCTCCACTTCCTAAATCTATTCCCATCATAATAATTAACTAAGAAAAATATTTCCTACTTTCTCTTATAATAAATATTCATTTCTTATTATTTCACAAAATATTATAAAACTATTAATTTCATTCCTTTAATGCAAGTAGGCTACTCACCACAAAAGGAAAGCCACCTAACGTGGGATCCTCACATAACAAATAAAAAGATAGAGAGCAATCCCTATGGGTGGAGCGTGCCACCCATTGGTGGCCTCTCATGGGCCCTTCCCAATAGCTTACATGTGAAATGGTCTTCCAAATATTTTGAAGGACCCACATATTTTTTTAGAAAATATTAATTTTTATTTTAAGGATTTTTAAATCTCTTAGATTATTTAAAACATTAGAAATTGAATTTCTCTAGATTTAAAAATCCAAATGACAAAATTAAAATATAAGAAGATTAACAAAAATTCAAATAAATATTATAAAAAAATTTAAAATTAATTAAAATTAATTAATTTTAATGGAAAACGGATCTGTATAGACCTAGGATTTTATCAACGTACATGAACACTCTACTTTCAACTATGGACCACGATCTACAGTAGCGTTCTCAAACTAACATATCAGTTCCCATGACTTAGTCCAATGCAAGAGTTTATTATTGGACAACCAAAGTCAATTAATAAATTAGGGGACATAATCTAAGTATGTGGATTTCAGGTTCTCCCCTAAAGACAAACCATGATCAGCAGATCATGATGTAACAAAGACTCTATGGTGCATAAGGATAATCTCTCGCACATATACATGCTTCACTCTCAATGGTATATCTCTTTCTCAATACGGTTATCTATGTACATGTCATGTGATGATACAATGATAAAGTTTTAGCTTTGTCTCTATCGGCCATTCATCTCACACAATGGTCACATAGTCCTTCAGTTCTCATCCGAACATACTCCAACCTCATCAATGGCTAACCCACTAAACCCTTATCGATTTTAACTCCAAGTAACTTGGATTTTTTATAACTCGTTTGGCCTAACACGATGAGCCTAATCCAATTATCGACAAATTACATTTGTCTAATATGATCCACAAGTGAGTTTATGATTCATTTATTCAAAATATTTTGTACATTCTCTCTTAAATGCCAAATAAACCCAACAAAGAATCCTTAAAATTTAAGAATTCAAAATTTTGAAAGAAAAGGACCTCACGATGAATTCAGGCACACATCAAAAGGTAAAAATCCAATGACAACAGTTCTCTTTACAGCAGTAATCTCTTCAGAGGAGTAAGATGGAGAGTGAGAGTGAGAGAGAGAGAGAGTAGCCTAAATGTTGAAGTAAGCGCAGTGGGTTCGAACTTCGCCGGCGCCGCCAGAGAGAAGGCCCAAGTTGGAGAGCTTTATCATGGCGGCACCGAAGTCGGAGTCGAAGGACCTCTCCCCACTCGCGTACTGCCTCACAATGGCGGCGGTGATGGGGGAGGACATGAGCTGCTGATCAGAGAAAAGGACGCCCCTGCCCCAGGCCAAGTTGGCGTAGAAGTGGGTGGCGTCGAAGGCTTGGTTGTTGGTGGCTTCCAGGTGCAAGGGGACCTGAGGGTCACTTATACCAGTGGCGGCGTGGCTTATGCCATTGGCAGGGTCACAGGCAATCCTGAGCGAAGGGAGGAGGTCGAGGGGGAGCGTAGGGTCGGGGAGGCCGCCGCCGCTCATGTTGAAGAGCCGGTCGTTGATGAAGCGGCAGCTCGTCTTCCCGATGCTGTGGCCCCCTGTGGTTTTAGAGAGAGAGATGCTCATGTTACTGATCAAGAGAGAGAGATTCTCATGTTTCTATTCAGAAGAGAGAGAGAGTAATGTACCAAGAAGGCTGATAGTGTCGATGAGAGAGAAACCCTTGGCCATGAAACGAGAGAGAGTGGTGTTGAGATGGTCGGAAGGCCTGGGGAGCTCCGCCTCTGCTCTCTCAAAATGGGATTTGAAGCCGTCTTTCCTCCCCATCTTCAGCGGATAGAACGGTCCTCCAGCCTGCAATTCACACACACAAACCCATTCACCATTTGAGAGAGAGAAATCCCGTAGTAATGTTGTCAATATTAGCTTCGGAGCCATTTGAGAGAGAGAAATCTCCAAAGTAATGTTGTCAATATTCGCTTTGGAGTCTTGGCCTGAACCAATTCGATAACTCCGAAGATTCAGGGAAGCTTTGAATTTTTTTAAATTTTATATAAATAAATTTCATGTTTATATATATTTATATACACATAAACATATAAAAAAACAATAAAATAATTTAAAATAAAAATTTCAGTGATTTACATACAGATCCTAAAATTTTAGATAAAATACAAAATCTTCTATTTATAGGCAAAATTACAAAAAGTCGGTTAATCCATATTTTTTATTTTTTTCAAAATTATTCTCACGTCAACCCAAATTTTAATTTTTTTAAAAAATTTTTTTAAAATTTTCATTAGTATCATGCCCCAAGCACTCGCCGGAAAAATCTAAAAACAATAAAATAAAATCAAAATTCGGATTGACTAAAAGGTAATTTTAAAAGAAAAAAAAAAACGTAAGTCGACAGACCTTTCTAAATTCCTCGTATAAATCGAACATTTGGTATTTTAGAGAGAGAGAGAAGCCCTCAAAGATAGAGATTCTATAGCGAAGTCCTCAAAGATACAATCAATTGAGAGAGAGCGAGAGAGAGTAAATTTAGAGAGAGAAGTAAGCCCTCAAAGATAGAATCAGTAGAGAGAGATAGAGAGTTAGAGAGAGAAAGTGACCAGGGCAATGGCGTCTCTGGCACTGAGGACAATGATATCGGCGCATGAAACAGTAGCAGGGCAGGAGTTTTGGAGGTTGGACTTGATCATGTCTATCAAATCGAAGCCCTTGAGTGAGCCTTTGTTCGGACGCGCTTCTTTCTCCGAGGGCCCACCATCCACTACCTCATCAAGCAGAACCGATGCCTCACACCCCTGCAACAAAAAATCCATTAAAACCTCTCTTTCTCTCTCTAAAAAGATGATAAAAGTTCCAATAAATGATTCAAGACTGTAGATTACAACAAAAAAAAATTGGAAAAAGAAAAAGGAATTGCAGACACGCTTAACTCTGAAAGAACATCTGAAATGCCATGTAGTGGGCCAAGAAACTAAGAAGAGAGAGAAAATTACTCCATGAAATATGCAAGAAATCCAATGAAACAACGAGAGAGAGAGAGAGAGCTACCCCATGAAAGCTGCGAGCAAATTCAAAGAAACAAGAGGAGAGAGAAAACCACCACATGTCAATGCAATCAAATTCAAAGAAACAAGAGGGGGGCAGAGAGACCTCAACAAAGCAGTCATGGAAGGCAAGGCGCAAGAGAACAGCAGGGACATTGGATCGGTTTCGAGTGAGCTCGCTAACAGTGTCGCGGATGATGGATTCAGCTTGAGGGCATGAATTCTTGTAGTAGTCATAGCTCAACAGAGATTCCTCTCTCATACTTTCTCTCTCCTCCCCAGCTGTGTAATCTGCATAGTTGAGAAATCCTCCCTCCTCTCTCTCCTCCCCAACCCTGTATTCATCATACCCCAACAGAGCCTCCACTCCCTCTCCTCTCACTTCCATGGCTGCAGCTTGAAAGGAGAAGAGGAGAGAGAAAACCAGAAAGCCCAACACAAATCTCATACCTAACCCCCATTTTCTCTCTCCTCTTTCTCTCTTCTCTCTCTTTACACCTCTCTGGTCCATGTCTTCTCTCCCTTCCTTTCGCATGCAGAATCCAAACATTTCCATCTCGGGAGTGAACACAGTCTAACTATATATTATTCAAGTGTGCGCACGATTCAACCGTCTGTTTAGGAACTGAACGGCAACGATTAGGTTATCTATGCACGTATGTAACTGCTTTTGGCTGATGTGGAGGATCTTCTTCGTCCTCCGTTTTCGAAACAAACGGCGATGGTTGTGTCCATACCACCATACAGTATGCATTTCTGTATCATATGGTGCTCACAACTGATCGATATATTGAAATTGAGCACATGGTATGATATATTGAAATTGAGCACATGGTATGATATATTGAAATTGAGCACATGGTACTTCGAAATTTTGAATGGTATATTTTGTCAAACCGATAAAAACAAGAATGAGATATTAACTTGGTGAAGGGATCACGTTCTCAAATTTAAAAAAGGGCAATACTGGTTAAATTTAGGAAAAGTGTAATTTTAAAAATGGACATATTGGTCAAATTTAGGAAAAGTATATTATGAGACTACCTATCTTTGTTACAAGGTGGTCTCAATTATTCTTGATTATTGGATGTGAAGTTAGATGGCCACATTTATTTTATTAAACAAGCTCAAACTTTAAAAAAAAAAAAAAAATCTCGAACGCTGTAACACACCCATGCCATCAGATTTCACATCCAATGGTTATTGTGACCTCCTTCTATAAAAGCAAATTGTCTTATTATATACAATATCAAATTTATGAAACTATTCTCCATAACTTTCTAAATTTTGCTCGAAATATTTTTTTTGGTATTTTTATTTTTTCTAATTCTGTCAAATTGTATTTTTTATTAGTCTTTTACGCCCAATTTGGATATCAAAGAAAAAAATATTAATTTTGAAAAAAATCCAATTTTTTTCCTCTCAATTGAGAAACATTATCGTTTTATTTTATTATGTTGGTAGACTATTTGGATGTCTCTTAAAATATGAGAAGAAAATTTTATTTGCCAGATATATCTGTTTGGATGCATTGCAAGATATCGATAAGAAATCCCAAACCCAATTTACACCATGCCATAATTTAATTATATTGATTCTTCTCATTTAATTATATTAATTCCTCTCTCTAGATCTGCAATTCATTCCGATAAATATAGGAGACATAAAAGATATGCAGTTTATTCTATAAATATAGGAGACAAAGAGAATGAGAAGAAACAATAAAGTACGAGCAAAGAGAAGTTAAATATTATTATTAGAGAGAGTAATGGATAGGCAAAAGAAGTTTCTTGTACAAATGTTTTTGAGGTTTGGGTAAAAGAGGTTTGCTTTGCAAATATTTTGTGGTAAAACTTGTTGGATTTATGTGGCATTTAAAGGTGGGCTTGTAAAATGAAATGATATAGTGGAACATGAACTCAGTGGGAGTGTGGTCCCTCGTGGACCAAACTAAGCAAACGATGGTTTGCTGATCTGTACTTAACAATCTAGGCCAGTCGATTGGGAAAAGCCTATGTTACCTGGGCATGAAGAACAAACTGATGAGGATTATAGGTTAGCCCTTGATGAGGTCGGAGAACATGCCCGGATGAGTGAGTCAAGGGACTGTGTGACTCTTGTGTGTGATGGTGGCCTACAAAGACAGGGGCCAAAACCTCATCTATATACCATCACACGACATGCATATCGATAGATCGTTTGGGAAAGCCAGAAATCCACCTTTTAGGGTGAAGCATATGCATGTGCGAGAGATACCCCTATGCGCCATAGAGTTGTGGTCGCATAAGGTCTGTGTGACCTTGACTTGTCTCTAAGAGATGACCTGTAATCCACAGACTAGGATTGCGACCCCTTGGCTCATTCGCCAGACTCTGGTGACCCACTAATAAGCCCATGCTTGGACTGTGGATCATGAGAAACACTGGGTCGGTTCGATAAGACAAGTGTGGTCTGTAGTCCACAGTTGAAGGTGAAGTGCCCCATGATTGCAAATTAAATTCCGTAACTATATGGATCCATTTCTCATCAAGTTAATTTAATTATGTTTGTTTTATGATATAAATTATTTTAGAATTATTATTTGAATTTTTTATGAGTCATTTGATATTTTATTTATATATTTTTTGGACTTATAAAAATGAAAATATTGATTTTACAAAAATATAAAATTCAAATAATGTTTTAAAATTTTTTTGATAATTTAAAATTATATAAAATATCATGGAGGGGCCCATAGTGCATATGGGCCCACCATGTGTCAAGTGGGTGGGGCCCACATGTCCCCGCATTGGTGGCACGCCCCACCCATTGGATTCGTTCTTGGAGTTTAAGTTATTTTATGTTTTGGTAATATTATGTTATGGCATGTGGTCAAATAAGATATGGAATATTTTGACCATATATTGACCAAATATTGAAAGTGTATATTGACTTGATATATCTTTGGAATATTTTGTGAAAGATTACAAAATGCATAATATTTTTATTAGATTTAATTTATCTAATTTCTAAGTCCCTGCCCCAGGGAATAGAAGGTAGCTCGCTTACTCTCCTAGCCTAGTGGCTGCTTATGTTTTGGGCGGTCGTTCAACTCTTCGAGCACTCCTCTATTGATGGGAAAATAGTTAAGGAAAAGGGGATAATGCTTCATGCACCTTTCATAATGTTGATGGCCCATCTATGGAATAGATGGCTCAGATCTCTCACCCCACAAGTCACCCTTGATCGACAGTCTACGATCAATCTCACAAGAAGAAGCAAGCCAAGGAAAACCCTAAAAAACCCTAATCTTGTTCAAGCCTATAAAAAAGGGATTGTCTCTACCAAAAATCTCCACACATTATCTTTCTATCTCTCTCTCTTAAAAAAGTTTTTTTCTCTCTCATGTTTGATCTCTTTATCCCACAATGTAAAAGAACCTAAGGGTTTAGGTTATGGAGTTCTTCTCTTTCCTATCTCTCGAATATAGATTTATAGCTTTAGGGTTTAGCAAAAAGAGAATCCATCTCTCTCAAACTAGGTTTCTAAGAGAATTCATTTAGGATTTGAATTTGTGATGAAAGGAGTTCATGTTCCATTGGTGTGGCTTGGCCGAAATTTGCTTTCCCTATTCGAGATTGAAGCTAGACCGTTGATCCCACGCCATTAGATGGTGGTGACTCGATGTGGGGTGTAATAAGCCCAGTTGAAGTAATCTCCCGCACTCTTCCTTTTGTTTCTTGCAATCTTATCTTTTATTTTTAAGCATAGTACATAGTTGTTTCAATGGCATCAAGTTGTTAAGATCTTGGTTTTATTGTTATGTTGATTTTATTTTGAAATTTATCTTATTTTAATAAAGACCACATGTAAGTGATCTTTTGCCAAAATAAAGGGGTGAAGAAAAAAAAAAATGTATTCCTCAGTAAAAGATCACATGTCTTTCTTTCAAAACTTTTCCATTGGCATACTCAGAAAAACACTCCATTAAATTTAGATAGAGTTATGCATGCTCAACAAACCACTTCATTAATTTTAGATAGAGAATCAAAGTTCTTAGAGATATCGAGCAACAGGCTGAATTAGAAGGGAATCACTATCCCGCAACCCATCGAAATGCTAAGGAGAGCTATGTGAAATTAGAGGCTTTCTAGAGAGATCGAAATGCTAGAGGCCTTCTAGAGAGATCGAAATGCTAGAGAGAGCTATGTGAAATTAGGGGCTTTCTAGAGAGAGAAAGATGGAAAGGTTCATTTTTTAGAGAGAGAAAAATTCTATGGGATTTGTAGTTGAAGTTGAGGCTTTCGAGGGAGAAAGATGGAAACGTTAATTTTTTATAGAGAGAGAAAAATTTGGTGGGATCTGTAGTTGAAGATGAGAAAAGGAAATAAATGTGCTAAGAGCTGGAAGGTTTGGCGGAAAGGCCAAGAGGGAAGCGAAACTTCAGGAGAAAAACATGAAGACGGAAGCGAAACTTTGGGAGAAAAACATGAAGAGGGAAGCGAAAAAAATTGCGAGCCAAAAAAATTTGAGTCGAACACAACATTTTTTCGCTCTTGTTTTTTTGGCACATTTGGCTTAGAGTCATAATCTATTTTGTTGGGAGATAAATTCGGATGGAGTTATCCAAACGGTACTAGTGCCTATCTCAATCTTTTTTTATTGTCATTGGAAAATATTGCAATTTTGGGTACATCCAAACTCGCCCTTAGTTTTGGAAAAAGTTTATATAAGGTTGCAACCTTAAAATGTAGAACTACGGATGCACATCAAAAATCCATTGGAAAATATTGTTTTAATATTGAAAAACCCTCTAATTGAGCATCTCGATGTCAAGATGTATGATTATGAAAAGAAAAAAAAAGGATTTTGAGTACAAAAAATAGTGCGTCTTACAACACATTATCTATACCGTTCATTTTAAAAAATTTCATATGCTTATAGATCTACTTGATTTTAACCATTTTTGGAGTTTAAAATTTTATAATTAGATATGAAAATAGATTTTGAGTTAATCCTAAGAGCATTTTACATCAAAATATGTTATGATCAAATTTAAAGGTGTACTTTAATTCGATTGTTTAAAGTTGCAACTTTATAGAAACCATACCCTTTAGTTTTTTGTGGGTTTTTAGGTAGAACAATGCCCTAACTATCGGACCAACCTATTTTTTGAGGCCGTCCATACCACCTAAGTCTACTTTCCCTAAGAGATAGGGAGAGAAACTTGCAATATAAGAGAATAGGAGCCTCTTGAAGTAGGAAACCAAGAGATAAATAACCTCTTGGCAGAAGGCCGCTCGTTCCACTAAACCCTTGTAACCCACAAAATGTTTAATATTTTGTCCCAAAAGAGTAAGGCTCCATGGTTGCAAGACGGCTCAAACCATATGAGCTCAACACTTTGAAACGTGTAGTCTTCTATGCTTTTCTCCTGGAGTGTTATTAGTTCAAGTGATTTACGTACGCCCAAAAACTTTACCTAAAATACAAAATGAGGTAATTTTGGGTGAAAATTACATAGAATGTCGGTCAACCCATGTTTTTTTATTTTTTTCTAAAATTGTCCCTCAGTTCGGAGATGATATCCTCGGACTGCATTTAAATTATTATTTTTTTAGCTTTTTTGTTGGTAGGGCAGTGCCCCAGGTCGAGGTTAGAATCCTTGGACCGTGCTCCATACTGAGCAAGCCTCAATTCCTGAACGATCCGAGGTCCCCATCCTCAGACCTCTCTCTCTTTCTTATTTTTTTGAGAAAAACAGCGGTCTGAGGTCTCCATCCTCAAACCTTGCTTTATTTCTTATTTTTTCAATAAAATAGAGGTCCAAGGATGGGGACCTCCAGCCAATCTTTGGACTGAGCAGAACTCATATTCAAAGTGGTCCGAGGTCCCCATCCTCGGACCACACTTTATTTCTTATTTTTTGAGAAAAAAACAGTCCAAGAAGAGGGACCACGAACTAGTCTACTGGGGTTTTGCTTTGTTCATAAGGAGGTCCGATGATTCTAACCTCGGACCTCCTAGGCACAACCTCTAAAGCTTGGGGCACTGCTCTACTAACGCAAAAACTAAAAAAAAAAAAAATTAAAATGCGATCCGAGGATGAAAATCTTTGGACCGAGAGGTAATTTTTTTAAAAAATAAAAACACACGGGTTGATCAACGTTCATTGTAATTTTCACCTATAATCAGATCATTTCGTATTTTAAATAATTATTTCAGAGCCGTACATAATTTACTCTATTACTTTTCCATACTCTAATCAACTTGCAATAGTTGTCCGTCATGGTTGCATAAGTCACTCCTTTGTCGTGCGTTTGAGCTCTTTCATCTAGATCCACGTTGCGCCACCTCTCTACTCGATCAACACTATACATAAAAACCAAAGGATAGGATGGTCCTATTCCGGCCGTCCGTGTGTAAATGAGGCCAAAACATTGGGATCAATCTTGGCCCCAAGAATGATGCGGACTTGGATGCAGCGATCAAAAAACGTGGTTTGATCTTTCTCGAGACCTAATTGAAATTGATATTGATATTGATGACGACGTTAGGTGCCATTCAATTTAGGGAAAATTACGTAAAAATTCGTTATACTTTACGTTATTATGGATATACTAAATAATTTTTGTCACTGCAATTGTGTCCTTTTTTTATCTTTTATAATGCTATTTTTTTAAAAAGACAATTTTACCTCTTTTTGGATGTTCAACATCTGAATTTTTGGAATTTTCAAATGTTAAGCATTCGAAAACAGCGCGACAGTAAATTTAAACTCCGTCTTCCTTATTTTCTGCGTTTTTGGTCATTGGTTCAGTATTCTTGCGATGTTAGTGCTTTTGTGCACTGATTTGATCTCTCATTGGTAAAGAATAGTAGATATTTCATAGATTTTGATTTTCAACAGTGTACGTCTTTGATAGACAGCATTTCTTGGATTTTGAAGCCATTTTACAAAGCGAAGGTATGTGAGTCGATTTTTTATATTTAGATTGCCACTTGATTTTTTGTTAGGGTTTATATTCAAGCATAGTAGTTATTTCTTGTGAATTTGATATATATTGAATTAATTTGTGGCTCCATTGTGATTGAATTAGATTTTTAAAATTTATGGGTTTTGAGAACTTGAAATTTTGTGGTTTCTATAGAACCGTAAATTTTTTTAATTTAAGGGTTTATAATCTTTATAATCTTAATAGCACAAAATAATTAGGTCTATGCTTATTGGGTATGTTTCTTGCAGCTTGTGGTTTTGAACCAAATAGGACCTCCTGTTGTCCATGACGTCTTTTTTGCTCCAGTTTATCAATAGATAGGTGACCATATCATCTGTTGCTTGTATTATAAGTAGCATTGTTCTCTGTTATCGAATTCTTCAGTTTTTTATTGAACTACATGGTTTTTTAATGGTTTGGTTACTGAGCTAACATGAATTCTTTATTTTTGATGGGATGATTTAGTTGCTTATGAAAGTTGAATTCTTGTCTTTACAATGAAATGATTAGTTGCTTATCAATGTCGAATTCTGGTGAAATGATTTAGTTACTCATAAAAGTTGAATTATTTGGTCTTTGGACGAGGATGGTTACATGGAACGGGACTACTGTGTTTTTATTTGTTTATCCATTTAGGGTTTGGTTTATTGGATTTATGTGACCTTTAAAGGCTTTATGAGTGTGTAATGAAAAACATTTATTATAGTGGAACATAAACTCACTAGGAGTGTGGTCCCTCGAGGACCATACTAAGTAAATGATGTTTACTGATACCGGACTGTGCTTGACGATCTAAGCCAATCGGTTTGAGAACCCAAGGTACCTGGGCATAAAGAATAAACCGAGAAGGGTTTTGGGTTAGCCCTTGACGAGGTCGGAGCTTATGCAAGGATGAGTGAGCCAAGGGACTGTGTGACCCTCGTATGTGATGGTAGGCCTACAGAGACAGGAGCCAAAACCTCATCCATATTTCATCACAAGGCATGCATATCGATAGATCATTTGGGAAAGCCAGTTATCCACCTTTTGGGTGTAGTGTATGCATGTGCGAGAGATACGCCTATGCACCATAGAGTTGTGGTCGCATCAGGTCCTAGTGACCTTGACTCGTCTCTAGGGGAGGACTTGTAATCCACAGACTGAGATTGCGACCCCTTGACTAATTGGGTCGACTTTGGTGACCCGCAAATGAGCCTCTGCTTGGACTATGGGTCATAGAAAATACTGGGTCGGTTCGATAAAACAAGCGTGGTCTGTAGTCCACAGTTCAAGGTGGAGTACCACATAATTACATATTGAATTCTTAAAACCATATGGATCATTTTCCTATCATATTAATTTAATTGTGTTCATTTTATTATTGAAATTATTTTCATTTTATTATTTGAATTTTTATGAACCTCTCAATATTTTATTTATGATTTTTGGACTTATAAAAATACAATTTTGATTTTACAAAGTTATAAAAATTCAAATGTCCATTAAATTGTTTTATTTAATTTTAAAAAATATTTATAAAATTTCATGGGGGCCCATAGTGCACATGGGCCACCATGTGGCATGTGGGTGGGGGTCCACATGTGCCACATAGGGGTGGCATGCCCCACCCCTTTGGATTCTTTCTTGATTGCTTTGTGTTCAAGTCATTTGAGTTTTGGTAACTTTGATTTGTAGCATGTAGTCAAATCTTTAAGGGATATGGTCAATTTGAGTATATAGTAAACATTGACCCTATCTTGTTTAAATATGGTCATATACATTAACTTGATAATATTTGATATATCCTTATAGAATATGTGTGATGGATCATGCAATTTTATGGAATGCATGATATTTATTTTATTTAAATATATTGATGGGAAAATGGTTTAAGGAAAGGGGGATAATGGTTCGCACATATTCCATAATGTTGATGGCCCATCTATGAAATAGATAGCTCAAATCTCTCACCCCACAAGTCACCTTGATCAATGGTCCATATTTAATATCAAGAAAGAGGCAAACTATTGGAAACCCTAAAGAAACCCTAGACCTAAATTTCACAATAAATAGGGGTGCTCTCCCCCCACTTCTATACACCTCTCTCTCTCCTCCCTAAGGGCCACGCCCCTCTCTCTCTAACTTTCTCTCTCTAAAAGTTTCATAGGTATACGTCCCAACCCTAGGTCTACTACTCTCTCTCTCTCTTGACCTAAAGATACTAAGGGTTTGAGAAATCAGGGTTAAAGCTTTAGTTAATTTTAGGGTTAGGGTTTTGTAGATATTTAAAGGTGGTTACCTAGTTTGGTCGAAATTAGCTTTTCCGGTTCGAGATTGAAGCAAGACCGCTGATCCCACACCATTGGATGTGGTGACTCGGTGTGAGGTGTAATAATCTTGGTTGAGGTAATATCCGGCATCTTCTCTTTTACTTACTTGCTCTCTTTTATTGTTTATATTCTCAAGCATAGTATTAGGTTGAATAAATGGCATCAAGCGGTGGAGTTTTATTTTATTGTTGTGTTGTTTTATTTTGAAATATTTATTGATTGTAATAAGACCATATGTAAGTGATCTTTTTGCCAAAATAAAAAGGGGTGATCATTATCATTAAAAAAAAAACTTGTATTCCCTAGCAAAATATCACATAGGTCTTTCTTTCATGGTTATTGTTTAGTTGAGGTCCATTGAATTGGACTCAGTGTAGTGTTTCATGTGGTTTTGTATTTGTTACTGATAAAAGAAGTGGATGAGGAGGCTAATTATAGGGTTTGTGTACTAGTTCTTCAAGTATAGATATTAAAATTGATTTAAGAATGGGGTCTCCTTTGCTTTTTTTCACTTGGTTTTTGGGTGATATTGGATGGTGAATGGTATAGTTTTTCTTTACAATGGGTGATGAGCTGGATAGGGGACTGTTTTTTATCTTTAGGTAATTATGGAAGGTGTTTAGTGGTTTTTGGTTGAGGAGCTTGAATTGAATTAAACTAGGGATATTTGTGCTTCTCTCTTTATTTTGTGGATTTGGGTGATTAAAGATGGTAAACTGGATCGGGATGGTTTATTCAGCTAATAGAGATAGTTTCAAGCAGCGAACAAAATTCATTTTGAGTAAAAAACCTTGATCAAGTGGACTAGTTTTATAAATTGAAAAATTGGAAAATGTTTTTTTTTTTTTTCGTTGTGTATAATTTTTTGTGTTGATTTGACAATGACAATGTTCCTTTTGATGTGGTGCCATATGGCATACTTAGGTGATGAGCTGGGTTGGATTCCCATTATAGGTGTTTTCTACATAATTCTTCATAAAAATTTTGAATGACTCTTTGAATTCTCCTTAGTTACCTGTTTGACTCAAAGAATCAATTCTTTTTTTGGCCACCATGTTCACTAATTGATTTCGATTTTCAAGTATATGATCCTGAGTTGGACTAGCATAGCAATTTCATTTTAGCATTGTTCTTCTTTCATCAATGGATTTATCTACCCTTCTCTAGTCTTTTTTTGTTTTTGGGTGGTTGGATATAATGAATTTTGGACAGAGCAAATCTTTAATTACCAGTAATTAGAAAACCATTGGGCCAACTAAAGACTTTCCCAGGTTGGCCCAGACCAACTAGAAACTTTAATTCAATTTCAAGAAACAATCAATTTTGTCGTTTAATAATAGCATGTCATTATTGTTTTTTTGTTATCCAGTTAAGTTTTGCATATGTAACCTTATGATTAACATGGTGACCATATGGGATTTCAAAGAATATGAATCGTGTACATCTCAATGGAGGATATCCAAGAGGTCCTCAGGACCCTAGTTTGCTGCAACTTCATCCAGAACATGCATCATATTTCATATGGGAAGGACAAGTATATGCATATATTCATCTGCCCGATCTATTAATTTGTTATTTTTCAATAAATTGTAGTCAGGTTCAAACATCCTATGAGAAGTAAATGTATATGTATTGGGACTAATATGTTGTCTATTTGTTGTATTTCAAGAGAAACAAGAAATTAGAATTTATGAGAAAACTTATCAATTAAACGAATGACATCTAACAAAAGAGCAAGTCTAATTAGTAAACGCGTCTAGGTTGGGTGTGCTATCTATTATTCGACCAGGCCGAATTGATCATCTTCTAGTCTCAGCCAATGTAGAGAGGTGACGTTCTAAGACCAATACATTCCATCACAACATTCATATTGGTAAGATGATACCAACGCTATTTGATGTATATGAGATCTTAGGATTGGTTGTGGATGGCGAGCTAGTTACATGTCGTACTATCAGTGACCTGCGACAGTATATAGAAGACAATTTGGGTATAGTCCCTAATGGCAACCTGTCAGCCCTGAGGCATACATGGTTGAAGGCGAATTTTAGGGAATTTCCCCCTGATGCAACTGCTGTTCAAATTTATATATATCCTCGGGCATATCTGCTCTTCCTCATCAACGTCATCATATTCGTTGATGCATCAGTTTCAACAGTGCCAACAAGGTACTTGTAATTTTTTGAAGATATTGAGTGAGCGAGCAGATATGCTTGGGGTGCTGCAGCCCTTGCATTTCTCTATCGCTTCCTTGGAAAAGCTTGTACTTTCAAGCGAAGACATTTTAGTGGTTCATCCACTCTCATGCAAGTGACATTTTTTTTGGTATATGACATTAGCGTAATAGTTTAGACTGCTTTCCTAAAATATTTAATATTTATCATATCTTAATTTATTGCAATGCTGGTCGTATGAGCATATTATGCGTATAAGGCCCGTACCGTATATTATCTCTCCAAATATGCCTAAGGCCAAACGATGGGATCCACCGAAGAATTCTCATGGCAATCCACATAACCTAATGCTTCCCATCAGACAAGAATTTGATAACCTCCAACCTAATGAGGTTAGTGTGTAATTTGATATTGATTACTTTCAAATGTATTTAAATACTGATTACATATCATATAATAGGTAATATGGAATCCTTATTTCAAGCCTGATGAGGTCATTTTAGATGACAGGAATGAGGCATATCAATCTGCAATGTGCATAACGATGCTCATATTTGACGATATTGCCAAGCCGTATATGTCAGATCGTGTACGTCGGCAATTTGGAGCTAAACAGAGCATTCCTACAAATCCCTTGGTTGTTGGTAAGAGGTCTAGTAGACAAGGTGGGCAGCAAGATTGGCGAACTGTGAATGCTGACAAATCCAACACTGGTTGACTCATCATGATCCATGATGCCTCCTGATATTGAAAAAGATATTAACAATGGATTGCCGTCAAAGGAGTACAAGGCCTAGTACAACCTAGTGTCCCATCCTATAATACATAATGCCGCTAACCCACCCAAAGACATAATTGCAGCCTCATAACTAGGAAGAAGAAGATATGGTTCCTGCTCATGAACCACAGTATATAATGCGACCTCGAGGTTATGAGGACTAGTTGATATGTTTATATTGACCAACAAATTCTTATAGTCTTGTACTTAGCTATTAGTTCCATGAAATTATTTAAATATATTAATTACCTATCTTGTTTTTGCAAGTTAGTGCAGTTCAAGCATCTACAATCATGTTAGCAGAAGCACTTACACTTAGACGAAAGTGGTATCCTACAGTTTATAATTGCGTTAACAACGTGTTTGAAACGTTGTCTACGTTTGTGCCTGTGGATATGGATGACATAGAAGCTAGGATGGAAAATTTACAACATGAATATAATGACGAAGGTGTACCTGACGAGGCCGGACATGAAGTAGTGGGTGAAAGTAGTCGGGTAGTAGAAGACCTAGCTCCATCCACACAACTTACAGTTGATGAACACAGAAGATATAACACATGTAAGAAACAGTATCAACCTGAGAGAAAGCGACCAGTGTAATGAGGTTTTGACCTTATAATGTATTGGAACACTTTGTCATTATGACCGTTGTAATGTATTGGTCATTTGACCCACCCAATTTGTTGAATGAATTTTGTTAAGTAGAATTTGGTTAAGTCTTTATACTTTCGTTTAAGTCTTTCTACTTTCATTTAAGCCTTTACAGATTAATCGAGTTAACAAATTTGGGCACCTACAAGGAAATAGTATCACTTTAGGGTATGATCCCTTAAACTTTCAGTCTTTCTATTTGCAAATAGAAATGATATTCAAGCAAGGTGGAACATTACTTTTAAAAGAATCCCATAGGAGTATTTATCTTAGCAAAACAAATCATGGTTTCTGATATGGGTGCAGTTTGTATAGAGCCGAGGCTCTAAACAATCAAAGTAAAGCGCGCCTTCAAATAGTGTGGAGAAAGATGATTTCAATATTGGAAACCTTTGTGATAGCCTAAAATAAATTTTCATCTTTACTTATAAAATTTAAGGCTTAAGAAATAGTATAGCTCGAGCAGATCTATGAAAACTTGAAATCTTGAAAATTGACGGTCCAAAAATGCATTATAAGATGCACTATTTCCAAAACATGAAATCCATTTTTTTCTCATGTCCATGCATCTTGATGTCTAGATTATCAAATTGAGGATATGTGGACATCAAAACAACTCTTCTAGTGTTATTTTTAAGGTCGGCTCTAATTTGATTGTTTTAGAGCCAAGGCTCTATATTCCTATAATTTATATTTTCGGATGTTGGACATCCGAAAACAACATTTTCAAATGTTCAACATTCCAAAATATGTGAAATATCACTTATAAGTTTCAAAAACCAATTTTCTTTTATTGTTTAGTCATTTGCAAACATGTCAGTCATATACAAACTAAAGGGCTGATGTCAATTGTAAATGTGAAGCCAAAAATTGAACAAAGTCAATTCATCTTTTGATATAAATTACTTAATAATCAAGTTGCAGGGAGTCTAAGTTTTTTTGTTTTTTGAGAATACTAACTTGTTGTTTAGCCCAATAGTCGTATGGCTACAAATGCCATGCATCTCTCATCTATATGCAACTTTTTCATTTTTGAATGAAGCTTTTACAAATAAACATAGCCTATTTGCAATCTAAAATAGCTTTCAAAATGCCAAACTCATAATAGTTTCAGCAGGGGCTCCAAATTCTCCATTAGAAGATTTACGACAACACGGAATTTCAATCGCACTAACATCAAGTACAACAACACAATATTGAGAACCTCAAATTCAATTCATTCATTAATTCAGTAAATTAATTCATTAAATTCATAATTCGATACAAAAACACAATATTGACAGCAAGTAATTCACTTTATTGGTTCTCTGCATGTCCTCCTATTATGACTCACTGCCCCACATCGTTTGCACTTCAAAGGCCTGGTGATTGACTGTTGCGTCTCGGATATTCTTTGTTGCTTCTTTGGTTTTTCGAGAAGGCGTATAGCCCTTGGTGGCAACACTATCCGGTCGAACATACCTGTCAACTCAATATTATCTATGACAGACCCAAAGGGAGTTTGAAAGGCCTTTTTAAAGTATTCCACTGTGAAATACTTAAGGCAGTACACAGTGGGATCCAAATGCATATGGTTAATAGCCGTAATGGCATGAGCACACAGAATGTCACTGAGTTGCCATTTTCTACAACTGCATGTTTAATGCGTTAAATCGACAGCGTACTTCTTCCCAAGATAATGGATTTCAAACTGCGTGTCCATGGCGGATATAACTGTGTGCAAAAATCAAGCCTTCATGTTTCGTAAGTCGAGTAATTCTTGGGCCTTTGGTACTAGCATGCCACTCCAAGTATTACATAACACCCTCTTCTCTTCAAACTTGGTCATCAACTATACCCATATTTCTTCACACATTGTAATGATCGGCTTCTCTCGAGCAAATAAAATCCAAGCATTGAAAGACTTGGTCATATTAGAAGTAAGATGATTGTATCTAGACTCTGAAAAATAGGCATCTACCCAAAATTTAGAGGGAATATTCTTAATCCACTCATATGCTTCTGGGTCGGCACACTGTATATGAAACAGTATTTTCTCAAACTCACCAATGGTCGCTTTATGTGCAGCCTTCCAAAACAGCATCAACAATACTTCAGTATTTGCTGACTTCTTCATAAAGCCCTTGAAGTTCTCTCCCATATGTTACGTGCAGAATGATGGAAAACTTGTGGGAAAGCATTTCTCTATTGCTTATGGCAGGCTTTTCTGTCGATTTGATATAATTGTTAAGGCAGGCAGATTAGGATACTCATTCAATAACTCACTCAATATACTTAAGTACCAATACCAACTCTGGTAGTTCTTCTTCTCAACCACTATAAATGCTAATGGGAAGAGCCCATTATTTGCATCTAGCGTGATGACGCACAATAATATGCCTTGATACTTTCCTTTTAAGAATGTCCCATCAATACCAATTAGTGGCTTACATCCATTAACAAAACACATAATGCATGGACAATAAGCAATAAATAGTCGTTTGAATTGCCTTCATCTGTGCAGATGCGAACTTCAGTTCTCGAGTTAGTTTTTCAGATCTTCTCCATATATAGGGGAAAGTCATGGTATTGTTGTTCATGTGATCCATCTATCATCTCTCTAGCAACCTATTTTCCCCGTCAAGCTTGCATGTAGGAAAGCCTGACCACATGATCACGTTGGACATCATCTGCGATGTCTTTTGGTTTAATTTTTTATTGGTCAATAAGTCAGCCTTTAATCTTTATTGCCACCCAATCACTACGAGATAGTGGCTGATGGACCCTCCCCATTGAACCACTACATGTGTGCTCGTAACCATAGACTTCACTTTAAAATATGTGGTATTGCTAACTCGTAAGCACCGCACTTGCCATATGCATCCATCTGCCTTGCAACTTGCCCACACCCGTCCCAAATCACTTTTGTCAAATTTTAGAAGAAAATTATTGTGGATTGCAAAATCAACTAGATGATGCCGGTATTTATTAATATTTTCAAAAAATTTCCCAACATTCAATTGAACCTCGTTACAAACTCCTCTACGTGGATTCTCTAGTGGTTCAATATCATCCATATCACGCTCTGGTACAAGCTCAGGGTTGGGCGCCACTTGAATCTTGATCAGGTAAAGCATTACACTGACTGTTGACAAAAGATAGAGTGTAAGATGAAGCAACAATTTCTGCACATATAGGATTAAAATAAAACAATTTACAGATGAAAAAATAAATTGTAGATATACCTATTCCTTGAAGATGGGTCATCAGCAACAGATTCCTGTTGTGGCTCCATTGCAGCGGCAATATATAATACAATTTTCGAAGATTTCCCTCCCAACATAAAAGATACATTTATATCATCACTTACATCAATCAAATCAAACCCACTAGATAGACTTGTGTTGTGGTACATAATAGCTAATTTGTTTGGATCACACTTAGTTAAATTACCAAAATGACTTTTTAGTTCCTCCAAGGAACTATTTCTATTATACTTGGTGACCTTCAATTTCCCCCCTTTATAAATAACACGTCCCTCATCTGCATTTATCTCAAATGACCCTGCATATCGGAATATTAGTTGCACTCCCTCGGTAGCTATCGTCAATGCTACTGTTTTAAACGAATAGCAAAACTTGTGTTACAAAAAATTAATAAATAAGAAATATCAAAATTTTGGATATTTCTAACTACTTTAGGGTTCATAAAATATGAGTATTACATAATAGATTGAAATAGTGTACTACTAAAAGTGTGACTAGTAAACAATAAATAAAATAAAATAAAAAATAAATACTTAAATAAACAACAAATTTTAATAGAAACAAACAAGTTGAACAATATTTAGCCAAAACAAGGAATACAATGTATCATCAACATAATACAAACAACAAATAATTATATAAAACAAACAACTTCATCAATATTAAACAAATTTTAATTATTAATCAACAATACACAACAAATATTAATGACAAAATATAATACCCTATAAAATATCCAAAAATAAACATAAATTAATCAACAATATAAGGCAAGAGTATGAACGGTACCAATCACATCCAAATAGTGAGTTAATCTCTTCAACTTGCTGGGTTACTGTATTAGGGGACAGTACAAGGGGTATGATGTGCGAAAGATACTGTATTTGTCCGTTTTCCCCAACTTTATAAAAAATAAAAAATAAACTTTCTTCTATGAGAGGGAAAATTTAGCGCGAAAGTTTTCGTTTGTTGAATAACCAAATTCAACATATTTTCGGTGGTTCAACAACCGAAAATGAAAATATGAAATTTTTATCTGTCGGGCTATTTTTGGATGTTCAACATTTGAAAATACAATAAATTCGGATGTTGAACATCCGAAAATACCAAATTGGATATTTTAACTTGCGCCCATTTTCGGATGTTGAACATCCATAAAACCCACAAATTCGGATGTTCAACATCTGAAAAAAGGTAAAGTTGTCTACGTTAAAAAATAGTGCTATAGAAGATAAAAATTGGATACAACTGTAATAAGATAAACTATTTGGTATATCTGTAATAACGCAAAGTATAACGGATTTTTACGTAATTTTCTCTTCAATTTATTATAAGCTAGCCACTATTAACTTTAAAATAGAGGTCACAACGGATCCGGGTCTAGGTCGGGCCCAACTGGACCTGGATCTGAATAGTATTTTGGTTCAGGTTTTGGATTCGAACCCAATCTTTCGGATCCAAAATTTAGATCTATACTGAGACCCGAGGTCGGGTCTATCCGTCCAGTCCAATGCCGCCCCTAGTTTAAAAGCATTTAATAGGAACGTTTTTTGTGCCACATTATGAGAATGTGGGGTGTGTGATTCGGGACATCATTTGCATGGAACTCCGATCGCATTAAGGGAAAAAGATTTGGTGCACCCACGGGAGTAAATTGTAAACATGCTTATATGGGTGACATGCCAACAATCAGCAGTATTTGACCTCAAACTTTCACATCCATTGATTAATTTAAAATAAGCCACTAAAATATGCTTAAGAAATTGTTTAAAAATATAATTTTGCTCCAATAGTGAATCCCGGCCATCCATAGGTTTTTAAGAGCTCAAAATCTCTCTTTCTTCCTTGAAATTGTCCACCTGGTGCTAAAGATGTACTAAAGAAGCTTTAAAAGTTTTGAGATAGAATTAACCTCCTAACTAAGTGGTCTCGCATAATTCTTGTATCCTTAAGAAATATGGTTAGCTCTAAAGATAGATGTGCAACTTTCTATATTGAATGAGTCCATGAATGGGCCGGGCCATAGCTTTGCTTGTTGCTGAATGTGAGTCATGGATAAGATGGAGCTAAGAAACAATCTGATACCCTAATGGGCCGTTTTGAGCATAGAATTTGTAAAACCTGGTTATGCATCAAATCTTGGGTATACAAATTTCAGTATTTATAAAACATAGTATAAGCGTCAATGTCACTCTAGTACCTTCCGGATTAACATGGCATATAACAAATCTCATGTTTAATTCATCTAAATGTAAAACCCAGTATTGGCAATATAAAATTATTATACTAAAATATAATAATATTAATATTAATGATGTTAATTATTTTCCTCATTTATGCCAAAAAATGAAGAAATTTGCATCCTTGCCTTTACTCTCATAAATTGATTTACTCTCATAAATTAATTTTCAGCCAGATGTCCACGTTACTTTATAAAATACGGCTAATTCCACCAAAAGATCATCGCACTTTCAAGAGAGAAATTATCTGAAATTTTAAGTTTTAGGGAGAAAAAGTATCTTAAAATTTTAAAGAGAGAAACTATGTCTAATTTTACAGAGAGAAACTACTAAAAAGTTTTAGAGAGGAAAAGTAACTCAATTTTTTTACAAAGATAACTATTTCAAATTTTAAGTTTTAGAAAAAAAATATTTTAAAACTTTAGAGAGAGAAACACCATCAAATTTTAGAGACGAAGTACCTCAAATTTTTTTTAAGAGAGAACTATATAAAATTGTAAGTTTTAGAGAGAGAGAGTACTTCAAAGTTTTTAGTGAGAAAAACTAAAAAAAAATTAGATAGAGAAAAACTATCTCAAATTTTAAGTTTTAGTGAGACACTATATCTAAATTTTTAGAGATAGAAACTATCTCAAATTCAAAGTTTAAGTAAAAGAGAAAGTAACTGAAATTTTTTAGAGAGGTAAATTATTTCAAAAAAGTTGGAGATAGAAACTACTCAAATTTTAAGTTGTAGAGAGATAAATTATCTTAAATTTTAACTTTTAGAGAGAGTGTACTGAAAATTTTTAGAGAGATAAACTATCTGAAAAATATTTGAGAGATGAACTATCTCAAAAAATATTGAGAGAGAAACTATTTCAAAAAATTTTGATAGAGAAACTATCTCAAAAAATTATGAGAGAGAAACTATCTCAAAATTTTAAGTTTTAGAAAGAAAAAGAGTACCTGAAATTTTTTTAAGAGAGAAACTATCTCAAAAATTTTAGAGAAAAAAACTATATCAAATTTTAAGTTTTAAACATAAACTATTACAAAAATTTTAGACAAAGAAACTATTTCAATCTTAAATTTTAGAGAAGGAAATTACCAAAAAATATTCAAAAAGAGAAATATTTAAAAACTTTTAAAGAAATAAACTATCTCAAATTTTAAGTTTTAGAGATAGAAACTACCTCAAATTTTTTAGAGAGAGGAACTATCTTGAATTTTAAGTTCTAGAGAGAGAAAGTACCTAAAAATTTCTAGAGAGCATCTATCTCAAGATTTTTAGAAAGAACTTATATCAAATTGTAAGTTTTAGATAGATAAAATATCTTATAATTTTAGAAAGAAAAACTATCTCCACTTTTAGGGAAAGTACCAGAAAATTTTTAGAGAGAGAAACTATATTAAATTTTAAATTTTAGAGAGAAAAAATACCTGAAAATTTTTAGAGAGAAACTATTTCAAATTTTAAGGTTTAGAGATGAAAAGTATCTTATAATTTTAAGGGTGTGGTTTCCATAAAGTTGCAACTTTAAACAATCCAATTAAAGAGCACTTTCAAATTTGATCATAACATATAATTTTG
>NW_006500351.1:640327-678787 GCF_000471905.2 Amborella trichopoda
ATCTAATACTACTACTGTCTCTGTCCACCATAGATATAACTCTCTCTCTCTCTACTAGGATAAAGTAAAAACTCTTGCCTTCTTAGCACCTTTTTCCTCATTATAGAAAAAAGGAAATATATCTATAGTAAAAAATATAAGCATAATTCTCTACCTTATCAAACACCTAATATCCATCAAAAAATAATCTAAACATAATTTACATAGAACTTATAAGCAATGTAAAGCAAATAAAGAGATGACTTGTGACAAGATGCATTTTTTATGGCCTTGGATTCTTTTTTTCTTCATGTCCATACATCTCCAAGTTTGAAATGATTAATTATAGAGTTCTCCAACACCGTAACACTATTACGTTTTTTTATAAGGTGCATCTTACTTCAATAGTATAAAGCAGGTTTGAAAACTTAGCGAGTTGGCATGGAATCGGCTAATTTGACTTGGTAATCGGTAATCCCATGCCGATTCTAGCATAAAACGTGGAACTGGGCGATCTTAGAGGGGAACCGACGATTGTTTCGGAATTGTTACAGTTACAAGCTAAAGCCCGTAAGTTTACAGCCTTTTCACGAAAATCAAGCTTTTTTTTTCACATCCATAATCTAGTTATTATTTTTTCTTGTTTTTATTTTTCAGTAAAAAAGTTAAAGTTTTAAAAACTAAACTGCCCTTCCACCCCTTTACCCTACATGTTAAAACTCTTTCTTTCTCTCTCTATCCGTTTGATATCAAGCCCTCTGTCTCTACCCACATGATATAACTCTCTCTCTTTCTCTATTGGATAAAAGTTAAAAACTCTTGCCTTCTTAGCACCTTTTTCCTCATTATAGAAAAAAGGAAATATATTCTATAATAAAAAATATAAGCATAATTCTCTACCTTATCAAACACCTAATTATCCACCAAAAAATAATCCAAACATAATTTACATAGAACTTATAAGCAATGTAAAGCAAATCAAAAGATGACTTGTGACAAGATGCATTTTTTATGGCCTTGGATTCTTTTTTTCTTCATGTCCATACATCTCCAAGTTTGAAATGATTAATTATAGAGTTCTCCAACACCGTAACACTATTACGTTTTTTTATAAGGTGCATCTTACTTCAATAGTATAAAGCAGGTTTGAAAACTCAGCGAGTTGGCATGGAATCGGCTAATTTGACTTGGGAATCGGTAATCCCATGCCGATTCTAGCATAAAACGTGGAACTGGGCGATCTTAGAGGGGAATCGACGATTGATTCGGAATTGCTACAGTTACAAGCTAAAGCCCGTGAGTTTACAGCCTTTTCACGAAAATCAAGCTTTTTTTTTCCACCAAAACACTGTAAAAATCCGTCTTTTTTTGCTCAATAATGGAGGGGAATATGTTTTTAAGTTTATAAAATTTGGGTTTTTTTTAGCGGATTAGGGTTTTCTGTCGAAACTCGATTTTTGTGGCTGTTCTTCATCAATTTGATCCATGGGAAAACAAGCTTTCATCAAATTCAGGTACAGTGATGTGCTGTTTTATATTTTAATTTTACTCTTTTTTTTGGAGCTCGTTTTCTTCCCCTTTTCTTCATCAATTTGATAAAAAAAATAAATTAATTTTACGAATTCTTTTTTAGCATGGCTTTTTTCGTATTTCTTTTTGCTATTGGGAGTTCATGTATTCACAAAATGCCATACTGGCAGTAACAAACTTGTATACATATACATTATTAGTATTTAGCTGTATTTTGTGTTTATCACTTTTTTCTTATATGTGGTGGATATACTTGTATGAGAATTTTAATATTCTAAATGTTGAAGAACCGAATGAAGAATCTCAAGATAAATTAGTTTTACTTGATCATTTATATATTCTGATTGACAGGTGAAGGGGGAGCCAAATATATTATATATTTGCTCCAGATATTATAAAGCTCTGGAACTGATATTTAGAGCCATTGAGTACACCTCAGTGATTGACATATGGTCAACTAGTTGTGTTTTGGCTGAACTCTTGCTTGGACAGGTAAATTTTTATTATTGATTTCATTATGCTTATGACACTACTTTAATAATCATATATGATAAAATTGTATGGTTGCTAATTTATGGACAATGAACTTTGATAGCTTTGTCTTTCATTTTGGTATTAGGTCATATTTTACGAATTGTAAGCTTTATTGTAGTCCATGTATGACTATATACTTCATTCATGATAATTCTATGCTTTTCCTTTTGTGTGATGTAAATTTAATGGTTAACAATAGTTCATACAGGGAAAAAACATCTCAATATTACCATATTGATGCAAAAAATTGAAAGTTATTAATGTATAACTCTCATTTCATATTAGATTCCTAAAAAACAACATTTATAATATTTTTGATATTTTTTTTGGATTTTTTTAAGGCTGAATTCGACTGATTCGGTTGATTCCCATTCTGAATCACCAATTCACCAATTCAGATGGGTTTTTTGGGTGCTCGATCCGAAGCATCAATCCGTTTTTTAAACCATTGGTATAAAGGTTGCAACTTTATATAAACATGTTTGTTATTGCATAGGGTAGGGTTGATGTATGTTTTAGGGTATCCACTAGGTGTCCATCCGCCCAAAACCCGTGGTTGAGGATTCAAAACGTTATAGATTTGTCATCTTGTCCATTGCATTCATAATCTAGAAAATGAATTTTGAGCCCTAAATTCAAAATTGAATGATTTGAAGTTAAAATGAAATTGTAGTAATTTAATATGTATTTCGAGTCCCAGACGCTTGAAACCGGAGGGCACCATCAATCATGGGACTCAAAAAGGCTTTTATGTCTAAAAGATTGTGAAACATTGGGCACATTTGGTTTGAGGGAAGTCTCCTTTCAAAATAGAGGTTTCCATGGACCAAGCCGCTAATCATGTTTGATTAATGAGAAAGCGGAGCCCCAAAATTGTGTAAGCATTTGTAACCTCGGCTACCGCCATATTAAATTCCGGTTTTTCACGGGAAAATGGTTTCATAAAATAAATCTCTTGGATATCTCTCTCGACCCACATCATAGGGGTATAAATGGGTCGGACCCATACCCGACCGATTGGCTTGGGTTTGGAAGGTTTTTGGGCCAAATTCTTGAAAAAGTAGTGTATATGTTTTAGAAAAAATATCTTTATATTTTCTATTTTTATGTTTTATTTCACAATAAACCCAAGGTTTTAAAAGATATATTAGAACGTAAAAATTGTAGATTTTATTTTTTTTAATCCCTTGAACTAATTTAAACTCATTTTTTTAGGTCAAACAAATCTAAAAAAACACACATGTTTTAAAACTTCTACAGAGAGAGAAGGGCTTCATGGAGATGAGAGGTTACCGAGATGAGAGAGGGAGGTGCTTGGAGAAACACGAGAAGAGAGAGTAAGAGATGCATGAAGAGAGAGAAAGAGAGAAGTTTGAGATATATTTTTAAGGGAAAAAATATTGGGTTTAAAAAAAACATGTCTTTCTCACATTAGTTTAGGTTAAAAAATGAGTTTAAAGTGGATGATATCTTTGAAACCTTGAGTTTATCGAGAAATGAAAAATATGAGATAGGAACTTTAGTTTTTAATAAATACAAATTACAAGTTTAAATCTAAAAAATAACTGGTTAGCGGGCCCATACCCAACCTGATTCTAGAGTAGAATTGGCTCAACCCAACGCCACCCAACACTCATACATCAGGATCCTCCTAACCCGTTGAGTCAATCAACTAAACCCAGCCCAAGTCCTGGTTGACCCATGCGGTCCGCTAGTTTACCCGAATTGACAGCCCCACACAAAGCAAACGTGTTCAAAAGCAAAAGCGCCTGGGACCCACTAATTCAGGTTTGGTTTGGCATTGTGTGCGCACTGCTTGTTACATCCTTGTTCGAGGTACTACGTAAACTTAAATTTAGAAAACTAATGCAGGCCCACTCTCGTATTTGAGAAATCCCAAAAATATCTCCTACTTCTTTGGGATTATACTATCTATTTACTCCTTTGGGAGTATACTATCTATTTACCCTAGCAAAATACATATTAGGATGCCTTTTAGATTTCAAATTTTGGGGATGTAATTTTTAGAACGCATAGAATAATCTCCGTAAAAAAAAAAAAGAAAAAAAATTAGAAATAAATTCATTATGTATTATAAAAAACTAATGCCTCAAGATTAAATAAAGATCCTCCAATTTTTTAAGGGCCAGATCTAATACCAAAAAAATTGAAAATTAAAAAATTTTATTTTGAAAATAAGTATCTAATGATTTTTATATGGTTTGTAGACCAAAAACAATTAACCTAGCTTATGAACGAGGGCGTAGATGGGCAATATGATCCTGCAGAAGCACAGTATATGCGTGATTCTAAATACCCCACCTCCCTTCGTTTCTTCTTCTCCCTAATCCAAAGACAAAGTCAACGGCCGCGGGCATTCCCACTCACCACAGACAACCTCCTCCCTCCAATTATTGGTTTAAAACCACCGAACCTCTCTCTCTCTCTTCTGAGCCCGAACCTACTCTCTCTCCTCCTACGTACCTCGACCTCTCTCTCTCTCTCTCTAAGACTCAACTCTCTCTCTCTCTCTCTCTCTCTTCTTTCTCTATGCTAACTCCTGATTAGAAGCTCGATGAGTGTTCTTGAGATGAACAGCTCCGGTACGGCTCCATGGCCACTGCGGCTTCTTTAGCTGATCAAATCGTATGTTTTCTTCAGTTTCCTCTTTCTGTCTGATTTCTTTTTTTTGATGCGCTTTTTGGTGTGCTTTTCCTTTGTTTTTTCTCGTTGATTTACCTTATTGTTCTAATGAGAAGGAGATGCAGAGATCGGGGTCTCTAACGCTAAGCGAGAGGATTTTTGGGCTCTGTTTACCTCTGGTTGCCCTTCTCGATGCCTTGTTTGGTGTCCTAGTCTGTTGCTTTGAGGACAGGCCTCGGAAGCCACATCGTGGATACGGAGAGGTTATGGAACTGGCCAAGGACACACCTTGTAAATACCTTCATATTTCACCCTGTAAATTCCTTCATTTTTCATCCTTTTAAGTTTGACCCTGAAAGTTTTGATTTCCCTTTTGTAGTTGTATTTCTAAGCTTTCATGAGTGCTTGGTTCCAAATTATTTTGTGCTGAAACTTGATGTGAATTCCATTTTTATTGTGAGGATTTTGATAGAGTTGGGCTTGTGTCGTTTTAGTTCTCTTTACACTTGTATAATCTTTTGCTGAAAGAATAGTACAAAGGAGCAATGTCTTAAAGGCGCTATGCCGCATATGGGGGTGACCGCCTAGATTTGTCACAGCCCATTGTTTCACAGCTATTTCCCTCGCAAACAATTTTAACGCACAATTCTATACTATCAACTCTTGAACAGATATCATATGCTGGATATCCTTGTCAAGAATGAAGCCACCATAATTGCATTCTTCTTCTCAATATCCAAGTCTACATTAAAGAAATTTGGTTTCAAATAGTATCTAGCTGCAAGCCCAGGGCCTACGAAGCCCATTTTGTGTTTACAATCTTGATATTAGGATTCAAATGCTGTCATCGTCCCCCAATGCCGTGGGTCTCCCATTTGGTTTCCTCTAATGCATCATATATAGCAACCTTCATCTCACTGTCAACCAAGTGCAAAATTTTGACCAATGGTATGAATTATACACTTTGCCACTCCAAAAAATACTTTGACAAAACAATGTTACATACCCTCTTCTTTTTAGCCTGCTTCGACCACTTCCATTTAGACAAATCCTTTGAAGTGAATGTAGATCACAATTACTTTCTCTGATTAATTATGCTTTATAGAGTTAGGTAAGAGCAAAATCTCTCAATTCCTGGCCTCACATATCCCTATGTCGGTGAACTTCCATGCCATGCTAAGACCTAACGGTAATGGTGCAACTGTAGAGGAACATTGTCATAGCCTGAACTTTATCAAGTGTTCCCTTTTCCCTTGGCATTTCACCAATAGCCCACTGCATGAGGTCATGCAGTCTGTTGTGCATGTTTGTCCAAAACATGAGGCCACTTTTGGTGCAATAACTTAGTGGTTGGCATATTGGTTGCAGCCATGTCTGTTACCACTTGTATCACATGCTCCTTTTCAGCCTCCTCTATACAATTATTGATCCAAGAAAAGATTATGCATTGTGGCATCCATATAAGTATCATTATGCCCTAAGAAACATTGTCACCAAAGGACAATTCACCATCAAATTCATTATACTCTTGCTCCTCTTATCACCCCATGAATATGTTATGATTGAACCCCATATTTCATGGGTTTCAAAAGTTAGAATGGGCCTTCAACTTGCCAAGGGTTCCATTCCGATTTGCTGGGTCCACCTCGGGTGATTCACGAGTCACACCAAGTTATGTTTAAGAAAAAGTTCAAAAAATACTAGACAATTATGAGACTTAGGAGATTCCAGTGTTTTTTGGTTTGTTATTGCTAGCCTCCTAATTGATGTGATTTTGGAAATTCCTGAGTCCAACACGTGATTTTTTTCTTTCTTTATTAGTATTTGACTATATTACTAAAATATTGAAGGTACATGGCAAAAACATCACCCACATGTTTGGAGCTCTATAGAAAAATGGGTAGATAAACACCCAACATAGCCCTACTGTCAAAGAGGCCATTGAGGCCCTATGTATTTAAACAACATGGATCTTGTATAAAAAAGCAAAAATAAAATGAACACAAAGAAGGAACACAAGGATTTCCTTGAGGCCCTATACATGTGATTCAGTGATTTCCAACACACTATTTTTGAATCAGTGATTGCATTCATGCATGCATGTGGGTCTTAAATTGCCCTTTTGAGAGCTGCACCTCCTTTTTTCACCAAGTGCTTTCTAAGATCATAAGGGCTTGGGCCCTTCTGCTAGGTCCATTTTGGCCAAAAGTCTACGACAATCGTATGGAGGTCTTTTAGGCCAGCAGCATTGAAAGCAACACACACTTGATATCTCCATTGAGCTATATATGAACATGCCTAGCATGTTCTTCTATTTGAACATGTTCTCAATAGGAACTTGCCTTTTTCTTTTCTCCCTATCATGCACTGTGGTCTTCGGGTTGGGGGTAAGAGGGCATCCATAGCCCTCTTCACACGAGGCTTCATAAACCCAATTTATCGACTCTTACTACCTCGAGGAGAGCCTACTTCGGTCTTTCCATCATCAAACACATTAACTCTTGCCTTCTACTCTATCTGCTTGCCTTCCTAGCACCTTTTCCCTTTTTTCGGCAGTCAAACCCCTTTGATACTGACAAGGTGGCTTTTAAATCTAATCCCCCCCATTTGTATATTGTTTATGATAATTGGACCTAACTTTATGTAGATCATTTTTATCCGAGCAATAACAATATTTCCAACCCGGATCTCCATTCCTATAAACTCAAAAGAAAACGTACCGAAGGATTTGGAATACATATCTAGGGATGAGGTAGCGAGAAAAGATATGGGGATTTCACTGAGGGCATGGCCCTTAATAAAGCAGAATGTCAGACCATGATTCGTGTAGTTGGGAAAAGGCTTTGAGGATGATTTTTTTTTTTTTTGGGGGGGGGGAGTTGGCAGGGGAATGACCATTTTGGTCATGGCCTAGGAGAATTTTCTGCCATCAACCAGGCCGTCCGAGGCTGGTGCCTCAGCTGAAGCGCTTGCTTAGGATTTGGGCTGCTAAGGGCGCCTGCATCATCCTAGTGAGGTGCCTAGGTACCTGCCCCACCTCAAGGTTTTGCCTTGGCGTGCAAGGCAGTTGTGTTTTAAAACCACTCGAAGGAGAGATATTTGGGACTTTTATAGGGAGGTTTGTGAAAAAAGCACAATGTGGACGATAATTATTTGTTTTGTTCTTTTTTTCTTATGGATTGATTTCTGCTATCTAATTTGAAGATGCCTTTTGGGTTTGATTGGATGTCTTCCAGTTAGCATCAATGAAGTGGAGGCATTGTATGAGCTATTTAAGAAATTGAGCTGCTCACTCGTTGATGATGGCCTTATACACAAGGTAGATATCCTTGATTCCATTGCTTTGACCGCCATGGGTTTGCTTATCGAAGTTAGCTTGATACTTCTTTCCTTTGTTAATTTCTTCTTTGAGTCTTGTATCTTGTGCATTTGTATCTGATGCATTCCATTTTGAAGTACATAAATTCATGGAAGAGTTAACAGTAATGCCATCCCAAATTTTGTTTGGATCTCCCCCACTGCTCCAAGATCAAAGTCATACAAAAAATCGTATTTTCTCAAAATTGCCACAAAAGCTATTACTGGGATAATAGATTGCTAATAGATTGAAAGCCTGTCTTGTGCTATCAAAATATTTTCTGTTTACTGCGAATGCCCATTTTTCTATTGAAATTTTGAAAGAGAGATTGAGCACTAGTTTTCTGATTCTCGTTTGCTGATTCTATGAAAAATGTGTTCTATGTAGGAAATTCATGGGGCTTTGCTTTGCTGTAGCATTTCTATTCTTTGATAACTTATGCTTTGTTGTTCTATAATGTGCACTCTTTCTTATTAATTCAAGGTTAACATTATAAAAAAAATAAAAAATTATGCTCTTTTGTAATTGAAGTATAGAAGTACCCAGCCTATCAGGTTGGTTACCAGATATTATGATTACTGCTGTTAACCAGAAATGTTACGGTTACCGCTGTTAACCAGAAATGTGAGTCTAGGACTATAACTCGCCTTTATATTTCTAGAAAAATGCATAACGTTTCTTTTTTACATGTGTTTTAACTGTGGAAGTGAATATTTCAAGTTGCATGCGAAAATGGAAACTTGGATTGCTTAGAAGATGATCTTATTGTTTTTGCCTGAATTTCCAATCTTAGTGCTAATAGTTTATATTATACTTTTTAACTGAAACTTTAGATTTTCAGGAGGAGCTTCAACTAGCACTGTTCAAGACTCCATCAGGCGAGAATCTTTTTGTCGATAGAGTAAGTTTATTTCAAACATGGTGCTGCTTTTCCATTTCTATTTTCTTTTGTTTTATGCTAGCTCACTGGCGCTCATCAGTCAATCAGCCTGAAATAAAGGTTGTGAACTTCAGTTGCTTATGCCAAATCTTTTTTCTTTGATAATTTACTTTCACCATATCAATACTCAAAATTGGTATATCGTTTGAATCGTGTTATTATATCATGTTTGCAAATGTTCAAAACCGTCTATTAGGACCATAGCTTGCAAAAGGAATATCGTCAGTGTTACATGGACATCGACAGGAGTGTCGGTGTCTACAAGTGTCAAAGTGTTATGTTTTGACCTAAAAAATGAGTACAGATTGATACATCTATATGCTTTTTAATAAATAAATTATGTATTTTGTATAAAATAATGTATTTTGCTTAACATATAATATTATTTCTTAATTTATGACAACGATTGTGTGAATGGAGAGGTGGTGGTGCTCATGGCCTAGAACTCACTCCAAGGTGGTAGGAGTTCAAATCTTGATGTGAGCATTTTTTAACAACTAACAAGAGATTATATCATTATGTAGTTTTGCTTTTCCCTACAGACTAGCAGCGATGGTTTGATGGTATGATGATGATGAATAATATTGTCCTGCATCAAACCTTCATTAATAAATAAAATAATTAATCTTAACCTTATTGACGGGGGAAGAGGCAAGTTCTGAATGGTGCAGTAATAGAACAAGAAGACATTGATTTCATAATAAAAAAACTGAAATTAGCAATTACTTACAACCTTGACACGACCATATATGTCCATGTCGATAGGGGCTTTCTTGGTTTCTTGTCGAGCTGTACAGGAATTGTAGTCAGACTGAAGAGATAGGCAAATGAATGTATTTTCAAAGTGTCATTCTATCCTCATTAATAAAGTATAAGATGCTTCTACAAGGTGATCCCCGAACCACATTATTTTTCACTATGGACCAGAAGCATTTAACTTATTATAGACCAGATTGCTGGATGGATCTAACGAGAGGGCTTAATGGTAAATCAATGGGACAAGCTCATAACTCGTGCCAGTTGCACATGAAACATTGATGCATATGGGACAACCATACAGCAGGCAGAAAACTTCAGGCTCATTTGAAGGTGGTTTAAATTTGGTACAGCAACCAGATGTAAGGTTCAATCATGGAAAGGATCAACATGCAAGGTGTTTTGCTGGCATATTTGGCAGATAGCTTTAGATTGCAGGAGTGATGAGCTCACCAAGGAAAGATTTGGTCTTCCTCTATATAGTGGCAAACCCAAAGAAGAGTCTTTGGAACATGATCAGTGAGCACTAAAAATTGAAAGCTGCTAGATCCATCAATTTTATCCTTCATTGTGAAGGTCACAGACTCAAGTTGATAACCTACAACATCCTAGTATTCCTTACACTGCCGTTCCAGGTTCTTATAAGGGTTCCAGATGAACTCAAGATCCAGAGAGAGTTCTTCTAGAAAAGCACTAACAATGGTTATCAAAGGACATACATGCACTAAAATGGTTTGCCGGTCTGATTATCATGTGACTGCTTACCAATAGACTCCTAATTGGGAAACTGGTATTTGAGGTTTGTTGTAGAGCAGGTACCTAATGATATATAAACTATTTCTATCAAATTACAGTCTATCCTCCTTCAGTAAGTTCTTGGAGATCTGGATAGGTATTACAGTAGCTTAAAGGGCTAATTTATTGGTCAGTCACAATGTTGTTTCAGGAGGGCACTAGGTATGGGATACCAGTTGAGACAAAGTTTGGTTCTAGATGATTTTGCAATTAAAGATCACTTTCTGAGAGTGAAGTGAAGCTGACTGCATGTAAAGAAAGGATTAATTGAAATTTGGATGGAGAAAGCAGCTTGGTGTAACATAGTTGAAAGGGATCTTAAGGTTGATGAGTTTAATGACCAGTGCCCCCTCTTAGGAAGTGTCAACTCTCAGTCTCTCACTATCTCTCTTAGGTTAGCTTTTAGCCAGCCTTTCTGTAGGCTCTTCAGGGCAGTCGCGAGGGCCCCTGGGAATGTAAATCCTCTAATAAACCCAAACAAGACATCGACAAGCTAGTTTTCACTAAATAAGTTGGTGCATGCTTCTTGGAAGAGGTTCTTCTTTGTGACCAATTTCAGCACCACATACTCCAACTTATCATTGGCGTGTTATATCAATAGTCAAAGGAGACTGAATCACTTGTTTTGTAGTTTCTCTCTAGTTTAGGATACTGAGTTGATTCATTTCAGTATATTCAATTGATATCTTCTGAGAAATCATCGGTGTTCAAAGTTCCGAGGCCCCTCTTTACCCTACACTCACTCACTCAAGGGCCAAAATCGTCATGTGTTTTCTGTGTATGTTGATCCTATTTAATACAAAAAAAACAAATAATTCCCAGAAAAGGGACTTTTGTGTCTAAATCGTGGTAAAGTTGCAAGGAATCTCTACTAACTCTCATGTAAATTAAATTTTACTGAAACTGATATTTTTGCTGTGTGGCTTTTTTTACTATTCTGATTCTTCTTGTTTGGTATACCATAAAAGAACAAAAAACATCTTATTTCATACAAGAAGAATCTAGGGCTTCAGGCCTGAGTTCGTGGTGACGATGGTATCGACTTTGAAACAAGTTTTCCAAATCTTACACAACACATCCAGAGTGGCTAACTTTGCACAGAATTTCATGATGCAATATTTGTTAGTTATTCATACCTATCGTGGTGTTAATAATTCTAAGAGACATCTTTCTATAGATTACAATGGAAGCCATAAACCTTAGAACACATTGGATCTAGAATTCAGTATCATGACTAATGTCATTTAAACTATATTCAGTTTTACCCCAGGACTTGAATGGAGCTTGGTGTTGCATGTCGACACGTGGTGACACATCACGAGATACCCATTGGGTGACATCATCAATTAGTAGTATGGTTTCGACACTTAACTAGAAGTGTCTTCCTTTTTATATCATAAAATTGGTAGGGGTCAACATGGTAGACGAGCTTTTCATCCTTCACTAAGGTTGTGATTCGATTCCCACACCAAGCAAGTTTTTTCCTTTTTGCCTCAAAATTTAATGATATAAAAGAGCTTGTAGCAGGATGGAACCCTGTCCAACTCCCCACCGTGTGTCATCTCAGTAATCCCAATTATATGGGGTCAGCTATATGAATCGTGTTCCGTCACTCTGCTCTATCAAGGGTCATACTCTCAGTGAGACCATAAGCACTTACGGGGAATGCCCTAGCATGAGCCAATAATGTAGATTCAGTATTCATGAAAGTTGTGGCAAAGTTTTATGCTAGCTGCCCATGTGACACAACCCTCCTCCTTTACTTGGGCTTGAGACAGGCATTGACCAGCAGGGGCAGGCGAAGGCGAAGGCGGAGTTATGATAGAACAATATTATTCTTATTTTTAATTTTATTCAATTTTAAAGGATGTATATTTTAATTTTAGTTTTAGTTTTTTTTAGGTATTTTTAAGTTTATTAGGGTAACTAGGATTTTTGTATTTTTATTTGCTATTTACTAATTACTATTCATGGGTACTGTTCATGGGTTACTGTTTCAGTGCTAAAATTGTCATTATAAACTTTGTGTCTAAGTTAGGACTTTTTGAGTGATTTTAATTATTGTATGGACATGTAATGTCTTCGAACATTAAATTATAATGTATAAGAGGTGCGTGGGGCCTTGAAGGGGTCATTCCGCATGATTTTTATAATTGAAAAAGAAAGAAATGCTTAGGCTTTTGGACCCTAGATTGGAGTGAGCAGGAAACCCTAGGTTTCTCCTAGTTATTGCTAGTGCTTTGCTTAATTTCTTGCTGATTTTACTGATTCCTTCAATTTCCTTATATCAAGGTTATAAAAGGAATGGGGAGCAGGGGGTTTTCCTTAAAAAGAAGGAAAACATGATGGAGAGGGTGTTCTCGACAATTGACAGAGGGGATCTAACACTGTAGAAAATCAGTTTCAAGAGTTTAAGGTTTACAACGATATACATTGTCACTATCATTGACGATTTCTCAAGATATACTTATATTTATTTGATTAGAAGCAAAGAGAAAGCATTTGAGAAATTCAACGTTTACAAAACCGAATTTGAAAACCAATTGAATTAATGTTTTCAGAAGTGATAGAGGTAGTGAATATTGTTCCATTGACTTCACTAAATACTGTAAAGAAAATGGAATTATTCACCAGGTTACTTCCCATACACAACACAATAGAATGGTTTACCTGAAAGAAAATATTACACAATTATGGATATGGCGAATGCCTTGCTCATCAGTTCAAACCTCCCTACTAATTTCTGGGACAAGCTTTAATATAAGCTTGTTATGTTTTAAACTGGATACCATATTCAAAATCTTGCACCATATGAACTTTGGAAAGGAAGACCTTATTTAGGATTCCTCAAGGTTTGGAGTTGCAAGGCCTTAGTTAGGCTCCTTGACCTTAAGAGGCCCAAACTTGGATCTAGATCTGTGAAGTGTGTTTTGCTGGTCTATACTGAACTTAGTAAAGCATTTAAATTTCTTGACTAGGAATCTTATGTGATTATAGAGTCCAGGGATGCAAATGTTTTTTAACACACATTGGTAAGTAGGATGAAGAATATGAAGAACTTCATAGTACATGTGAATTGACGAGCATGAGAACCTTGAGGACTTTGAACTATAGAGAAGCAAAAGAATCAGGAAACCAATTGATTTTGGTGCTAATTTTCAGGTTTGTGAACTTGTGAAATCCCAATAACCCAGGTCAAAAGCATTGCAATGTGGTCTATGTGGACATCAAAGGAACCAAAGAGTGTGGTCTAAATTATGTGGGTCAATAGAAGGATACAATGATGCAAACTAGATTACAAATTCTAATGCATCCATGCCTACTAGTACATGGATATTCACATATACTGGGGGTGCCATTGCTTGGGTTCCCAAGAAGTAAACCTGTATCTCCAAGTCCACGATGGTATCAAAGTTAACAGACTTGGAAGTTGCTAATAAAGAAGCTGAGTGGGTAAGGATATTGTTGGTGGATATACCACTTTTTGGGCCCATGCACTCTCAATATGGTGTGATTGTGAAGCTGCAATATACCGAGTAAAAAGTAAAATTTATTCTAGAAAATCTAGATATATTCGCTTCTATCACAGTTGGTTGAGACTTTTGTTGAAAGGTGGAGTTATATCAATACTCCATATTCGTTCTGGAAACAGTGGCTATGCAGAATTCTAGAGTATAAATTCAAAAAAATTTCTCCTTTTCTTTATTAATCCATATAATTTCTACTTATATTTGCCGCAATACCATGCAGAAATAAAACGTAATACATTCTAGGATCTTTATACCTAACTCCCAAGAAAACTTTATTGAATTGGAATTCACACTAACAACTAAGGAAATAAATAAAAACAAGAACAACCAATAAACAAATAAAAATTGGGAGGACTTATTGAACTTTTGCATGGGGTTACCCCCTTAGGACTTGACACACCCCCCCCCTGATCACTTGATTGATGGCGTACTTGATTCTTAGATCTTGCCGAGTTTACCAATTTGAATTGGGAAGCACCTCTGGAACACCCTTCTGTGAAATTTATGGGTTGAGAGCATGGCTCACAGTTAGGGTTTCCTAGACCTTTTTTAAAACCTTGGGCCATACCACTTAGTGCCACCTCCCCTAGCCCAAATATGGGTTGGCGTGCCCCCCTTCCCTCTTGATAGGTGCGTGCGACCCCAATATCCTTATGGGGGTGTGCCACCCGTAGTTACCGGGAACAGAAGTGGCAGAAGCTCTGGGATCGGGTGCAAAAGCGTGGAGCGAGCTAGGCTTGAAGTTTCACAAACGGGGGAATGAGGTCCGTACATGGTCAGGTAAAGGGATCGAGATCCCTAACTTTCAAGGATCACGTTCTTTCAGGGAACGCATTCCATGTTTGCATAGGAGTGAATTCCTTATTGAATGGGATCACTTTCCACTGTGATTAGGATTGAGGTTCTTGAAGTTCACTTATCCACTATATCGCATTGGGAGTAAATTCCATTGAACAATATGTTTAACTTTTCCAAATTCAGAAACCCAAGTGTTAATGTAAACATGAATCATGTCTTTGAAATTCGCTTTGACATTTTGTCACCATTGGTAGGTCGTTACAATACAATGGTAGTTTATGATGTTTTGCAAACCCTTCGCACTTCACTCAAAGAGAGACTGGTATGAAAGATATTTGTATTGATAATGGACCATTGACAGGTCGTATGATGCACATCTTTTTCATCTTGATTTGTTCTTTGAGCTGTTAACAAAAAGTTTGTTCCATACCTTGATAAAAACAATTTTTTTATATGTTAGAGGTGGGAATGAAGAGTGATATAAACAATTACTTATGCAAGAGTCAGTCTAAAAATTGCTCACTTGGGTTTATTACAAAAATGCGCACCTACCTATATTGTTCTGCCTACGAATGGGCACATCCTCATTTTTGGCACCAATCGGTTGGTTTGGATGACTCTTACTCGAATGTCAATTGATGATTACATTTAAGAATGTTGTGATCATTCTTTCCGAAAAGGAAATGCTGCGATAGCTAAGCTCTCCTTTGCAAAACCAGGAAAAAAGAAAGACATTGCTATATGCTATTCGTTATATCTCTCCTCCGCAAAGATTGCCAAGGGCTCAATGACGTATACATGCTAGAGACCTCACAATTCCAAGCATATACATATTATTACATCACCGATAAGGCAACCCAATGATTGGTTTGATTTTGTTGACCAACACTGAAGCGATAGATGTCTTTCGGGGGTGGATAGGACCCAATGAACTAGCCTTAAGGAAGTTAAGCGTATTGATCACGACCTCATTCCTCAATAGAACCGAAGAGTGACTAACATTAGTATCTCCTTCCAACTTTTTCCTTCTCTCTCTTTGACCCTCTCTTACTGCCGTTTTCTTGAAACTAGACAAAGTCACGATTCACAATTGTATAAAGTTGTGAATTGTAAAATATGTAGGAAATCCTGGTATTCAAAAAATTTGTAGGTCACAAAAAATTGTAGACTATGAAGCAAAAAATGTGCCTATGAAACTTGCTCCCAAAGTAGGGTATACTCGATTCCAAGTTGGTCGAATCGCGGTTCTGTGTATTTATGGAACCATGATTTTTGGCATAGGGATCTGGATCCCATTAATAGGGGATCGAGTTCCGTATTTCCCGGATTGAGATTCTATATATGAAGGAATTGCCTGAAATCTAGATCTTGTGTCTTGAAGTGCAGAGTCGAGCTTTCGAAGCAGGAGCGGCTCCCTCCTTAGAAGATCCTAATAACTATGGTGCCACCTAGAGAGGACAGAGCCAGATGCAGAAAGAGAGAAGAAGAGAGAGAGAGGGTTGTTCTGTGTTGAGAATGAGGGGGATCCCCCTTCTTATATAAGCCTCAAGGGCCCTAGGGTGTTCCAATCAGATTAGAATTCAGCATAATCTAAACAAATTTAGGTAATATGTGAGATGAGAAAGAAATAATGTGAGCCATCTATCCTTGAAATCAACCATCATGATTTAGGTAGGATTTTTATGAACCTTATCCTTTGATATTTTGACCCATTATCCACTTTTAATTTATCTAGACTTTTGACCAATCTAACATATCTCTTTAATTATTTAGAATTTCTTTTCTCCCACAAAGAGATAATTAGGACTTAAAATAAAAAATGAAACTTCGTCAAAATAATATAGATCCCATAAATATCTTACAAAATGATTTTCACAAAGATTATCTCAAGATATTTCCAACTAACTCAAAATAATTTTTTCAACACAAATTTTTCCAAAATCATGGGAAACATGGGGCGTCCCTCTATGTGGGGCATGTGGCCCATGAGGGTCACATCCCAGACTAAGTGGACCCTACACGTCTGGTAGTCGGGCCCATAGGCTCCCCATGTGGGTCTCACCAAGTTTTAGCATAATTGTTTTTGTAGAAATTTTTTGGAAATAACCTTTAGGGGTTTTTAACCATATAAATCAAATTTAAAATTCTAAATCGTATCCAAAAAGCACATAATCATATATTTAGTTGAAAATAATGTTTTTGTAGTTCTTAAAAAAAATGAAAACGCATAAAACTACGTTTAGAAATGGATTGGTGCCAGTAGGTATAAAATAAGTGAGTAGTCAGGGTACTCCACGCATGCCAAGATCCATGATCCTCTTTTGTCTTCTCAAGCCAACCTAACAGAATTCATGACCCAGAATCATATGCAGAGGCTCATGATTGGCCCGTCAAAGCTCGTTAATAAACAATGGAACGATAGTCCTAACATGAGGATTATAGATTTCCCATCTCTAAGAGCAAGTCGGATGCACATATCACTATAATGCAAGGGGCCTCTCGTAATGTCCCTTTATAAGGTTGCTTCCCCAAAATGCTGCTGTCATATGTACATTTTGTGTGGATGTTTTGTTGAGCCCTCACTCTCACAAGTTACATTCGCACACAAGAGAGCATGAAGCTCTCTTGGTTTGTAAAGAACAACCCTGGACATCTCTCCTGCCTCAACAAGGGATGACCCTCTATAGACCCTCAATGCTAATGTCTATGCTTAGGGGAAAGGGTTTTCGATATGAACCAACTATAGATTTCCCAACCTAGGTCAATGAAACATCATACATTCTCACTAAAGTGCACAATTCACTATCATTTGTTATATATACATGTGCTCATGGCCTTTAAAGGCCATAAATCCCAATAAGTGCCTACTAGGACTTGGCAGATCCACTTACAAAAGGCCTTGTAGAGGACCAAGTCTGAAAGACAGCTAGAGGGATGGGATTGAAGCCCATTTTTATTATGCCACATAGTAATGGGAACCCTATCTAAGGATAATGAGATTCGAAGACTAAGGTTCTAAGGGAAAAACAAGTGACTTATGTGACGTCTGATGCTATTTGTACCAAGCTATATTTTAGTGAAAATTTAAAAATTTCTACCCCATCCATGGCTGTATGGTATAATTAATTATAATGAATGGAGAGGTTGAGCTTTACTCTTAATTATTCCATTTGCTTAGATGATGAAAAGGTCTAGGCTGGGATGTTATACTGCAAAACATCCTCCATGAATTGAACTCTATTAGTGTGGAAGTGGAGGCCGCTTCCCATGGGAATTGGCATTCCTTAGAGCGCCTCATGAATACCATGAATCATGCAGGGTCTTTAATGCGCAAACCTTTTAGAAAATCACAACCTTTTGAGGAAAGTGTTGTATGTTAGAGGTTTATCAATAATGGACATAGTTCAAGGCTCATCCACTCACTGTCCTGGTAAACGTTCTGTATAGAACTATGTGGAGGTGAAATCTACTTGACACCTTCACTTTTGAATTTTCTCTCATGATCTTACTCAGTTTCTTCCATGTTCGAATAAGTTGTTTTGAAACAAGTAGGGATTGCTAATTTAGCTTATTTTATTTATTAAGACTTACTTTATTTATTTATTTACTCTGATGGTCCTCTTTGTTTTTGCGGTCCTGATGCACCACCATCTTACCATCTTCATTTAATGTTTTTTCCACGGTGTTTTTCACCACGTTCTTTTCTTCACCACAATATTGTTTTCGGTATCTCTTGTGCGGTCAAATAGCTCCCCTACTCACCGTCCTGGTAAACGTTTTGTATAGAACTATGTGGAGGTCAAATCTATAAGACACCTTCATTTTTGCATTTTCTCTCCTAATCTTGCTTAGTTTGTTCCATTCTCTAATAAAGTTGTTTTGAACCAGCTAGGGATTGTTATTTTAACTTATTTTATTTATTAAAACTTACTTTATCTAATTATTTACTCTGATGGTCCTCTGTTTTTGTATAGAACTATGTGGAGGTCAAATCTATAGGAAACCTTCACTTTTGCATTTTTTCCTCCTGATCTTACTCTGTTTGTTACATTCTCAAATGAAGTTGTTTTGAAACAGGTAGGGATTGTTAATTTAGCTTATTTTATTTATTAAAACTTTATCTATTAGAAAAAAATTACTTTATCTATGTATTTACTCTGATTATCCTCTTTGTTTTTGTGGTCTTTATGGACCACCATCTTGCCTTCTTCATTTAATGTTTTCACTATGGTGCTTTTCACATACTTATCTCTACCGCAGTCAAATAGCTCCCTCGCCTCATCCTTTGTTGTGGGCCATGCTCTTCCTTGTATTTTTACATACAATATTTGGTTTTTTCTTTATGTGATTTATCATTTGTTCTATTTGGGAAGGGGGAAGAGGATTAAGCCAACGCCTTTTTGACATGGCTATCCTCATATTAAAATTTTATTTTTTAATACTCATTTTTATACTCCCTTTCCCCCACATCCATGAGGTGAAGATTAATGATTTTATCTTATTTATGAAGGTTATAGTAGAAGTGGGCAACAGGGGGTTTTCCTTAAGAAGAAGGAAAAACATGATGGAGAACAGACGTTGCAATTGGCAAGTAATAGGGGGAAGCCATGACTTAAGAAAATAGATTTCAGGACTTCCATAATTTTTTTTTTTTTTTTTGTGGTCCATTGAACTTTATTACTATGTCAACAAATGGAGGTCCATTGACCGCTATCAATTTGATATCAAGATCGGAAATATTGTGATTTTAAAGATTTTCGAGAGTGCAACTCGAAGTTCTTTCTAATTTTAGTCGGCCCATTTGTTCTTGTGAGTGAACTCGCAAGGACCGAAGTGCATCTTGTACTCTTCCGAGTTCGTGGCCTGTATCACTTCGAAGAAAGTGAGTTCTTCTCATGCCTCCAAATCCCGAGCTTTCAATCCCCCAAAGCTTTTCAAAACAAGAATTAGCCTCTATTAGGTTAACTGAAATTAAATTTCAGGCTTTGTGTTTGATTCAACCTTTGTTTACAGGAGATTTTATTGAATTTTATTTTATGGGATAATAAAACCTAATACTACCTCGTATTGGATAGTGCTCCCAAGCCCATGGACTAGGGGTTTAGACCGCTTTACTGCTTGTATATTGTTGATTTAACATATTACTTCTCACATGCAAAGCAGTAGATTTGATCTTCCCTCTGAATCTTTCAATGTTGAAAAGAGAAAATTAAAAAACCTTTTGGATGGATGATAGCTACCATCTTATGCCATTTTAGAGCTACCCTTTTGTGGTCAAATGCAGAAGGAAAGTGGGAACAATGCAGCTGAATGCTAAATGGACATTGATGGGGGAGAAGCATGAAGAACAGTAAAAAATGAGAAAGTCCTTTATTAAATAAATAAAAAGAGGCAGACAATGAATATGCAACCAAAGGGGGCGAAAGGAAAAATACAAGAAAGAGTATATGCTGTAATTGGTGAGAATTGGGTCCAGGAGTTGGTAACTACAGGCTGCCACAGTCACCTGCAACTGGGAATATCTAATGGAAATATCCACAAAAAAAAGAAAAGAAAAGAGAATAGCAAATGAAAGATGTAAGAAGTGAGTGATTGAGATCTTAGGCCAAGGAATTTGATAATGCATGCAGGAAGAGGTTTGAGGAGAATGACAATACTCTCTTGGTCACTCAAAGAATAACCATAAGAGCATAACTTCTTACCAACCTTTAGTGTATGTTCCAGGGGTAATTTTCTATTTGTTAATTTGGCAGAAAAAATGATCGCTTTTTGCAGTTGAATTAATCATATAGATCATTAACGATTAAGCTCATCTCATGAAAAGTATACAGTCGCTAATGTGTAAGTCTTCTATTGATAGCAGCTGTAAAAAATTATGTTTTAGTTTCAGAATCGTTGTAATAATTGTATGTTCCAGGGATAAATTTTTATGCTGATACTTTGGTAAACAAATTGATTATTTTGGCAGATGAATGAATTCCATAGATCCTCAGACTATATTCTTAAAGAGTATGCAATTCCCAACTACCGATAGTAATTGTAATGAACTATAATGTTTCTGTTTAAAATATTTATTAGTTATGAAGTGTAGACAGAATATTTCCATCATTATTTGAATACTCGGAAGCTATTTTATGCAGATCTATTTTTTTCTTAATTGAGATATAAATGTTTGCACAATCAGTTTTTTCCAACTAACCTTTCATCTTATCCTGACATTCTTTTTTTACTTTGCGTAGGTGTTTGATCTTTTTGATCAAAAGAGGAATGGTGTCATTGAATTCGGGGAGTTTGTTCGCTCGCTCAGTATATTTCATCCTCATGCACCAATAGAAGATAAAATTGATTGTAAGGAAGCTAGGTTCATGAAATTTTAGCTCTTTTGGGCTACATGGGTAATATGAGATACCTTTTGTTTGTCTAACGTGATATTTTTCTTTATGATTGCTTTACAGTTGCATATAGGTTGTATGATTTGAGGCAAACAGGATATATTGAGCGTGAAGAAGTACGTATCTGAGCTGCATTTGAAATTTTAAAAGAAAATAGATAATTCAATGGATAGGCTTGCAACCCTTCTATATACTGATTGTTATGCTTGTTCTGATTATGACATACTTTGGTTTGAAGTTTCAATAGGAAAGTTTTTTAAAAGAAGACTTAGTACATAGCATGAAAACCAAAGTATAAAGTGAGTGCGCTCCTTCTATAAACATATCATGATAAAATTTAATTGTGAGCAACAAGAGGGTTTGAGCTCTTTATGTCATTTTTGTTTATCGTTTTGACATATCAAAATTAAATAGTATTAGTAGCTTTATTATCTTTGGTACAAGGTGAATCTTTTGACAGTTTTGGTTGTGAGGATCCGCATGTCAGTACACCTTTTGGCTTTCTTATCATCTACTCTGGAATGCAAGTAGGAGAATCTTCCAGGAAAATATTTAGGCCTTCCTTTGTCTTTATGCGTATGGGATCTTTTGGTGCAGAAATTTTTGGAACACTGGCACATTATTCATCCTTAGCTCATAAAATTCCCCTAATCAAGGCAATTTAGTGGCATCTTTTTTGCCTGATGTCCTTGCTCCAGATTTCTAGGGAAGTGGTGGACAAATTTGAAAGAATTGCAAGGAACTTATTGTGGCAAGGGAATCTGGGGAATACAAAATTTATTTGGAAACTAGGTAAGAGGTTTGCAAATCTGCGGACAGTGGAAGTCTCGACTCTAGAGACATGTTTGTTTTCATTTGGCTCTTTCTAGGAAGTGGCACTGGCATTTTGATATTGAGGAGGCTTTCAACCAACGCTTTATGCTCGTACAATTTAATAAAGTGAACCACACTTATGATCGGAACCATCCATTATTTCAAAAATAATATAGATTGATTGTTTTAAAGAAATCATCTTAATTGGACAGATGTTCATAACCTATATTCAACAATTGAATTTAACAGTTAAAAGCTGCTATATTCCAGATCCCTGGAGACAGTTTACTAAACATGTTGCCAAACATAAAAAAGCTAGATACATTGGAATTCTAGACATGCACCAAACATAGGGAAAAACTGGATTGAATAACTCCTTCATAACAAATTATTTTCCTAGGAAGACTGTTTTACACATGTAAACTGCTATGTAGAATCAAACGAGCCCCTATTGGTGAGGTGTTCCCACAGAAGATTAAATCATCTAGTATCTTATTTGCATTATTTATGATGCAGTTTAGGGCAACAAAGAATATATTTAGTTGGGGAGGAAATGTTTGTGGCACACGGTGAATTTTTGATATCAGACTAAATAGCTGGTGTAAGCTCACAATGTCATTGTTGAGTGTAACTTTGATTGTAGTTCTCTAGGGGAAATGATTAAAAAGAAAGAAAAGAAAATCCTCTAGGATCTTGGTTCCACGTGGTGTGGGGATTCTTGTGAGAAATGGAGAAGGCTCGATGTTGATTGCTTATGCGGGCCTCCTTGGGAGCAAGGAAGAAAGAAGACTGCTGATTGGGATAAACATACTTTCTCAGAACTTACTGGAATCCATTGTGTAAGTTAATACATGGGATACAATTAGGTAGGCATGACAAGAGAGATCATTAATCTGGAGGCTTGCAAACATAATGGAGGTAGTAGAGATTAGTATTCCTATCATGCTATAATATGATATTTCCACAGGATTTATCCCATCTTTCCTAGCCAAAGTTTTAAAAGCCTAATGAAAAAAGAGTTATTGTTTCTTAAGGATATGATATATCCTTTTTCATTAAGCAATACTCTATCCATATTTTGATTATTTCAACTCAGTTATGCTAGCTGGGCCTTGCCTTCCTCATTATTCTAATCTACAAAGTGAAGATCATTCTCTAGTAAGGCTGATAAGGGCAGCCATTGAAAGTCTGTGGTGTTGCAGTATTCAAGCATTTGAACGATATTTGGATATTTAATAAGCAAATTGTGCTCTGGCCAGAAGTTTATAGAAAAGAATATGATAATAATCATGCATGCCGATGTTTGAATGTTTGGTATTGCTCGAATCTCGAGAACAAGCCCATTCGATTCACAGCGTTTCATTGATCGCAGTGAATGATTGCTGAAATTTCAGTCTCACTAGCACTTAATTTCCACATATTAGCCTTTTTGCTTGTTGCAAATCATTTTGTTTCTCTTTTCTGCTAGTTGTTTATTTTGCCTTACGCAGCATTCTTAACAGAACATCAAATCATTTTGCAAATCATTCTTAAAGTGTTGTCTATATGGGCATTTTCTTCTTATTTGTTAAAGTTGGGACCTGGTTGGAATGAAACTCGAGATGTAACTTTGTAGCACCCTGCCTAGAGTCCATTCTCGTGGCATTTGATTTTTTGGATTTTGAAGGCAATTTTGATTTCTTTCCAAAGATTTGTGAGTGTGTCTGTGCAAGCACGTTGATTTTGGAACATGCATACTAACATACAGTGATGTATTACGCTATGTTTAATTGGACATTCATCTGTCGTTGGAAAAGAAGTTCTCTAAAATAGATGTGAGCATGGAATTGGTTCATCATCCCTCATTCGCTCAGAAATGCATTAGAAAACTATGGATACAAAAAAAGGAGATCTTGCTTCTTGGAAATGTTTTTGTAATGCATTTGGGCATCAAGATGCTTTTGTCTGATACCCACTCATATTGCAGGTTAGGCAAATGGTAGTTGCCATATTAACAGAGTCTGACATGAACTTATCAGATGAACTTCTAGAAGCCATTATCGATAAGGTGATGTTTGAGTTTCAACTTCCTAGATCTGGTGGCATAGTTTTCGTTGAGTTTATTTTGAAAGCTAAACATTATTTTTGGTAATAATATTCCTCGTGCAGACATTTTTAGAAGCCGATGTGGACAAGGATGGTAAAATAAACAGAGATGACTGGAGGGAGTTTGTTATGCGAAACCCCTCCTTACTGAAGAACATGACTCTGCCTTATCTGAAGTAATTCATGTTCTTTTCTGTTGTCTTCTTTTCCATATATGTGATTTGGTTGCATATTGACTATTCCATTCATCAAGATAGCTAGTTACTGTATTTTCTGAAGGAATATGATGGTATGTTCTGCCCAGAGCACCAAATTTGGTGTTAACCCATTTTTAAGGTTTGGGGAACCCAAAAAATATTCAAGCTCTCTCAAAAATCTCTTCCAAATGTGATTTGATTTGGAGCTCTGAAAATCCTCCAAAATCCTTGATCCATCACCCATTTAGCAAGCCATTTTTAAGTGTTAGAGAACGATTTGGAGCTTTTTTGGTTCCCCCTTTCAAATTTTGAGATGAGGGAACCCAAAATTGGGTGTTCTGGCCAGAAGATGCTATTATTTCCCAATTTCTGAAACCCATCCATATTGAGGAACATGACTCTGCCGTATGTGACATAAGACAGATGCTTTTATGAGGGATTAATGTTTAGTTATGTTGAATAATAATATCGACTCCTTAAGTTTATCATCCTTATTACTGTATTATCCTTTTCACATTTAATATATGCTGATTTAATTTGAAACGAAAGCCAAATACAATATTTTCAGGGGAGGGAAAAAAAAACGGAGACCTTAGCTAGGTAAAATGACTACAACGGCTGCAATAGGTAAATCAATCTTCTATTGTAGGTTATATCGCAAGACTCAATCCTTCTCAAGTTGTATTCGAGTTTTAATTAAAATGCTGGCTATTTAGATTCTTGCCGTGGTAGGTGGTCGGCAGCAGTATCATTTAATGATTGCAATTTATTGTATTTTGACAAAGGCAAAGCTCAATTATATTGCCTCCATGACTTCCTTGTTGTCACCCCTTTATTTTCGCAAATGTTGATTTTATTCATAACAGAATTGATATCCACGGGTGAGAAAAGAGTAACCCAGGTACTCCATACTTCTAATTAAGGTAGACCTAATAAAGACCCTATCATCTTGAAGTTATGCCCACGTTTGTTAAATTTTCACTATAAGATTACTTCCCTTGGTACATGATTGACATAACATTTACTAAATTTTATCTTATGGTACTTTTTCATAGTAAGTATATGTATGATAAATTTTTGAAAAGAGAAAAAGAACATGTGAATATCCAAGGAAGCAATTTGGCAAAACCTAATATGGAATTCATCTCCCTGGATAACAAGATTCAATGTCTGGCTACCGCTGCCTCAGCTTTCATCAAACTAAACTTCGGCACCTGCTCCTTAGGCAATCCTGCTGGGATTGGTGGTCTGCATAGGAACCATGAAGGTTTGCCCCTTCTTACATACTCTGATCTTGTTGGTTTCTCTACTTTAATATGCTGGAAGTGCTTAGCCTTCTCACATGCCTTGCACTGTTCGCTCATTGTGGAACGACACTTACGGATCACTATAGCAGGGACCTCCAAAACTTCATCCAACTCATAGAGATTTGACCAGATGTTCGATCAAATCTTCGAACAATACCAATCTCTACAATTGTCTTGAAGACATATTTGATGATAAATGAACCATAATGGATACGTTGGGAAAAGAAGGTGCTCTCAAAACGACTCTCTAACATCCTCTCTCACACTGAACTATGCCACAATTGTTTTTGACCATGCAAACATTGTGAGTCTTTCAAATGCATTACTGGCATAGGATTGAGCTGAGAAAAACTGGCTCAGTTCTCTGGAGCTCCCCTCCGCCCTCCCTCTTCCCCTTCTCCTCATCCCCCCCCTTTTCCTCCCTCCTCCTTCCCTCTTTTACCCTCTTCTTCCCCTAAATCTCCTCACCTTCGTCTGCCTACTTTCCCTCCCAGTTATGAGAATTATGTCCATCTTCCAAGTTTCCCAAGCAACGTCATCCTCCACCGCGCGGTTCCCATCATCATCCCCCCTATTCCTTCCATCCCTTGCCTTCACCCACCTCCATTCCCCTTCGGGACCCCACTTCTGCATTTCTGTGGGCGGTAGCCGCACTTCTTTCATAAAAAAGGTGCTACCGTTCTCTTTGGTGGGTCAGTTCCATCCTCATCGCAACGACATCAGATGCATCTAACATTGGGTTGTGGATTCTTGGAGTGCCCTAGACATTTCCTGCTTAGACACTGTCCTCAGGTGAGATACTGTTCTCTTTCCCCTCAGAAGATTCCCTTCTCTTTGCTTTAAACAATCATAACTGACATTTCAAGGGTGCTTCTCTCTCCTTGTCGCAATGGAATAGCGAACGGGGTGCTCGCAAACCTCTCAGGTTCTGGCTCAAAGCCTCCCACCTCCCTCTCCATGCTTGGAACGTCGATACTTTCCAGAAGATTAGAGAAGGCTGTAGAAAGTTCATGGTCGTTCACTCGAAATCTGCCAATCTCCTCCCCTTGGGTTCAATCCAAATACTGGTTTAAACCCCGTTCCCCTTTTTCATCCCCCCTGCACTTTGGTTGGAGATTGATGGATTTTACTTTCAGGTTCCCGTCTCTTGGTCTCAAGTCTTCACTGGGTCTCTTGACCAGTCGTTAAACTCCACCACCTCCTCCTCTGGTCTAAAGTTTTTGGCCAATAGCTCCTCTCAGCTTTAGTCACGTTGGACCACTATCTCCCGCGAGCTTCCGGCTAAAGCCCGTTGTCAATGCAGATCTCATCATTGAAGGGCCTTAGGTGCTCTTAAACCTCCTTAAAATTTCCACCCTCTTCCCAATCCGTCGGCCTAGAGAGCCCCTTCAAGGCAAATGATTGGCCCTTCCCTTCCAGCCACACGTCGATGGCCTTGACCATTCCTCGGTCTCACCTTCCCCACCGATGGAGACAGATGGCCTGTTGGCACCGCCTCACACAGCCCTCCTCGTCCCAACATTTGTCTCGAGTGTGTCCTCAACCCCCTCATGCGATCCCCTGATTGGTCATGTGGAGCACCTCACCCCCTCCTCCAGGTTTGTGCCACATGGAAAGTCACTCCCCTTTCCTTCATCATTGCTTGCTACCCCACCTTTTTCCCACCTCCAAAAGTTGTGCCTAGATCACCGTCAGACGGCCGCCCAGTTTGTGCAGTCCCAAATACTGCCGCTTGCGACCCTTCTCGGCTCCCTCCTCTGCAAGGGGTCAACATCGTCTGTGCCACCTCACCAACGCTCATCTCTCCTCCCCTCACCTGCTCTGCCACTTTCTTTAGGTTTCAAGTTGAGCCGCCTCTTTAGCTTGCGGCCCCATCCCCATCCCCACCCCCACCCAACACCTTGATTGGTGCAACCCAGTTAGTGTCCTCTCCTAGAGGTCCTTATCCCAACCCCTCGCTTATGCCTGTTGTCCCCCCCCCTCTTCTGGCAGCCCTCCTTTGGCCCCCTTATCTCCCCATCCCTCCCCTCTCAGTTTCATGCCATCCTTTTTCTCTACCTTAGCCCTCGTCTTCCCCTCCCTATTTCCCTTCCTTTCTTTTCTCCTTGTTACCTTGCCCTCATCTTATTCCCCTACCCATCTACCTCTCAGAAGCCCTTTTCTTCCTTCTTCTCTTCTGGTTTTCTCTCCCCTCTCTTCTCGGCTCCCACCTCCCTTGTAACCCTTTTCCCTTTATCTTACTCTAATCTCCCCCCTATTCTTGCCCTCCCTTCAAGTTTTGATCCCTATTTTGTCCCTCCCCCATCACCCTCTTCATCTTCTTTCTCTCCCCCCCCCCCCTCTATGGCACCCCTCGCCCGCCCCTCCCCATCCTTATCTCCCTCAACCTCGCTTGGCTGGCCCTATATCTGGATCCCCATCACATACCCCTCTCCTCCTCCCCTCCTCCTTTATAGCCCAGCTCGGCTATTGGAATCTCCTGTCTTCTCGAAAGCCTATTCAGACTCTTTTTTGGATGGTTCGTACTCTTTTGTGGACTCCTCCTTTGTCCAGGCTTTTGATTCGGCGCAAGGCGACGTATCCTGAGTCCTCCAGGTCATGTGCTTTAAATTTAATGGCCCCAAAGTTGGTTCTTGATGAGCTCATGCAGGCGGAATCCAAAGGAAAAGCTAGTTTAAAGGGAAAACAGGAGTTTTCGAATCATGGTTGGGGATTAATTATGACAAAGGAGATAGCTTCAGACCCCCTTCCCCTCCTAGTGCCCTGGGGCCTTCAACAGACCTAGGCGCTCGTCCAGGTGTAATCCCTCTATTGCCCTGCCCTTTTGAGATTGTCATTTGGAATATCAGGGGCTTAGGCCAGTCCCACAAAGTAAGGGTCGTCCGTGAACTTTGCGTGAAGCATCCCCCCTCCCTTCTTGCCATTAGTGAAATCAAGATGCCTTTCCCCCCCCCCCCCCCTCCATGGAAATTCGTCATTTGTGGGGCCACAGACCTTGTGACTAGGTGGCCCTTGATGCTCAATGTGCCTCTAGAGGAATTTTGGGTTATTTGGGACCCCACTCTTTACCTCTCGCAAAACTCCATTATCAGCAATTTCTCTGTAACTATCGCTCACTAGGCTGTCAGACAACCTACTATTGAAATGCACGACAGTCTAGGCCCCAACCAAGATAACCGCAGGGACTCATTTTGGGCTGAACTTGACTCCCGGGCTTCAGTTTCCCCCTCCATTTGGTGTTTAGGAGGGGACTTTAATGTCACTCGATGGTCACATTTACGGAACTTCAACCTTTCTGTTACCCGGCCATGATCCTTTTTTCAGACTTCATCTCAAGCCACCAACTCATTGACATCTCTCTGGAAGGAGCCCTTTTTACGTGGTCTAACCATTCTTCCAACCCCTCTCTCTCCAAAATCGATCGATTTCTTATGTCTTTGGATTGGGACAACTTTTTTTGTGGTTCCCACTCTGTTGCTTTGCCCAAGCCTACCTCAAACCATCATCCGATCCTCCTCGATACCCAGTCCGTCTCTAGAGGGTCCAAACCGTTTCATTTTTAGCTGGTCTGGCTTGAAGAGACCAATTTCCCCAACCTGGTCAAATCTTGGTGGGAATCCTTTTCTCCCCTTGTGTCTGGATGGGCCAGCTTTCGTTTACAGCAAAACCTGCAAATTCTCAAATTTCACCTCAAGTTATGGATCTCCCAAACCCTTGGTAACTTCCACGGCCATAAGGAGGCCCTTCTTCGATCAATTCGACATTGGGACGTCACCGAGGAGACGAGAACCCTCATGCTGAACAACTTGGAGTTCCGATCCAAAGCTATACTTGAATATCACCAAATCCTCCACAAGAAGGAGATCTATTAGGCCCAAAGAGCCAAGGTCAAATGGCTGAAGATCAGTGTTCTCAATACTCGCTATTTTCATAAGGTAGACAACTGTCATAAAAGAGAAAACTCTATAACTCACCTCAAGGTCGACAATTTGATCATAGATCAACCCCAGCTCATTGAACATGCTGCGGTCCAGTTCTTTACCCGTCTTTTTGTTGCTCTGCCTGGGCTTAGACTCACCATGGACGATTTGTCCATCCTTCCTTTTCCCCAAGACCAATCCAGCTGGATAGAACAACCTTTCTCTGAGGAAGAAATTTTGGCTGCCATCAAAGACTTCAGTCCCGACCGTGCCCCTGTACCAAATGGGTACCCCATGTTCTCTTTTAAATCTTTTTGGGAAACTCTTCGGCTTGATATCCTTGCCTACTTCTCTTAGTTCCATTCTAGAGGAGTGGTGGGGAAAGCCATGAACATAACTTTCATGGCCTTTATCCCGAAGGTTAAAGGGGCAGAGGAACTCAAAGATTTCTGACCAATTAGTGTCATCAACAGCTCCTACAAACTCCTATCCAAAGTTTTGGCAACTCGGCTAAAGGCTGTTCTTAACTGGGTTATTTCTCCTATACATGGAGCATCTGTTAAGGACCATCAAATCCTTGATGGGCCACTCATACTCACGAGTGTGTCCACAGTCATATGATTTCAAAAGCCCCTGGTATCATCTTAAAACTTGATCGGGAGAAAGCTTACGACTACGTCGATTGGTCGATCCTTGATGAGACCCTGAGAAGGATGGCCTTGGGGCCCAAATGGAGAAAATGGTTGCCCGGGTGTATCTCTAGTCCTGTTTTTTCACTTTTGATCAATGGATCACCAAAGGGCTTCTTCCCTGCCTCCAGAGGCATTCGCCAAGGGGACCCCTTGTCGCCGTTCCTCTATGCTATCGTGGCCGAAGTGTTCAGAAATTCCATCTCCAGGTTCTACCAAGCAGGGATTCTATGGGGCTTCCAGACCAGCACCCATGGCGCCATCATCTCCCACCTCCAATACACGGATGACACCTTGGTCTTCTGTGATGTCTCAAGCCAGCAGGTCGACGCACTCCTCTTCTTGAGGTGCTTTCAGCTGGCCACTGGCTTCAAGGTTAACTTTGCCAAGACTAAAATGATGGGTGTCAATTCAGACCCATCCTTTTCCCAGTCCATGGCCGAAAAACAAGGATGCTCAGTCAACAAATTACCTTCTTCATATCTCAGTCTCCCTCGGTGCTTAGGCATGCCCCGCCTTCACCTTTGGAGCCATATTCTGGACAAGTTCTTTGCAGACTGGAAAGGAAGATTTCTCTCCAAGGCAGGCAAGCTCACACTTATTAAGGGAACCCTTTCTAATGCCCCAATTTACCAAATGTCCTAGTTTAATATCCCTGCCTCTATTGCCGCAAGGCTGGAAAGGTTGATGCGTGACTTCTGTTGGTCAGGGGACAATGGCCACAAATACCATCTCATTTCTTGGCCCTAGCTGTGTAGGACGAAAGCCCTTGAAGGCTTAGGCATTCGCAGTCTCAGAGCCCATAATACTGGCCTCATGGGTAAATGGTGGTGGCGTTATGCCACTCAGCCTCATCAACTTTGGAGGGAAGTCATCCGCCACAAATACTGTTGCAGAAGTGACAACTGGACACCAAGGTGCAGGCTCAGCGGCATTATCTCGGGTTTTTGGAAGTCGGTACTCCATTGTCGTGATCTCTTCCTCCACCATATCCGTTTCCGCCTCAGGGCACGAAACGAAGTCAACTCTGGCTAGATCCCTGGTTAGGGTTGCCCACTCAAGGATCTTTTCCCCAATCTGTTTTCCCTTACACACGATATTCACTCCTTGGTTGCAGAAAATTTCACTTTGAATGGGTCGGCCAGATTTTGGACCCCCAACTTTAGGAGACCTCTATTCGATCATGAGCTCGAAGATTTTGGGGCTCTAGCTGAACTGGTGCACTCGGTTTTCCTCGTCCTCAATGGCGAAGACAAGTTCATCTGGGCACCTGCTAGTTCAGGCACTTTCTCTGTATCTTCATTCTTTCGTGCCCTGAACTACCCCATTAGCCCATCTCTCCCCCCTCTCTTCATTGCCTCTAAGGCCTGGTTTCCTTTCATCCCTCCTAGAAATCAAGTCCTTTGTTGGGTGGATCTCTATGGAAGAGTTTTAACCATCGACCAAATCCAAAAGAAGGGACTCCCCTACCCCAAACGTTGCATCATGTGCACAGCAGCAGAAGAAACCAATGAACACCTTTTTATCCGCTGTGTAGTCGCCTATGCTCTGTGGAGCAACCTGCTCCTATTCTTCAATTGGTATTGGGTCACCCCTCAGTTTATCCCTCACCTATTCGAGGCCTTCCTCTCCCTGCCTTGGCCAAAAGCCAGTTGCATTCTGTGAAGGGCCTCTGTTGCTGCCACAGTTTGGGTCTTATGGACCAAAAGGAACAATAGAACTTTCAGGAGCATTAAGTCCTCCCTTACCTTCATGATCAACAAGATTCGAAGGTTGGTCTCCTTTTGGGCCAAAAATCGTATGCTCTTCAAAGATTTTGCATACTGTGACCTTTTCAGCAATTGGCAGTCCTTGTTATCTTTACCAACTCCGAGAATCTCTCGGGCTTCTCTTTGGAGACCCCCAGAGGAGGGAAACATCAAGCTAAACTTAGGTGATTTCTCGCTAGGAAACCCTAGACCCTCTGGTATAGGGGAATTATTCAGAATACATGATGGCAGCATCTTCCTGAGGGCCTGGCCTTATTAAAGGGTCTTCGCAAGTTTAACTCTTCCTGGAGTTCTGTGCTTTGCGTGGAAGGGGATTCAAGGAACGCTATAGCTTGGGCATCCAATCCTCCCTCTTGCCTGTGGTGAGTTGATCACATTTTTGAAGAGATACTGCAAATTTCCAGGAACCTTCAGGTCTCCTGGAACCACATCTTTAGGGAATCCAATTCCGCAGCTGATGTCCTGGCCAGGGAAAGAGCCTATTCCAACCCAACCTAGGTGACCTAGGCCCATTTCGCCCCCTGCTTTTGTAATCAGTTGCTCTTTTTCTTCCCTCGTAAAGCATTCTTTGTCCCTCCCGGGGCCAATCTGTTAGGCACCCCTCTAGAGGGGGCGCCAATGTTTGTAAATTTTGATATGCTTAATGCAAGTGAACATTTTTAGGGGAAAAAAAACATCCTCTCACACTCTGGCTCATAGTTTCTGGAGCCTTGTAGGAAAAGTCACGGACCCACTCTAGAGCTAGGGATCTTGGATGGAACGTGGATCCCTATATTGTAATCCTTGTTCCCAGGAGGTTTGAATCGTCGTTCTCAAGTGTATGGCATAGTGTATATGATGTTTCTCTCATCGGCACTGATTCATATGCATTGATTATTGTTTATTGCCCAATGGTACTATGAACCACATATCATTCTCAATCCCTTCACATATTATTGTGATTCCTTGAGGAAGGAATTGCGCTTCCCTATGACAAGGATCGCACTTCCTTGATATAGGATCGCATGGACGACAATCCCAACCACAAGGAGCTTCCAATAACAAGGTTTCAAAAAACGCTAGGCGGCTTGCCTGGCACCCAGCGCCTAGGTGGGTGCCCAGAACCTCGGGCACCCTGTAATTTAAAAAAAATGAAAAACGCTTAGCTTGCCTAGGCGCCCGCTCAGGTGCATCCGCGGTACATCCGCCCGTGTAGGGCCGCTTGGGTCTAGGCGGGCGGATTTTTGGTCCAAGCCGCCTAGGCGCCAGGCGGACCGTTTTTTAAAACATTGTCTAATAATCCGCGGTTCTGTGGACCTGGGCCAGCTCCCGCTCCCGGGAACGCACCCGCACCCACACCCAATAACTATGCTCAGGCTTTTCATGTAACCTTTCTCCACTGACCTTGATCCCTTCACTGTATAGAAAGTCTGAGTTTTCCACTCTTCAGTTTTATATACACTGTCAGATTTTGCACGTAACCAATTTCGATATATAACTCAATTAAGATTTAAAAAAAAAGGAAGATAAAACATGGTATATTTCCATATTAATGTTTGGTTGCCTCCAAGGGCCTACCATATCCTTATCTACCAGATATCTTTTAGAGAAAACTCACAAAAAACTGAATTTTTAGAATTATCTTGTGTAGTTCAAATTATCAGGAGCTCGGGACGATGCTCGAGTAGAATCTTCAATCCCTACTGGCCCTGCACAACACTTAATTACTCCAGCGTTTCTCTCTCTGAAAATCCTTTGAAAACAGGCTGGGCTAGGATTTCCTTTGAGCTTATTTCAAAGTGGAGTTTTAATACTTTGGAATGTAGCTGCCTTGCTCCACCTTTGGATGATTAACCTTGGGACTGAACTCATGATTATCTTGAGCGTTAGACCTTCTGCCTCTCTATCTGTTTGAACTTTGATTGCTAGTCATTTGCTTATAGATTATGATGTTTCATCACATCACCTCAAAGAGGTGTTACACATCATATTAGATGCCCTTAATTCTTCCTCTCTGTCCATGTAGTCTTGATAACTGCCAACATTTCAAGACCACAAAAAACATTAAAACCTTTTATTCCATTAAGTGCCACCCTTTTCCTAGACATGCACTCAATAAATCAAACACGACCCAAGTCAGGAATTTAATGTATTTGTTTCTTCCCAAGAAATTATCCTAATTCCTGTTTTGCTCTGATGAGCAGTTTGGATTGGTGAAAATGTTTGGAAGCCCAAGATATCAAGTACCTCTTAAGGGGTCATGAACTCCATGACATCCATGTTGAATGTCTAGAGGAGCACGTGGGCCAGTAGGCATTGTATGATGGTTGTTCCTCTTGTACTTTCATATTGTGTGTTTACATTGTATGTGATATAATTGTGTTGCTCGATCCAGATATTGCCTTTCGTGAAACGGTCCCCTGAAATTTGAAAGAAGGGGATACAGAGAAACACAAAGAAAAGAATAAATGTAGGAATAAATTCAGAAAGTGGATGTCATTGTAGCTAAACATGATAAGAAAGATCTTTTTCATTGATATAATTCTGTGATTTTTCTTTCATTGAAATCCAGGTAAACAATGTAAAGCAACTAGTGTAATGACTTTTATGCTATCCTCAACTGTTTCAACTTTTATTTTATTTTATTCTGATAATGGGTTTTTTATTTTTTAATAATACTTATAATAGATCTATGTAAAAAGCTTCCACCCTATCTCCATGTCTTTATCCTTTGTTGTTAAAGCTATCAATTATTCAATTACTGCATCTGTCCCTGCTATATTTGCAACATGTCCTTGTAGTAGAGCCTAACCACTTCCTGCTTCATCAACTAGAGCATTACTTGTGGCAACATATTAAAGTTCTAATTATTTAAAATTTTAAATTAAACTCTAGGGCCTCATCCAACTATTCTCAACCTTCAAGACTCAATGCTTCCCAGCCCTCAAGCCACAACATAAATGGCTGCTTTCTCATACACTGAGACGGTGGGACCTCGTCGAGTTGTCTTTCCAGACCGCTTTGGCTTGTTCTCAATCCTCACACCCAATTCCCATTCGACAATCAGGAATCGTCCAGACTGCCAGGGGTACCTAAATATTTCCTCAAAAACCTCTACCCCCCTCTATGTGCCCTCTCAACTACACTAATCCCGTCCTCCTCCAATAAATCAAAAACCATACCACAAACATCACATTCACCGCAAAGTCCATCTATTCTCCTCTCATCCTCCTCAACCCATCCTAAATCGCAATCAAATGAAATTATCCCATTTACCCCTGTACTCTTGACCCTGGAACCATAGCAACATGAAAAACGTTCCAAGAGAACTAATATCTTTGGATTCAGAGTCTTTTCTTCTTCTCTATGGATTCAGAGGAAATTGAAAGGGTCGCTGGAGCAGAGGGAATCACTGACCATATGCTCCAAGTCATGTGCTTTATTTATGAAGGGCTTGTTGAAGAAATTCGTCAGGCTCTTAGTATCTTCTAAGATTCTGAAGACAGAGGGAGAGGTGTTAGAGCGCTCAAAAATTTAATCTGGCTGTTGATCCAGTGGTGGTCATGTTTTTAGGTCCAGAGATGAGCTGAATTGGGGCTCTCCAAAAAACGTACAATTCCTGAAGAAATAAAGCTGAAACAAGGAAAACGTGAGCAGTTTGATTAACCACTTTGAGAAGAGAGCCTTGCATAATGAAATCGACAATCTTGATCCAATTAAACAGACTAAAGATTTATAATTAGTGAAAAAACACGAAGAATAAAGGTCAAAACTGAATTCCTAAACATTATCAAGCAATAGAAGATCTTATGATACCAACACTCTAGAATCAAGTGGCTCAAAGAGGGTGAATGTAATGTTGCTTTCCTCTACAAGACAACAAACTACCAAAGGAGGAGTAAAGTCTTGAGCATGACCATTGGTTAAGGGCCCACACCAAGGAGACCCCTTGTCCTCCTTCCTCGTTATTATTATACCCAAGATATTTGTTTAGAAAGTCAGCTCGGCCAAGGTACTTGGACCCTGGTGGATGCGAGTTATTCGGCCGAGTTCATGTCATGTTAAAAAAAGGAATAACAAAATAAATTAAGGTATATATAATAAGATACTTATTTTTATGACTGGCACTCATGTAGCGTACTGGTAAGTGCTTATGGCCCCTCGCCAATCGGTCTAGGTATCAAATCCTGCTGCTGACCCATTGTACATTATTTTGTGAACCCCAAGGCTTCTTTTTTTATTTTTAAGATAAAATAAGGAACATGTATTTTTTAGTAAAAAAATAGGAATCATTGCTGGTGGGATTTGAATCATGGATGGGAGACTGCTGAGGCATGCGTGATAGCCAAAAAGCAAGTTATACACCATGTGGTAGTTATTGTGGATATGTAATATATATAATAATCGGTACATAGTACTCGGCTTCGCCAATCGGCCGAGGTCGAGTGACTCGTCCGAGTTCAAGTCTCCATGTTCGAGTCTAAAAACAGTGCCCAAGATTCTCAGTAGATCTATTAGCAAACTGTACACCCCAAACTGGTTCAAGACTTCATATCTTTGAGTGAGGCAAACTTTAATACGCAGATGACATCCCCATCTTATGTGATGCAAATTCTCAGCAAGTGGAAAACCTTTTGCCTTTCATTACGTGCTTCAAGCTTGCAGTGGCCTAAAAGTTTAACCTGGCCAAAACCAAACTCATTAGGGTTGGTTTGCCCCTAATCAAAGTTCAAGAACTAGGCAAAAGGATAGGTTGTAACATGGGTATACATTCAAAGAAATATCTGGGCCTCCCTTTGTGCCTAGATAAGCCTCGGAAACCTCAACGGAGAGGTTTGAATGCATGCTGGTTGCATGGAATGTACCACCCTATTAAATGTACCTTATCCAAATATTCTGGTATTCCAAATGTCAATCTTTAGGATGTCAGCTCCCATTATGAACAAGTTGGGTCATGAGGGACTTCCTGTGAAGTGCTGCTAGAGGAGTGCAGAAATTTCATTAGTAAGATTGGAATCCATTTATAATCCCAAAAGGCCAGGGAAAGAAGGGTGGGTGGGTGGGGTGGGGGGGGGGGCATCAAAATTTTTTTGACCGGGCCTAGGCCAGCCTAACCTTAGAGCCCACAGCCCAAAGAATGCGTGTCTCTATGTACCATTTATAAGACCAAAAGGGCAAGGGAGAGACAGAATCAGGAAACTTTTGGATCAGGGCTAGGCCACCCTGACCTGTCGTAGCCCAACCCAAAAATGTGTGTATGTGTGTGTGTCTATATATATATATATATATATATATAGAAAAATGCTGAGATTAGCCCACTAGCTCATATGAGCCCAACGGCTCAGATTGAATCTGGGCCATCTGACGATCACGACCTCTTGGTACTTGAATTTTAATTTTGTTTCTACGAATCCAAATATCTTGAAATTTAAGGCGTCCATTCTTCTCATCAAGGTGCTCCTAATAAAAATATTTCAAAAATAGTTCGCAAACATTAAATTGACCAAAATACCCCTGAAACTTTTTAGGGGTATTTTGGTCAATTTATTTCTTGCAAAAAATTTTTTTTTGATATTTTTATTAGATTCTCCTATTTTTGAAGAATACATGCTTAAAATTTCAAATTATTTGGATTCGTAGAAAAAAAATTAAAATTAAAATTAGAAATGAGGCTGTGACCGTCAGATCAGCCCAGATTCATTCTGGGCCGTTGGGTTCATATGAACACATATGTTCATATGAGCTAGTGGGCTATATATATATATATATGAAAGAGACTACACAGCGCCTATGGACGAAAATAAATAGTATTTTTGGCCATAGGGGCATCGCTGTCCATTTTTTTTGGACGGCGTGGAGTTTTCGACCGCCACATACCTAGCAAGTCCGTGGCGGTCAAAAAAGCACGCGGAACCGCAATAGATGGCGCCCTGTTCGTTGTGGTTCCGTTTGAAATACCGCCACAGACATAGCAAGTCTGTGGTATATAGGGATAATCTAAACTTCACAACCCTTCAAATTACAAAGGTTCAATATAGAGTGAGTTGTGAAAGGCGGATTTATTAATTTTGTAGTCTATTTTTTAAAAAAAGATACTTTTGTGGGGCAATTTTGTAAATATTACTACAAGACAAAAGGCTACTTTTGTCATCTCTGTAAGGGTAAAGTTGAAAGTTTAACTAAAGAACAAGGGCACTATACAAATAAAGTTTCAGGACACTAACTTCTAAAATGCTATTGTACTTTTGTAAAAAATTTCAAATTTACCCTTGCTAGATGGTAAAATTACCTATTTAAATAATTTTTTTAAAGAAAAAGTAATGATTGTTTTGATAAATATGCCAATCACAACCCCTTCTAACGTGAACCATTGTATTTTAAGGGGTTGTTAACCCTAGAAAAATCCATATATATATATATATATATATATATATATGAAGATATTA
>NW_006500351.1:679741-716822 GCF_000471905.2 Amborella trichopoda
GGAGAGTTTCTATATATATATATATATATATACATATATATATATATATATAGATAAAATATTATGTTAGGGTACATATACATGTGAGTATTTACTAAATGTAGTCAACATTATTGGACACTAATTACCCTTGCTTTGTAATACAAATTGTTTTTGACCAAGGGTATTTTCATCATTAAGAGGGGTATAATAGATATTAAAATATGAATTTAGTGGCATTTAATGCTCCATTTGGGTGATGTCACATCTCATGTGGATGATGTTATTCTCCACTATGGTTAATAAATGCTTTTCTTTCTATCATGAATTCTACTTCGCCCTTGAATAGTTACCTAAGTGTAGCTAGCCCGAGTCTGTCCTATTGGTAGCCCCAGCAGCACTAGAGTATTTGATAAGTGGTGGTGGTGGTGGTGCTATGCCACCTTTGAATGCCAATTTTGGCAGCGGGTGATTAAAAATAAATACAACTTTGGTGCTTCTGACCTTCCAAAGGGGTAGTCATCTGGGTCTTCAAGACCCATTCTTCTCATTACAAAACCTCCTCCCTTAGGAGTTTAATTTTGATTTAAATTTTTTAAACACCATACAAACACAACACAATTTTTTTGTTAACCCAATTATGCATCAGATTATTCTTATTAGTTGAGAGAGTCATTCCATCAAAAAGAAAATTTGTTTATTTAATGTCATTCTTCAGTTAGCTGCATTTCAGTCTGATAATTGAAAAGAACATGGCCTATTACTATTTCTAACATGCAATATTCATGTAGGGACCTCACTACGGCATTCCCGAGTTTCGTCTTCAACTCTGAAGTTGATGACTGAAATGCTGAGTATTTGATATGGACATTGGCGGCTCAAAGTTCATTGACAAGATGCAGCTGGAGTGGCCAATTGTTCCTGCTCATTGCGACAAAAGAATTTCTGCTTGCACAATTCAATTTGTTTATTTGTTCAAATTGGTGGTCATTATTCCGTTCTCTATTGTGTATGTATTCTTATAATTGTTGTGGTTATGCACATTATTGAAATCATTTCTGCAAAGCATTGAAAAGTACATTCCTCAATTCTGTTATTACATGCAACATACTTCCATTGGGATCCGATTATAATTGGTTGTGTAGTTTGTAATGTTTTCCCTGTAAATTTGGACGGTTAAAAGTTGTACCAGATTATAGGCAAGCGAGTTCACCTGCATTTTTCTTATGTATTACTATTGATGAGGCATTTTATGCATTTTTCTTATGGATTACCATTGATGATGCATTTATGGAACCCTTTTGATGATATGGCTTAGTCAAAGGCATTTTCTTTGCGTAATATGATTTACATGGCTCTTGCGCATATTGATATATGGCTTATGGCAATGCTTTTTTCAAGTTACTGTACTTTGGAAATGAGCATGTCCCTATCCATCAGATATTGCTGCTCATAGAGAAAGAAGGGAACATGCATAGGCGCTTTACTGCTTTTTTTTTTTATTTCTTTTTGGAATGTTGTATAAAGCTCTGCTGCTATAAGAAACAAGTCCAGCATGTTAAGACGACTACATTATGGGCAATGCTCCTCATTTTAAGAGAAGGATAAGTCACCAGGAAAGTTTCTAGCTGCAAGCATTGTTTGATCCTTTGCAAATGCTTAAGAGATTTCTTGGAAACCGGTGTGGAAATATTTGTCAAATTGGTTCAAAATTTTCATGCCAAATCTTAAAGGATGAAGATTCTACAAGGCTCTGATAAGAAAAGTAAAGCCTCGCTTTAAAACCTCACCGGAAAATGCATTTTTGACATGCAAACCCCATGATGGCTTGGAAATCTATTTATACTTTTGATTATGAAATTTGAAGCTTTGGTCTAGATTGTGTGGATCTATGATACTAGAAAATGGATGACCTAGATAATTCATTACAAGATAGATTATTTTGGGGGATTAAAATCCTTGTATTTTGGGGGATTGAAATCCTTGCTTCTTTTTTTTTTTTTGCACATCCAAAATAGTCAAAGAGAAGATTAATTTAAGTGCCTGTTTGGGTAAATGGATTTTAAGATATGGATTTCTAATATCTTGGATATTGTCAAAATCCACCGTTTTGATTGTTTAATGATTAGGATACTTAAAATCAGAAAAATCAAAATCATGAAAATAAGACTTACTTTTCCATGATTTTATTTTCACACCAAAACCTGTATTTTTGCATTTCCAATGCCGATGGATTTTACTCATTGGTTCCCTCGACCTAGAACATAGGGAGCATTTGGTAGCGTATGAAAATTTTAGAGATAGAAAGTACTTGAATTTTTTAAAGAGAGAAACTATCTCAAAATTTTTAAAGAGAAAAACTCTCAAATTTTAACTTTTAGAGAGAGAAAGCATGTTAAAATTTTAGAGAGAGAACGTATGTTAAAAGGGTATTTCATGCAACGGTTGTATCGTAGTATAATGCAACAATCTTCAAAAACCATATTAAGGCCATTTGTTTGATCCAAAATTTGAAATACGCACTCTTTTCATTCTAATGAACAATCACAAAAACAGAAAAATTGGAAAATGGAAATTAGAAAGTATTTTTTTAGCCCAATTAACATAGGCCGATCATTTTGATAAGATGCTTAGATCTACGCCTTAGAAGGATTTTTTTTTTCCATTTTTTTTAGATGCCTTTATTATTATTAGATGAACAATGTTAAAAAAGAAAAAAAATGATTTTGAGTTTGTAACGGCTAAGATCTTGAAATTAACCAAATGAACGGCTTAGATTCGTTGGAGGGGGCCAATTTTGACTATATCAAGGATTCAAATTGAATTTTTTTTTTTTGAGATTAATTATTGAGATGAAGAGAGTGTGTGTGTAAAATTTTGGGTCATACAAATGAGAACGCTTTATATGTTCCCCCTATAACATAGAAATTCTATCCTCCCCCTTATCCAACCGTCCATTTTTTAATGGAGGGTTTAGATTGCCCCAATCACAATGCCATGTCTCTACACTGTTTTATTTTTATTTTATTTTTATAAATTATTTTTTATAAATTATTTTTTATAAATTGTTTTGATGCCAAATTTTGGACGTCCATTCTTATATTAAACTCGCACTAATGAAAAATATAAGAAAAAATATTTTCAATAATATAAAATGACCAAAATACCCCTGAATGCTTAAAGGGGTATGTTGGTCATTATTTTTTATCAAAAAATTATTGTTGATATTTTTTATAGTTGCACCCCAATGAGAAGATGGCACGTACCAAATTTCATATTCAGAAAAAATGCATTAAAAAAACTAGAAATAAAATAGTTTTGCGACGTCGGATCTAAGATCAAACAGTGAGTGACTCTCTTGATAAAAAATGGACGGCAGGATGGTAGAGGGAGGATAGAACTTCTATGTTGTAGGGGGAATATAGAAAACTTTCAAATAAGAAAACTTTTTATGTTCCCCCTAAACCGTAGAAGTTCTATCCTCCCCTTATCCAACCGTCCATTAAAAAATGGACGGTTGGATAAGGGGGAGGGTAGGACTTCATACAAATACCATAAACATTGTTTTCTACAAGTGTGATTGCATTATAATATGATACAATCATTGTCCATGTTAAAATTTTAGAGAGAGAACGTACCAAATTTTTTTAGAGAGATGAACTATCTCAAAATTTTAGAGAGATAAACTATCTCAAATTTAACTTTTAGAGAGAAAGTATGTTAAAATTTTAGAGAAATAAAGTATGTTAAAATTTTAGAGAGAGAAAGTACCAAAAAAATTTAGAGAGATAAACTATCTCAAAATTTTAAAGAGATAAACTATATCAAATTTTAAGTTTTAGAGAGAAACTATCATATTTTAAAGAGAGAAAGTACATGCAAATTTTTAGAGAGAGAAACTACCTCAATTTTTTAGAGAGGGAAACTATTTCAAAAATTTTAGACAGAGAAACAATCTCATATTTTAATTTTTAGAAAGAAAAACTATATCGAATTTTAGATAGAGTACTTAAAAAGTTTTAGAAATAGAAACTATCTCAACAAATTTTAGCGACAAATAGTATATCAAATCTTAAGTTTTAGAGAGAAAGTATTCTTAAAATTGTAGAGAGAGAAAGTATTCTTAAACTTTTAGAGAGAAACTTACAAATTTTTGAAAGGCGAAAGGCCAAACAAAAATTTAGAGAGATAAATATCTCAATTTTTAGAGGGAGAAACTATCTCGTATTTTGAGTTTTAGAGAGAAACTATCTCGAATTTTGATTTTAGAAAGAGAAAATACATGAAAATTTTAGAATTAGAAATTAAATAAAATTTTAGAGAGACAAACTACCTAAAAAAATTTAGAGAGAAAAACTATCTCAAAATTTTTGGAGAGAGAAACTATCGCAAAATTTATGTTTTAGAGAGAAATAATACATTAAAATTTTCAAGAGATAAACTATATCAAATTTTAAATGGAGAAAGTGCACGAAATTTTTAGAGAGAGAAACTATCCCAAAAAAATTTAGAGAGAGAAACTATCTCAAAATTTAAGTTTTAGAGCGAGAAAGTATCTCAAATTTTAAAATTTAGAGAGAGAAAGTATATCAAAGTTTAGAGAGACACTATATCAAATTTTAAAGAGAGAAACTATTTCAAAATTTTAAAGAGAAAAATAATCTCAAACTTGAAGTTTTAGAGAGATAAAGCATCTTAAAATTTAAGAGAGCAACTATATCAAATTTTATAGAGAGAAAATATATAATTTTTTTTTGAAAAAGAAAGTATTACAAAATTTTTAGAGAGAAATTATCTCAAATTTTAGCTTTTAGAAAGAGAAAGTATCTTAAAATTTGAGAGAAAAACTATATCATATTTTAGAGAGAGAAGTTGCTTAAAAATATTTATAGAGAGAAACTATCTCAAAATTATTAAAGAGGGGAACTGTCTCAAGTTTTAAGTTTTAGAGAGAGAGTATCTTAAAATTTTAGAAAGAGAAACTATATTAAATTTTAGCGAGAGTAAAGCAACTAAAAACTTTAGAGAGACAAATTATCTCAGAATTTTTAGATAGACAATTTCAAATTTTAAATTTTGGATAGAAAGTATATTAAATTTCAAAGAGAAAAACCATATCAAATATTAGAGAGAGAAACTTTCTCAAAATTTTTATAGACACTATCCCAAATTTTGAGTTTTAGAGAGAGAAAACATATAAAAATTTTAGGGAGAGAAATTGGATCAAGTTTTGTCACCAAACAATGGACATAAAAGTAATTGTAAGGAATCTATGAATTTTGTATAGTTTATCCAAACAAGAGATTTAAAAAATCTATGACAAAAATCCTTGATATTGAAAATCCATAGATTTCTTTAAATTTCAAATATCGAATATTCCTAATTTCCTCATATCCAAACGAGCCCTAAAAGTTTGCGACCATTGGAGCTACAAATTTTGCTCTACTTACCTTTTTTCATAGCCTAAGCCTTATTTTATCTTTTTCCAGTCTTAAATACTTCTTTAAGTATATGAGTTGGTATCAATCCAACTCTTGTAAATGGGCCATATGTCTCCAATCATATCAAACTTTTTATGTTGCTAGATTTTTAAACAAGTGGCTTCATGAATTCTTCAGAAAATATGTACCTGAGAAGTTTGGATTCCACATCGTGAACTGCAAATAAGAGGCATGGATATCATTATAGACCTTTTCAGCTCCCCATTTCTTTGTTTGTCAGTGTTTCTTAGATGAAATTAGCTTCTTTAGTATTTGAAGTAGAAATTTTTTTAAAAAAGCCTATAGGTGAAATTGAATAGTATTTCGCCCCGCCACATATCTACAGAACCATGGCGATTGCCCGTATTTTATTGAGTGAAAAAAAACCACAACAGACCTACTATGTCCGTTGCGGTGGTCTTTTATATCCATGCCGTTCAAAAAAATTGGACAGCGCTAAGCCTATGGAATAAAACACTGTTCATTTTCGCTTATTGGCATTGTGTAGTGGCTTCCTTTGAAGTATATCATAATTACAAGCGTTGTGTGAATTGATCCACCATAATTAATCATCACTTTCTTTGTTCCCGTTTCTTGTTGCTATGTTATTTTGGCAAATAGGGATAACCTAGATATCTACTTGATGTGGTGAGCTCCCAACAATAACAAATCCAATATCAAAATAGAATCCCTAAAAACCATAATAACTATAATATGTGTAATAAATTTGGGAAATATATAGAAATAACAAAAAGCAAGTAAAATGAGAAATCACCAAACCACAACACAATCAAAACCAAGAGGCGCACACCATTTTACATGGTTCACCAAAATTGCCAACAACTACATGCCTAGGGCATTGGCAACATCTATAGACCATGGGCAATGATGCATTCATTATCAATAGAAGAAATTTACAAGTTTGTGGGTTCTATAAAAATTACATTATAATGGAAAAGAAAACTCAAAATGATTTTTCTTCCACAATACCATAATATCACCGTCAATCAACTCCTTTCTGCATCACCATCAACCAACGCCGTAGTCGTAAAAAAAATGTGAATGCAATCCGGCCCAATACAAAGGCACAACAATGCTAAAGTTTTTGCAAAAGTCCCCAATCTCTGCCTCTATAAACACCTCTACACTTTTTCATATGTTTTCTCTCTCTTCAATACACTTTATGGGGCTTCATAAAACACATTTTGATTAACAAAAAACCCCTAAATAAAAGAGGGAATGCCAAATAGAGGTGATTTGCATCACTGTCTCAATAATCTCCACCATTATGCAAAAGCACACCCTTGATTTGCCAAAACCTGCAATTATTTTCACCTATCTTGCTTGGTACTTTTCAAGTTTGCCATCCGCCCTATTTTTTATCTTAAACAACCATTTTCGACCAACCACCTTTCTATCCCTTGGTAGCTATACCAAATTCCAAGTCTTGTTTATCTGAAGTGTCAATCTCTCTTCTTCTGTAGTTATTTCTCAATGCCTGGATACTACTTGTACACCAAATGACCATGAACTTCAATTTTTCATATTTCAAAATCATTTTTCCATAATGGACGATGAGAACTTCGCCTACTTTCTTGTGGAGTTGGTTTTCAATCACTAAGGAAAGGGGTATCCAAAATTGACGTGGTTTTTAATCTCTCCAAAATTGATTAATCAAAGAGTTGTTAAAGTTAGACTGAAAGAAAGATGGGAACCTCCGTTGGGAGGATGTAACTTTGATGGCAGTTTGCTTGGTACTCCAAGACCAGCAAGTATTGTTGGCATGCTTTGAAACAGTAATGGCGATCTTTTATTCTTCTGTTATGGGCCTTGTGATTGCGTTTCAGCAAACTACCTGCTCTTCTTCATGGATCGCAGATTCTATTGCGTTTTATGTATAGTAGAAGGAGATTCATTGAACATGATTAATTGGTGCAATGAGGAGTCTAGACGACCTTAGAATTTGCGATCTATTTGAATTAAGGTAATGGATTTGTGTAATCAGTTAGAGATTTCTTTCAGGCATAGGCATAGATAGAGAGAGGCAAATGGTGTTACAGATGGCTTGCTGAAGCGAGGAGCTTCTTTGGATAGGCTTTGTATTTCTAGTAGTTTATTGTTTTGGTCCTTTGTGAAATCTTTTCTTTCTAATAAAAATGCAGTAATCCACCAAGTGCTAAAATCATTCATTGTAGTCCATATGGTTAAAGGCTGTTTCGAGGTCAAATTATTGTTCAAAACCAGGTCAAACGGGTAATGTTCAAATAACACAGTAAGGTACACAGTAAGGTACACCATGATCTATATGAGCATAGAAGATTTATAACTATAATTTTCAGTTATCATAAACTTGATGAATGAAAGATGATGGATAGAAAGTGTAACCCACAAGAATAAGAATGGTCCAAGTGGTCCATCCTATGTAGACCTATCATTTTCATCAAATGATAGGACAGTGATGGATATAGATAACCATAAACTTCCCATTGGTACTATGGATCATAGTATGCTTTCCCTCATTTTAAACTAGAAACTATCCTAGCATCACCATTGAAGTACTAGCTCCATGATGCTATCCGCTCTTCATCGTCTTCTCCATTAAGTGGATAGGTTTGTTATAATTAAATAGATGAGCACAAAGACAATAAATAATATAATTTTGAATAAATATATTTGAGAGAACTTGTAGATAGTTGTAATCGACGATATAATGATAGAAGGTAGAGTTAGGTGATTTGGCCATGTGCAACGTCAACTTCAAACAACACTAGTTAGGAGGGGTGATCTGGTTCAAGTAGAAGACTTAAAAAAGACAATAGAAAAGCTTGAAAAGACGTGGATAGAGTATCATGAAATAAATAGAATGATTTATGGTTTGATTGAAGGTATGACACTTATAGAGCGAAATGATGAAACATGATTCATGCAACCAACCTAAATAGTTATGATAAAATCGGGACAATGATACTGACGATTGCTATCATTACATGGATCAAAGTATAACACCTAATTATATTTGATCACCTCTAACTAGACCAATTCATACACTACACTGTAATATGTATTGCCATAATAATGTATGGATGAAATTTTTGCAGGGCATAGGCTTAATGAAAACAAAATAAAGCCTTGCCTTAAATCTTCATCCAAAAAGCATTTTGGACATCAGAATTCTTTATGATGCTTTAAAATCACTTTCCAACACCAACAATAAATTCGAAACTTAAAGAATAATACAAATTTTGCATATCTATTAACACCCAAGGGGAATAGATGGTCTAGATGATTTTGCAATATACACTATTTTTAGAACTTGAAATCATGTTACAACTATAATGTTTAATCTTAGATGATCGAATTGAAGGTTTTTAGACAATTGCCATTTTTGATGGGTTATAAAGTGAGGATTTACCCTACTTATAGGAAATGTTTCTATACTTCCCCTTCAGCATAGAAGATCTATGCTTCCCCTACCATCCAGCTGTCCAATTTGATCAAGAGAGCCACTCACCGTTTGATCTTAGATCCAACGCCTCATAGTATTTTATTTTTAGTTTTTTTTATACAAATTTTATGAACATGAAATTTGGAACGTGCTATTTTGGTTATTTTATTTTATTGAAAATATTGTTTTTATAATTTTCACTACTACGAGTTTAATAGAGGATTGGACATCCAAAATTTGCTGTCAAAATAATTTATAGACAAAAAATTAACAATAAAATGGTTTAGAGACGTGACATTGTGATTGGGACAATCTTAACCCTCCATTCAATAGGGACGGTTAGATAAGGAAAAGTATATAAGTTTAATGCTGCAGGAGAAGCATAGATCTTATATACTGTAGGTGAAATATATAAACCAGGAAAGGTTTATATGCTTCCCTGTAGCATAGAAGATCTATCCTCCTCTTACCATCCAGCCGTCCAAGTTTGATCAAGAGAGTTATTCATCGTTTGATTTTAGATCTGTCGTCTCAATGTATTTTATTTTTAGTTTTTTTATACAAATTGTGTGAATATGAAATTTGGTACGTGCCATCTTTTCATTGGATGCACCTATAAAAAATATTAAAAATATTTTTTTGATAAAATATAATGACTAAAAATACCTTTTGAAACTTTTCAAGATATTTTATTTCATTTAAAATATTTTTTTTATATTTTTCGCTAGTACAAGTTTAATAGAGGAATGCATGCTTAAAATTTAGTGTCGAAATAATTTATAGAAAGAAAAATAAAAAATAAAATAGCATGGAGATATATTGGGACTCAGAATGGACGGTTGGATGAGGGGGCATAGAAAGGTTTCCCTTTGACCTTTTGTCCTTTTCGTTTTGTTCTTTTCTCGTTTCAAGGCCTCTCTCTCTCTCTCAAACGCTTCAATCTCTCTCTCCCCTCTTTCTCTCTAAAACTCAGTTTTCTGCCTCCTTGAAACCGATCAAACACAGGTATAGAACGCAAGAAAATTTGGCGCTGGTTTTCTCGCACTCGTAGAGAATCACAGTGAGTGCTCTCTCCTCTATTCATCCCGATTCTGCATAGTTTTTCACAATACTCAATGATTTTTCGATTCATATATGGAAAAACCACCAATGGACGTGCCTTTTTTGTTCTTATTTCCACAATCTACTGAGTTAAGTTTTTTTTGTTTTTCAACGGTATTGTTTAATTTATTCATTGATATCCTTGGTCTTCTTAGATTCTGTTCAGAGAACTTTAGAGGTATATGACCTCGCCTGGCCTTGAGATTCATGTGTTTTGCTTGTGGAAAGTGTGGGCTTCATATTGTCTTCATCTTGGTTGATGTTTTGGTTACTATTGAATATTTTTGCTGGTTATTTTCCTCAATTATTTGAAGTTTTATATAGCGTGTGGTGAATTCTTGTTAACCAAATTTCTATCCCATCATGGTGTTTCATTAATTTTCTTCCATTCAAGTTGTTTAATGCTTTTTTTTTTTTTCTTCTCATTCTTCCTTTTGGGGTGTTTTCTTAATTTGCATCCAACTGTTTTTCTTTTTTTTTTTTTGTTTTTGTTTTTATATGGATATTTTTCTCCCAATTGTATTGGGTTATCCAACTGATATGATCTACTGATTTAGCGATTTTATTTGTTTATTTATTTTTGTTCTTATACATGTGTTTTTCTATGATTTGTTACTGAAATTTGGAGAATTGCCTATGGAAAAACTTTTTGGTGGTTATATTTAGTATTCTTCAAGTGTTTGCGAGTTTTTTGAGAGCTGGGTACTTATGATATGCAAATAATGAATGTGTTGCTTAAGTACTCACTGGTCGCATTTTCTATATTTCGTTATCTAGATTTGTTGATGAGATGAGAGACAATGAATGAGCACCATGTGGGCTTTCTTATCTCCTTGATTTGTACTCTTGTCCACGTTTTTCTCTCTCATCCTGCAACTCCCTGCCCTCTCTCTACCCCACAGATACCCATCTCTCTCCATTTTGCCGCTCACTATATGCATTTCTCTCTATCTCTGGTGGAATTTTAACTTAATTTGTGGTTGATTTGTTTATCTATTTATCCTTGGCCAATCTCAACATGAAATTCTTCTTATTCTTTGTTTCTCTGCCAAAAAAGTGAGTGATCTTCTATTAAGTTACTTGAACATTTTCTCTCTCAAGAAAAAGTTACTTGAACATTTTATCTCCAATTGTTGTTAGTGTTGTGTTCCATCTTTTGGAGCATTATTTATTCAAGTGCGATAAAATTAGTCCATGTTTTTCTTGAGGAAGTTAACGTTAAAAGTTAGTGCATGTTTGCAGAACATGGAATTCATTTTGACCAATTTCGGGGTGTTTAGTTGGTATTGCGGTCATTAGACTGCTATCAAGTCCATGTGGGGTTAAAAAGGCATATGATGTAGTTTCCTTATATTCTTATCATACATAGCCCCAGAGGAAGTTTCAGGAAGAAGTCGATGAAGAAGTTCTTTTGGAAAGAGAGCTTAAGGAAGAAGTTTCCATGATCTGGGGGCACTAGACTGCACAAATTTCACTTATTTTATTTGGAGAATGTTTCTGAACCCAAACGAGATGTTGGATTTGGTATCCATTGCCTCAAACACTGTAATATTTCCCTTCTTGGGGTGTGTTTGTGGCAGGTGGAGACGAAATGTCTTTGACTGAGCACTTGGCATATGGATTGCCATTTTTGTTTGACCAGAGCACCTGACTTTACCATATGGAACGTGACCTTCAAGGGACCTCTTAGGGAGTCCAAAATTTAGGAGCTCACAGAGGCCTTTTCGCTTGTACAATCCGTGTCCCTGCTGAGAAATAGCAGTTATAAGCAGTGTATCAAAAAGCACTAGGCGGGTGCCCAGAACCTCGGCGGCTGACCAGTTGAAAAAAATAAAAATCCCAATATACCATATTCCAACAATCCAACTTGAAAAAAAAAAAACAAAAAAAAAAAAGAAAATCGAGAAGAGAATTTTGATAATCCATATTGTTAAAATAGTAAACTGTAAAACCATACAAGTGATATAAAAGTTAACACCCAACACAACAGAAATATACAGAAATCTAGAAAATATACAGTGTAACAAAAATCAACACTCGTGACTCAACACAAGTTACACAACAGTCAACGGACTCAACACAACAGTTAACAAACTCAACACTCAACACTCAGCACCTAGAGGCAAGAGTCTTCAATCATCATCAGAAGGAATATCAATAGCGCAAGCTTCATCATATGCATCAAAGTCGAGGCTATCATCATCAGAGTTATCTCTCTCTTCAATATAACGCTTATCCTCCTCTGTTTCTTCTGAATCTGCCTCTTCCTCCTCCTCTTCTTCTACCTTCCTCTTACTAGTATGTATAGTCTGTACAGATGAGGCCCTAGGAGTCTTGGCTGCTGTACCCTTCTTTTTGTGATTCTTTGAACTCAAATATTGTATAATTTCCTCCTTGGTAGCCTCAGGAACATTTTTACACGGGGCAACATCTCCCGTAATTTCAGCAAAGTGTTTTTTAAACCGGCAAATGCCCCCATTGGTATCCTTTCCATAATAATTATATTTAATACGATTTTTATCACTTGGATTCGGGATGTAACCATACTTCCAACCCGGATCACCACTCTGACGACTAGAAGCTGGAGAAGATACTTCCATAGAACAAGGCTATTTTCATCCTTTTTTGGTTCTTCAAAATTCAAAAGATGTTTAATCTCATCTCAAACTGCTTCAAGAACCTTTGTACAAGAAGCAACATTATCTTTAACACCAGTAAGGTATTTTTTGAATCGGCTAATACCCCCTTTGGTATATTTTTCACAAAAATTACACCTTATACAATTTTTATCATTTGGTTTTGGGTTATATCCATATTTCCAACCCGGATCACTTTTTTTAAGAGTAGCAGAAATAGATCTATGACAAGGATTTTGTTCTTGTTTTTGTTTTACATAACTTAAAAATTGCTTAATCTCCCTCTGACAGCTTCAAGAACATTTTTACATGGGGCAACATCCCCCTTAATACCGGCAAGACGTTTCTTAAACCAGTTTATGCCTCCTTTTGTATCTTTTTCACAAAAATTGCATCTAACGCAATTTTTGTCATTTGGATTCGGGTTGTATCCATATTTCCAACCTGGATCTCTACTCTGACTAACTCCTGAAGAAGACATCTCAAAATAAAGCAAGCAATCTAAAAAATGCACTTACTTTGGTTGCTTGAACTCCAAACTTTGAGAAACACTTCGATGATTCGATGATCGATCCAATGAAATGGAGTTTTTTGGAGGTTTTTTTTAGTCTTAAGGGGCTTCTTGTGGGTTTAGGGTTCAAATGAACCTAAAAGCCATCATTCTTAACCTTTAAATCTTTCAAAATAACAAAACGAAAAAAAAAAAAATCATTTTTTCTGCCTCTGGGCGAGGCGCAAGCCATGGGCGGCCGCCCAAGGCTGGGCGTTAGGTGGCTGCTCAGGGACGGACCGCCTAGTTTTACCACTTAGGTCTGGGCTATGCGCTCAGGCCTTTTGGACTGCCAAGGCGCTGGGCGGTCCGTTTTTTTTGAACAATAGTTATAAGGTGATTTAATCGGGCTATAAAGTTCTATGTTTCTTCCTTCTACCACTCCACCTCCTTTTCTCCCCAAACTCAAGCATCATTAGCAGAGCCTAACTAACTACCTAAGCTCCTCAAAAATGCAAGCTTTCAACTGGTTAATGCTTTTGAGAGGAACATGTGTAGTTTATTTACTTGCAAGGATATTCCATGTATTGAACAACCACAATGTGCAAGGTTGCAGAAGAGACTAGTGATTATGTATTCCTGCATTGTACGGTGGGAGGCAAAATCTGAGGTAACCTACTTTCAAGCTTTTGACTGATATTGGGTGACGCATAAGTCCATCCAACGAGTATTTTCTGCGTCTATTTCCACCCCAACCATGGTTGCCATCTGGGTTATCTGGCTTGAGTAAAACAGCCGCGTATCTGGTACCAAAGCTTTGACAATTTTGTTAGCCAAGGGATGTGAACACCTCAAGCACTTTTTGATGGCGGATTATGAGTCAATTTGGAAGGCCATCCTTGCCTTCAAAGTTCAAACCGACTAGAATCCCATGTTCTAGTCTAGGGAGGCCACTTGACCATGGGTGAATCAATGGTGGTTCTAATACCACATTTTAGTGCTGATCAATTGAAACCCAACATTCACAAAAACAGCTGATTCCATACTTGATTTTGAAATCCACGATTGAATGTCAATTTCATTTGGATAAGAAACCACACATTTTAAAGCTTTTCCATACTAGAGCTTCAGGGGGTTGGTTCAAAGGTCTTTATGGGCATGTTTGATAACAGGAAGTTGCTTCCTGGAAGTTAGAACTAAGGCATTACTGTTCATCTTCTGTGTTTGATAAAAAACAGTAAGGTAAATAAAGAACTTACCTATCACTGTTCATGTTCCCAGCTTTGTATGTAAAAAGTTCCGACTAAAAGGTCGGAACTTGAAAAGGGAAGTTTATATCAAACCTTGCCCCCGATAAAATTGTGCCCTAGGGTTTACTCAGCCGCTCAGCCACCCCTCTCTTCGCAATTAGCCGCTCAGCAAAACAGCAGCTCCACTGCGAAAGTTTTCTCTCGCTCTCTCTTCCCAGTAAAGGCAGCCTCTCGCCCAGTACTATTCTCGGCCTTGCAACCTCAACAAGTACCTCCAATCAGTGAGTCCTTTGTTGAATTTGCATTTTTTTCTTCTTTTTTCTTGCTAATTTCGGATTTCTCTATTAACAACATTTTTCTCAGGGTTTGTTTTGGAGGAAACCCTATAAAAACATTTCTAGGGTTAAATCTACTTATTTTTGTATAATTTCCTATGTTGAATGTAGTATTAAATTTGTTTAATAGTTTTCTATGTTGTAAATCGAGTTCTAAGGCAATGCAAAAGGTTTATTTCATGATTTTTCTATGTTGTAAATCTAGATTCAGGGTTGAACTGATTGTTTTGATTGCTTGACAATAAGTTCCCTGACAATCTATCTGTATTAAGTGCTTGTTGGTTGTCTGCATGATAAGATATTAGAGAGCTAGTTGGTTGTCTGCATGATTTCTTGTTGGAATCAGTATACTTCATTCCAGACTGCTGTAATTTTGATTAGCTTGATTCACTGTGAGATTGCTACATTAGCATCACCCTAGTTCATGCAAGCCTTAAAATTTGTTATATTGTTTTTATTATGGAAACAATCCCATAAAAAATTGAAAAAATTGAATTAGAGCTCCAAGAATTCTCAACCCTCAAACTCAATTTTGGACAAATGCAAAAGATTTAAATCTTTTGGAGCTGCAAATCGAATATTATTTAGAGGACCCACTCTCAAAAATAGTTTATTTGAAAAAGAGGATTAGAAAAAAAAAAGACTTACTTGGTTCAGATTAGCTTGGGTAATCCGTCAATTTATATTTTCCTGTATCTCTCTCCTCTGCCTCTTCTCCTACTTGCTTGGTTCAAATCTCCACAAAAAACCATATTCTCTTCTCCTAAACTCGTGCTCCAATTCAACTGCAGATTGTTTTGGTAATGGGGTAAGGCTGGATCTCCTTACTCTTCACCAATCTGGACCCTTTTTGGACTTTGAACATCACCACTCTGATCCTTCACTCCCAAACCTATCAGACAATGAGACCACCATCCCCAACTTCTTCGAGTTCTGTGATACCAAGCATAGGGACTATTGTCCATGCCATGACACCAAAAGAGAGAAGAAAGTTGACACCCATATGCTAATTTTCAGAGACTATTTGCATCAAATGAGTATTATTGGTTTTAGTTTTGTAGGACTTCTGTCAAGAAACTTTAGTTTCTGGGAACGGTCATAGTCAAATTTGGAAATTGGAAGGTGGTTTCGGGTTCGTAATGAATGAGGATTTGGTTTCAGTGCTCTTATCGAACACTGATTTCCAAAGCGAACAACTTTACTTTCATGGCTAATTAAAATGTTGTTTGTCGTTTTTTCTATATTTCTGTTTAACTAATCCATGTCACATCCTTATTTGAGAAATTGCTCGGATGTCGTTTGGATGACAAATCAATTTATCCATTATCCCTTTAGAAAATTATTACAGAGTTATTGAGAAGGTTTTTTTCATTATGCTGCAAATTGTGGCAATACTCTATTATCTGTTATTTACTGTAAGGATCTTCAGCTGTATTTGGTTTGAAAGAAACAATAAGATTGGCTGTAATGATTATGATGGCATCACATAGTTAGTGTGATTTACTCATTAAGGGGAAGGTGAAGTTATCAGGTGAGATGTTTTCATGCAACATGTGGGTGTAGAGAGAGAGAGCATTAGCTGGGGATGGACTTGATGACAATATTCTGAGTATGACATTTCATATGGGATGGCTCATAATGGAAGACATTGCTTTAACCGCAGATGAGACCTTGGGTCTCTTCTTATATGAGATATTTCCTTCTTTTGATACTTATCTATTTCTATCTCTCTAGTTTATTCATTGCCCACTTAGCTCCTTACTGATTGTGTATACCTGCCATATTCTATTTGAATGTGAATTTGAATTATAGACCACTTGAACTTAGTGAAACCTATGCTTGAAGAATAGGCCATTACTAATTATCTTGCTTTCTTTTATAGGATTTGATTAGATTTCTGTTATTATGCTCTCTTTTGTTATGCTTTATTTATGGTTCAATAGTACAGGGTGGTTATGATTCTGGTTGAGCATGTACATTTCCAACATTGTCTTTTTTTGCATCCTTGGGAACCTTTTGTGTGCTAAATGCTAAACAGTTCAGCATGTTGAATTGTGGTCATTGCATTCTTATTCTGATCTTTTATGTTGAATTCTATGATGGTTTTACTTTGTACAGTTTTGGCATTTTCGACGCATTGAGTTTCCTTAAGCTCTATATGACAATTTTTTGTGTTGTTTCTTTTTAAAGTGTCTAGACGATATAGATCTGCATTCTCGTTGTTGTAGAACTTGGTTATTGGATTATACTTTGAGCTTCCAATGATTACTAAAATTCATTGTGGTACTTTGTTCTGGCTTTCTCTGCATTTCTCTATTTATGTTTGAACAATAATGGCTTGTACTTTTTATTATTTATTTATGCTTAATATTTAGTGCCTTCGAGTTTAAAGAAATCAACCTAACGAGGCTTTATTATAACTGCTATAGATTACCATAGCAATATGAGCCAGTGGAACCCTATAGAGGAGGCCCAAGAACTTCTTTAACTTCCTAGGGGATTATCAAACACAGAAACCAAGAACTTCTTTAACTTCCCAGGAGGTTATCAAACACAAAAAGCAGGAACTTCTTACAATAACTTATATCTTCCCAGCAAGGAGGAAATTCCAATTTACAGTTCATAAACTTGCTTCCAGTTATCAAACAGGCCCTATATGCAGTTTTAGATGGACACTGACATGGGTGTTGTATTTGGTAGGTGTTTTGAGTGTCTAGTACGTTGCCTCGAAAATCCAGTATGGACTCGACACATGCGTATAATCATCCATATATAAATTTAGTGTAAAAATAAATAATTAAAGAACATAAAAAGTAAAACTATTTAAAGTAGTAAAATTTAAACCTTAATAATATACATTTATTAATTAACCTTTTTCTAAAAAAAAAAAATCATTTATTTTATGCAAGAAAATAAAAATATATTTGTTTCTGTTATTTTATAACTTAAAGTGTTGGTTTTTATATATTCTTAGTGATAATATTATATATTAATATGTCTAACATCTCTGATAATTATTTTGGACTTTTGGTAGAACCAATGAATTTAATCTAGAAGCTTGGAGACTTGCAAGTTCAAATCCCACAAAGGGCAATTTACATGTTTTATATAAACCGCATGTAAATTTTAGAAATTAAAATAAGTGTATTTTATAACGAATGGTAATTTTTTTGAGTCGTCTCTAAAAAAGTTTTGGATTCTACAGATGATGGTTTCTGTTTGATACTTTACTAAATTTGTATTTTCATGATTTGCAATATTGTTGGTCTCGTAAAGCAGTATCTTTCCTCCTAGTGTAGTGTTTATGCTATTCACTGAGTTTGGTTCCATGTATCATAATTTTTGCAAAGTACTTCTCCAAACATTAAATTTTTATGAGTTTGTCATGATCAATTGTATAAACATCTTCTATTGCTGCAGCAATAGGCATGGGGAGGCTACAAGTGCTGAAGTCCTTGGATGCATTTCCTCGTGCTGAGGAACACTTGTTGCAGAAGACCCAATCCGGAGCTGTTGGTAAGCCTCTTTTCATTGCATTAAGTCATAAGCTTCTTTTCTATTTTACAAAATTTGGTCATTTAAAATGTTTATAATGGGAATTAGTTGACTAAATCCTATTCATAGATGGTTTCTTGCAAAGTCTAGCATCTCAGATCCTAATATGGTTTTTGATAAAATAGTTATTTTCCTTAGATAAATAATTGAAACTAAATCAACCAACTTGTCGAGGTTCATGGTCTAGCTAGAAAAATATCATATTATGTTTCATAATCTTTCCAAAATTAAACCCATACTTGCGAATTTCATGTGGCATATTCTGCCTTTGGATAATTTGGCATTGGTGACCGACAAAGTGATTGCAATATAATGACTTATAGGGAGAAGGGAATAACCTTCAACTTGCTATTGATTTCCACATCTCCCAAACGATATCAAGTGACTTATCTTCTTTCACCATTGGATTGGAGAGATGAATGTCGACTAGTGTTTTAAACGGTTCCATGAGGACTTTAAACGGCTCCATGAGACCTCTACCCCATCAACCTAACCCCTCCCTTGGCTGACCCCAAAGTAGAGTCGTAGAGTCGACCGTGGCACCAAGTTCACCTATCTCTCCCTCTTCGGCCTTCGACAACACCGAGGAGGTCGAGGGGGGTGGAAAAAACAGGGAAGAGGACATAATGAAAGAAATGTACAGGATCATGGGTTTCCAATATGATGACCCTGAAGGACCGGCTCACAAATTTCTACTTGCAAACGTGCAGAGTCGGCTGAAGGTGAGATTTAAAGGACAGAGAGAACTCTTGAACTTGTTTTCATCTATTTCCTACGAGGGACAGCTTGCAGATGACCTCTCGACCTCTATTATCACCACTCTTCCGAGGAGGTCTTCTAGATTGGCCTCCTCCTCCATTCACACGCCCGAACCATGAAGATTTTTACGTGGAATGTAAGAGGTTTGGGACAGTCGTTCAAAAGGGACGCTGTCAAGGACTTTACCTTAAAACTTGCTCTCATTGAAACTAAACTACCAGAGCCCACTCTCTAGCTCATATGTCAGGTGTGGGGCAGAAGACCCTGCCAGTGGGTCTCTCTGATAGCGAATGGGGCATCAGGGGGCATCTAGGTGGTCAGGAACCCTTCAGATCACACCCTCAACTCCTCCCACATTGGGGAGTTCTCTGTCACTGTACTCCTTTCACGTACATCAGACGGCTTCCCTTGGAAATTTACGGCCATCTACGGCCATCTACGACTCGAATTCAGCTCCCCGCGGACAACGACTTTGGGCAGAATTGGACCAAGTAGCATCCCTACCCCACCCAGTTTGGTGTATGGGAGGAGATTTTACCATCACAAGATGGTCTTTTGAGAGGAATTCCTCCACCACTATCTCTCAGGGTATGAGGGTCTTCTCTGACTTCATTAGTCGGAATGAACTCCTTGACATCCCACTTCAAGGAAGTTGCTACACGTGGTCCAATCATGCACCCAAACCATCCATCTCTAAATTAGATAGATTTCTTTTATCCTTGAATTGGGTGGAACATTTTCCCGGATTGCATGCCATGGCACGACCTAAACCCACCTCTGACCACTACCCCATCCTTCTGGATACCTACGCAGTAAGGAGAGGTTCGAAACCTTTCAGATTTGAAATTAGCATCTCTTCAAGAGGAGTCTCTCCTCAGCCTGATCCCAACCTGGTGGAAGTCCTTCTCCTCCCAGGTCTCGGGTAGAGCACGCTATAGGCTCTAGACCAATATCCAACTTCTCAAAGTCTCCCTCAAAACCTAGAGTAGTTCCATCCCCGACAACTACTCTCAAAGCTTCCCTCAAAAACCTTGATTGACATTGTGCTCGATCTTAGAACAAAAACTAAATTGGAATACCTATCAAGTCTCAACCCTCAAAAAAGAACTTTACTGGTTTCAGAGATCAAGAGTTAACTGGATGAAAGTTGAGGACCATAATACAGCCTTCTTCCACCGGATAGCTAATTGTCGCAGAAGAGACAATACTATCTCGATTATCATATCTAATAACTGCTACCTCGTACAACAGAAGAAATCGAGTTGGCAATTCTAGAGTTCTTTCAGACACTCTATGCAGCTCCATCTGACCCAAGACCGAGAATGATGACTCTTGATTTCTGCACCCTCTCGGAAGATCGGGCAATTTGGCTAGAGCAACCTTTCTCTGAAGAAGAAATTTTAAAGCTATCGATGACTTAGCCAAAGATAAAGCCCCCGAACCAGACAAATTTTCGATAGCACCTTTTAAATTCTTCTAGAATACTTTCCGTTCTGATTTCACTAGGTTTTTTGAGGAATTCTTCCATCAGGGAATTCTTCACAAAGCTATCAATGTCACCTTCATAGCCTTTGTCCCCAAAGTTGAAGGGGCGGAGGATCTCAAGGACTTTCGCCCGATCAGCCTGCTTATCTCTTCTTACAAAATTCTGGACAAAGTCCTGGCTTCAAGGCTACAACAAGTCCTCCCTTTAATCATCTCACCATCTTAGACTGCCTTCATCAAAGATAGGCAGATCTTAGATGGGGCCTTAGTAGCTCACGAGTGCATCCACTCGAGGCACTTTTCCAAAGCTAGGCCTAATCTTCAAAATTGATTGGGAGAAAGCGTATGACCACGTTGGCTAGTCGATTCTGGAGGAGTCAATGGCAAGAATGGGCTTTCTGGACTGTTGGAGGAAGTAGATGAGAGGTTGCTACTCTCATCCTCATTTTGCGATCCTCATCAATGGAACTCCAAAAGGATTTTTCCCATCCTCGAGGGGACTACGTCAAGGGGACCCTCTCTCCCCATTTTTGTTCACCATCACAGAAGAAGTCTTCAGCCGCTCGATCTGCCGCCTTTACTAGGAAGGTCTTCTCTCTGGATTCAAGAGCAGCCCCCATGGCCCAACAGTGTCTCACTTGCAATATGCAGATGACACCTTAGTGTTTCTTGACGCCTCTTCAAGAGAAGTTGATACTTTGAAGCTTTATCTAAATTGCTTTCAAGTAGCTACAGGGTTCAAAGTCAATATGGAAAAATCTAAAATGATGGGAGTTGCACTAATGAATGCAGAAATCAGAGCGTTCATCCCTAATTGGGAATGCAAAGTGGAGGAACTCCTCACAACCTACTTAGGTCTACCGTTGGGATTGGGGAAACCTAAAAAGAGACAATGGTCCCATGTGATAGACAAGGTTGATAGGCGTTTGGCAGGGTGGAAAGGAAGATACCTCTCTATGGAAGGTAGAGTCACTTTGATCAAAGCAATCCTGGCAAATTCTTTGGTATACCTCATGTCCCTCTTCCACATGCCATCTTCGGTGGCCAATCATCTGGATCAGCTTATGAGAAACTTCCTTTGGTCAGGGCAGGCGGAAAGGACCAAATTTCACCTTATATCGTGGGATAAGATATGCTTACCCAAACACCAGAGAGGACTAGGGATTAGGATCCTTAGAAAACACAATTTGGCACTCCTAGGGAAATGGTGATGGCGACTAGCCACTTAGCCAGACTCTCTTTGGGCGCAGGTTTTGCGTAAAAAATACAGGATCCCAGAAGGAGCTTGGGTGCCTGAAAGGAGACAGTTCAATAGAGCCTAAGGAGCGTGGAAATCCTTCTCTTCCCTCTCATAATTCAAAAAGTACCTCAGATTCAATCCAAGAGAAGGTACTAGAGTGTGCTTCTAGTCAAATCTATGGCTAGGACACACCCCCCTTAGCGATCGTTTTCCAGCCTTTTACTTACTTGCCTCAAGACTACCATCGCAGAGGAAATGGTATTGTCAGGAGGCCAAAGAATCTGGAACCCCTCTTTCAAATGAAACCTCTCGGAAGAGAAAACCAATCACTTCCAATTGCTTTCGGCAGTCTTACATTCAATCTTCATTTCAACACAAGGGAAGGACGCTATGGTATGGACTCTAGCCTCTCTAGGTATCTTCACGGTAGCCTCCTTTTATTAAAGGCTATTCCAACCCCCCACCTTTCCTCTTAATCCTACCTCGGTACTATCAAAAGTCTGGTCCACCATCGCCTCACCCAAAGTTCAAACTTTCAATTGAATTGCCTGTTCTCAATGAGCCACTCACAGTGGACCAACTTCAAAAGAGAGGAATTTCAATCCCCAATAGATGTGTCATGTGCTTAAGCGAGGATGAATCCAATCCCCACCTATTTATCCTCTGCAAATTTACTCACAACCTTTGGAGCCAAGTATTGCAACTGTTTTGTATCCAATGGGTCACACCTCCAACGGTAAAGGCCCTGATTTCTTCAGATCATGCGTCACACTGGCGGAAGGTTGGAAGTGGAAGGCTACCTTAGTTGCTACCATATGGGTAATCTGGGTAGAAAGAAATACCATAATTTTTCAAGGCCACAAACTTCAAATATCAGCACTATTTCGCAAGGTTACTTCGTTAGCAACTTTCTGGGCCTCAAACCACAAGGTGTTCTCGGGCATATCAGGGAACTCCTTCGTCAGCCAATGGGAAAACGTTCTCAACTACCAACCACGAAAGGCTCAAAGACCAAACAACTGGCTGCCACCATCAGAAGGTGCCATTAAGCTCAATTTTGATGGATGGTCCTTAGGGAACCCTGGCCCGGCAGGCACTGGGGGTATCTTTAGAGATCATCATCGCAATATCTTCTTTACCTACTTTGAGCACATAGGCCATAAAGATTCTCATTACGCTGAAGGCATAGCCCTACTACTGGGTCCTGGGGACCACACCTGTTAGTGGAATGAGACGCACAAAATATTATTTCTTGGGCAACCGGGACGACACCACCTCCATGGTACTTAGCTTCGATTTTTGATGAAATTGCTCACATTTGCAGGGATACAGACGTCTCATGGAAGCATACCTGGAGGACGTCCAACGAACTCGCCGATCTCATGGCGAAAGATGGGGCTAGAACCCAAGTAGAAGATCACGCCCGGTCCACCTTCTTTTTTGCTCTGGACCACAGGCACACAACATAGAACTTCTTTTGTATTCATGCAAATCTATAAGCCCAGTTTTTTTAGAACTTCTTGTAAATCATCATAATCGGGCAGGTTCTATAAGCCCATTTTTTGTACATGGTTGGTTGACCCATTTTTTATTGAGAGACCCGCCTTGAGGGTGCTCTCGGATCACCATTCCTCTGTAATCTAACACTTCTTAGCAATACAATGTTAACTTTATCAAAAAAAAAAAGGGCTTTAAGATTTTTGTCTTCCAAGAGTGAGGCGTAATATTTGAACTTATGGTTAAAATATTTTGGTTTTAGTTTCAAAGACAAGCTTTTTGGTTTTGGAATTTCAAAATAAGATGTACTGTACATAACATATTCATTAAGAGTTAGTCATCAGTTATAACTAAATAGCAAGATAATAGTAATTAACATGTCTAAATTTTTCTAATTGTAATTGTAGTGATTCATTCTAAGTAGAAGTTAAGTGAAAACTTATGAGTCATGTGATCAAAGTGGAGTAAGGAAAGAAGGAGAAGACTTTATTGCTTTATTATTATGACATTATCGCGCATGAAATTTCTGTTTGTTGTCTGTGTTTCATTTCTTTCCATAAGAATTACATTCTCAGATTGTTTAATGTGTATATGCAAACGGGCCTCACAATGACATATACATGCTTGCAGTTGTAGGTCTTGGAGACCTCCTAGATTAATGAAGATGAATATAATATTTTAGTAGGAGCCGTCTATTGAGTTGAGCTCTTCTGATTGTACTAAAATTCTTTCTTTTATTTCGTTTTGTTTCAGTCTCGATCATGGGGCTTGTCATAATGGCTACACTATTTGTGCATGAGTTGAAATACTATCTTGCAACTTACACTGTGCACCAGGTCCGAACCAAATAACACCCTACCTCCCTTTCGCACTTTTATCTTTATTTGAGGACTTCACCTTTTTCTCTTTTACACTGTGGTATTTAATAATCTTAACTTACAAACTCAGTTTTGTAGCATATATTTGCTTTTGTAAGTCAGACTAACTATTCTGGTTGTGTTTTGGTCTCATGTATATGATAGACAGATGTCTGTAGATTTGAAGCGTGGGGAAACCCTTCCAATCCATATAAATATGACATTTCCTGCACTACCTTGCGAGGGTTTGTATCTTACTTCGTTACTTCCTTTTTTAACTGAAACATTTCATTTGGTGGTCATATATCTTTTATACTTTCTTGATTTCCTTTTTTTAAGTTTTGCATTCTGACAATTTTTAGACATTGACAGTAGATTTTTTGGTGCAGTTTTAAGTGTGGATGCTATTGACATGTCAGGAAAGCATGAGGTAGACCTTGATACAAATATATGGAAAGTAAGACAATGCTTTAACTCCCTCTTGTAGCTTTGCTTTGAATTGCAAGAAAGATGAATGAGATATTGCCATGTTTTCTTCTTTGGATTTTGTCTGTTCGTGATATTCATCATTAACAGCTATGCATGAAAGCGGATGTCATTGATTTTGTCTTCATGGCTTGGCCACTATCCTTCTCTATTGTTTGAAACATTAGCCTTTAACATGTTATTTTTGTGGCTTCTGAGATTCCGGCTCTTGTTGTATATATGAAAAGTTTGATTTACATTTAAGATCTAACTGGTGAAGTAGCATGATAGGCTCTGACATTTAACTTATTGGATAGAATCATATTTAATTTGAGCAGAAAATTAATGTAGAGGGGTGTTATCATACATGAAGATGCAGAAGCACAAACTCAAATAGTAAAAGAGTATGCATGCAACATAATTTGTACACTATTAGTGACAATAATTAGTATCCCATATAAAATGTTAGGGGGAAAAAGCGGCATCTGTAATGTTCTCTCTATGTCAGGGAAAACTAGTATGTACTTGTCAAATGAGCAGAATAAAAGTGCCCAATGCAGCAGCCTCATCAAAAGAACTTAGGCATTTTAACTTTTAAGAAAGTAAAGGATGTAAATGAAGTTCTCTTTTTTAACATTCGTGCCAATAAATATGGTTTACTTGCATTCTTTTGGGGGTGGATGGAAAGACTTGTTCTTGTGAACACCAATTCAAATTAAACTTTGCTCATTTTGAAAGTACATTAATGGATAAACAAAAAGATGTCTAGAATGTCCTAAAAAATATATATATTTTTAATTTTGGCTGGGAACTCATCACTGGACTAATTTCTCTCATGTGCTAGGCATATGTTTTTGATAAATAATTAATTCATAGTTACTGGATTGCCGGTCCAATGTGCCCCTTCCGCCCAGTAATCTTGATCACCTCGTTCTGGAGAGAGGATTGTGGGCGGATCGTGTTTTTTGAAAAGGAGAATACTCTTCCATTGGTCTCGGGAACACTATCATAATAGAATTACTGTTGCTCTTAGTTATAAATAAAAGCCTTGTACTGAATACAATCAATGATACTTTAGGTATTATTAAACGAAAAATAGTAATTACATTATGCACTATGTAGACAGTAATGTTGCTGTCTTATGACTGTCAACACATGGAAATAATTACTATGTTGCCGTCAATTACAGAGAAACAATCTCTACCTTGAATGAAGTATAGACTATGGTACTTCAGGTAATACAAAAATAATGTAAGGGCACAATACCAATAATGACTACACACTGTCCAGTTATTAGTTTTGCTGTTTACAAGTGTCCGGGCATTAATGATGTGTTTTGACATTTGGGCATTAATGATGTTCATTGACACAATGTATGGCTTTTGTACACGAGGACTTCTTATGGGTGAGAAAATTACTATTTGTTCTTATCCAAAGATGTTGAATATGTTGGGGAGTACGAATTCGGAAAAAGAAAAGACTGGTAATGGGTTAAATGGTACTTTGATACATTCTCAGTTAAATAATTAAGAGTCCTAGATGATCTGACACATGGTGTGGCTTTTGTACACTCAAGGATTTCATAGATGATAGAATTATCAACCTGTCCTTTTCCAAAAAGATATTATACAAGTGAGTACAAATTTGGAAATGAAGAAAATAACTGTTGATGGTTAAAATGGTACCTTCTTACATTCTCAAGTAAATGATGAGAAACCTAAGGTAGTTCAGTAGAAGGATTTGGTCGTATTGATGTAACTATTATTGTATCTGTCTTCCATATGGTAGCACTCTATGCATTTTGATTAAACCGAAAAATAAAAAAATAGAGGCAAATGAAATTTTATTAGACCCTTCTTCCATGTAGGCAATAAAAAAATGGACAAAGAACGAGTAGAGGCAAAATAGTGCATATTTAATCTCTCTCTCTCTAATTATTTTTAATATGTAGAAGATGTTTTTATCTACAATAGGAAGAATAGACGTAGATTTTTTATCGAAAGTGTCAATGTTGTTTCATTATTTTTGCTAATAACTTTGTACTAACGTTTTTCAGTTTCTGTGGTTTTATTTGTGTATCGAAAAATCAGTTTCATGTATTTTCTTGCTTCACAATATTTCCTATATTTGTAATATTTATTTGTATTTATTATATGGCTGCTCCATACTGGGGAGCATCTAGCAATGGATGATCCGCGCTCCAGCTCCTGCGCCTGTTTCCAACAACTATTTATTGATCAAATATTACGAAATTAATGAAAAAAGGTACGTTGGACAAGAGAAATTTCTGTGTACAAAGTTAGGAACAACTCAACTTACCTAATTGGAGCTATGAACAAGCTACTTCCGAGGGTACTCTTTGGGTCGTATGTTTTGTGATATGTTTCCATTCTAGCCAAGTGTGTTGAATGGTCACATTTGGGTTCAATAATATGCTTTGCATTTAAGGAATATTTCTGGAACTCTAAAGTTAACTTTACTCAAAAAAAAAAAAAATTCTTGAAGTCCAAGGGAAGTTTGGGGGGTCTGAGCCCATCTTACAATGTTTTGGAATCTCCTTCAATGAGAGGTCCAAGTACGGGTTTTTTATAAATCTCAAACTAGTAAGTAGAGCCCTGGTTTCGGCTTCTTTGGTGTCACTCGTTACTGATAACATACTGAAAATTTTCCTCCTACGATTTTGAAAAACAACTCCAATCCCAACTGGACCTAGGGGAATGGTGTCCATTGGCGAGCCCGAGAGAGGCTCGGAAGGCGGGAGTGGAGCATGGTTTGCCAATTAAGGAGGGAGGTTGAGGAGGGGTAGCCCTTGAACCTCTTGTGGTTGGTTGCAGATGTGATCTTATTAAAGAGTACCGACCTTGGACACTTAATGCCCTTAAAGATTTTAGAATTTCCTTTGGTCCAGATGGCCCATACAGTGGCTGCTACTAAGGCCTGCCGCATCATTCTACCGGCTTTGGGCCAAGGGTTAGCATGTGTCAGACTGTAGAGGCCGTAGTGGGAAGCTATTTAAGCTCCCCAAAGTTTCTGGGCCATTTGGCAGTGGAGGAAGAGATGGGGGTTGCTTTCTCCAGCGGCTAGGCATGTGATGCACCTACTGGGGATTGGGAGGCCTCTTCGTTGTAGATGGTCGACTGTTAGGGCCTTTTCGGAGAGGGCGATCCAAATGAAAGCTTGGACTTTTGGAGGGGCAATGGAAGACCAAACTTGGGTGACGATTGAGGTCAGTGAGAGGGTGAAAGTAGGTGGCACGAGCAGCTTCTTGTAGGAGGAGGATACACAAAAGGATCTTGAGGGGCAGGGTAGGTCCAAGCCACTAGGGGCAGGGTAGGTCGAGTGAAGGGTAGAAAGGTTAATGAAATCGGTAGTTTCAGGATCGGAGAGGGGTCTTCTGAAAGACGGGTTCAAAACTTTTAAGTGGCCTGTGAGGGGCATTTCTTCTGCTATTGTGGAGCTTTGATTTGAGGATAGAGAGGAGAGATGGGAATAGGTCCCAGCAGGGCCATATTTTGTTTTCTTAATTACCGAATACCAAGGTCCCCTAACTGTTTGGGCTAGCAGAATTATCCCAAGAGATGAGGTGGTAGTTCCTCGTGCTAGAGTTACCTGCCCAAGGGAATTTGCTCATTGACTGTTCCAGATGAGTAGAGACTGTTGGCATATGAAACAAGGATATAAGGTAAACGGGGGTATTGGATAAAGTGGCCTTGATGAGGGTTATTTTACTGGCTAAAGAAAGAAAACGACCTTTCCATCCTGCGAGCCGACGGTCAACTTTGTCAATGATGTGGGACAATTGTTTTTTCTTAGCTTTGCCGAGGCCAGGAGGCATACCCAAGTAGTTAGTGTGTAAGTCCTCTACCTGACAATCCCAACTGGAGGCAAGGGAGAGTGTTTCTTACGAGTTCATAGCCACGCCAATCATTTTTGATTTGGCCCTATTACCTTTAAAACTTGGCAATTTAGAAGCATTTGAGGAACAAATGGAGGATTCAAGTTCCTGGGGCGATGCACCGACGAAAACGAGGGTATTGTCGGCATATTGCAAGTGGGTGATGACAGGGCCCTGGGGACTACTCTTGAATCCATTAAGGTGGCCAGATTGGTTCATGGGGGAGATAGATTGACTGAAGACCTCGACAAAAATTGCAAACAAGGAGGATGAGAGGGTCACCCTGTGTGAGGCCCTAAGAGGTCGGGAAATAGTCCTTGGATGATCCATTGACGAGGATGGAAATGTGAGGCTGTGAATAACAACCTTTCATCCATGTTCTCCATCGGTCGCCAAACCACATCCGAGAAAGGGTATCGTCCAAGATGCCCCAATCAACATGGTCATAGGCGTTTTCCCAGTTGATTTTAAAGATAATACCTGGTTGTTGAGCTAGTTGTTTGGAGAGGATGCACTCATATTCAAGGACCCCATCGAGGATCTGGTGGTCTTTGACGAAGGCACCTTGCTAGTGGAAGATGATGTAGAGAAGGCCTCCTTAAGGCGGGAGGCTAAAACTTTAGAGAGAATCTTGTAGCTGGAATTATGAGACTGGTGGGACGAAAGTCCTTGAGCTCTTTGACCTGTTCTATTTTGGGGATCAATAAAAGTAGCATCCATAGTTTTATGAATGATACCTCTATTATGGAACTCTTCAAAAAAAAGAAAAAGAGGAAATCATTCCTGAAAGTGCTCTAGAAGGTCTTGAAGGGTGCCACAGGGAAGCCATCCGGTCCCGGGGCGTGATCTTGGCCAAGTTTTGTGATAGGGAAGAGAATTTAATCTTTCAAGAAAGGGCATTCTAGCCAGCCAACCAGATGTGGGAGAGAGAGGAAAGAGAGGTCGGCCATTTTGGGTCTTGGGCCAGCAGGGGCTGTGAAGAGGGTTTTGAAGAAGGATATGATGATTTCTTCCACTTCTCATGGTTGGTCGAGAACCTTATTATTGACCTTGATGCGCTTATAGTATTGTCTCTGTTGGGTTTTTTTTTTTTGTGGCCTTTAAAGGCCTAGAGATCTTGTAAAAAATGATGTATAGTGGAATATGCACTTTAGTGGAAGTGTGTGTTGACTGACTAAGGGTTGGGCGGTTTATGACTTGGTCATGTCTAAAACCCTTGGCCCTGGGCATGCGGCATATCTGAAAAGGGATTAAATTGGGTCATCCCTTGTTGAAGTTGGAGAGATGCCCAGGGATCATGTTTGTAGGGCAGGAGAACTGTGTGGTCTCCTGTGTGCGGTTGTAGGCCTGTGAGAGCAAGGGTCGAACCCTCAACAAACTTCTGCACAACATGTACATATGACAGCCGCATGGGAAGCAACCCTTTTTACAGGGACACGTGTACATATGCATTGAGGGAGCCCCCTTTGCACTATAGTGACAAGTGCTAAATTTGTTCTTAAAAGGGAGAACTGTAATCCACATTTCAGGATCATAGTCCCACTGTTTTATTATCCAACTTTGACAAGTCAATCATGAGACCCTGTTAAGAGACTGTGGGGTATGAGACTTTGTTGGGTTGGATAAGAGAACATTTGTGGATCATGGGTTTTAGAGCAAGTGGAGAACCCTTAGTGTCACTTATTTTGACTCAATGGTACCAGTCCACACCTAATATATTTTATTTAGGTATTATTTATTTGATTTTTAAATATTTCTCAGAATTTTAAAATATTGTTTCTGCCCTAAATTTTCATAAAAAGGTATTTTTGAAAATTTCAAAACCTTAAAAATAACACATGTGGGACCAAGGATCCAGCCCCACATGTGGCACGTCAAATATTTTAACAAAATAAGGGCACACCCTAATTTTTATGACAAGAGTTTTTTAGGGGAGGCACGCCACTTTGGTAAAATAGTGGCACGCCACTTTTTGAGGAAAAGAAAGGAGGGAACGCCACTTTTTGTGGCACAATCCCCCACGCCATTTGATTTGGGAAAATAAGGGGCACGCCCCCTTATTTGTTTTAAATTCAAATTTAAACATGATAAATCTAAAGATGAGATATCCATTGAGATATGGTTTCCCAATGTTGTGGGAAATCTAGATTAGATTTATCTAGAAGTTTGATTTCAAATTTAAAAGGATAAAGTTTAAATTTGATTGGTTTGATTTTAAATAGGTGTGGATTGGGTCAAAGTGTAAAGGGATAATGTTCCTAATCTTTCCACCCAAAATCATGATGGCTGATTTTTGGGTTGGATGGCTCTGATTAAATCTCTCACCCAACAGATTTCCTTTTTATCCTAAAATGGTGTAGCTGAAAATTAGATAAGGCAAATCCTATTCAACGTAGAAGATAAGTTTTCTCTAGATCTCCTTCTATTTAAAGACGAGCCTATTTGAGATCCAAAAATAAGATTTTCTATTTCTCCCAAGAGATCTCTCTCTCACTCACCTGGCAATTAGTGGGTTCTCTCTCCCCCTTGACGCACCAAATTTGGGGGAGACCTCTCTCTCTTCCTCACACACCAAATTTGGGGATCTCTCTCTCTTTTCCACGGTAATAAAAAGTTCATCTTTGTCTCTTTTATTTTACCATGTCATCTCTCTTAACCTAAAGAGAGACATACCATCTCTCCTCTCCTCTATTTTTGTCTTGAAAGAAAATTAGAAGTGGCCTATTTTAGGAGAAACCTTGGTCTAGGGTTTGCTGTATTTTTAAGGAAGAAGAGAGAAGCTTAACTTTAAGAGGGATATCAACTCCCAAGAGCAGCCCTATTTTGTTCCCATAGGGTTTGTATAAACCCTAGGTTATTTTTGAGCTCTCTTAAACCCTAAAGAAAGAAGGATAGCCTATAAAGCTTCCCCATCTAAGAATTATCAGCAACACTTTAAGGAGGAATCAGGTGTGGGGTGTACCAAGTCTTGGTTGGGTAACTCCAGGCATCTTTCAGTAAGTCTTTCCATTAGTTTTTATTTATTTTCAGTTTTATTTTCTATTTTTCTGTAATTTTCAGGAACTTATATTGTGTTAAAAATTGTTATAAAAACTAGTTTAAAGTTCTTGGATGGTTTCTATTTCTCTTGGCAGTAAAATAAAGATCCTAAGTTGTATTTAGGGCATTGTTTTTATTTTCCAGAAGTATATTGTGGCATATGTAAGTGGAATTCAGGTATTTGGATTAAAAGTAAAAAAGAATTTTTGAATTTAATACCAAAAAGAATTTTTGAATTTAATACCTTGAGTTCCACTTGGCTACACCTTTCAGTCTCGATGCCGTCAATTCGCTATTTAGTGAAATAAATCAGTTTTGAGGTCTCTGAAGTGGAGCCACTTGACTCTTGATCTCTGATACCAGAATGTCTCTTCTTTTTTAAGGAGGGAATGGTAGTCGAGTTTGAATTGGGTTCTCTGAGAAGCTTCGGCCTCGGACGAGGGTCTGTTTTCCTCGATGATGTCCAGGGATTGGATAATCGAAAGATGCGAGGCTTTGAGTGACTGGAAATTCCCCGGGATACAGAGACTCTAAGACTTGAGGGAGCGCTTGAGGTGTTGTAGTTTGGTCTGAAGTTTGAAACTCTGGAGTTTGAAACCCGCTCTATTTGACTCCTGGAGAGAGAAATAGTTCCACCAAGATGGAACACAGGAGTGGATGGGGGCTTCCTCGAGCTAAGAAAGCTCGAAGCTGAAGGGTTTGTGGCCCCTTGCAGCTGGTTGGGTGTCTAGGAGTATGGGGCAATGATCAGAAGTAGATTTGGGTAAAGGAAGGGCATGGGAGCCAGGGAAGGGTAGCATCCCGATCAATACTAAGGAGGAATCTGTTGAGTTTGGATAGAGACTAGTTTGAGGAGTGATTGGACCAATTGAATTGGGTACCCCTGGAGACGGATATTGATGAGTTCCGGGAGATGAAGTTTGAGAAGTCCAACATCCCTCGGGATATATTGGCATTGGAATTTCCCTCGAAGGACCATCAGATAATATTGAAATTCCCACCGAGGCACCGTGAAGGATGCGATAGGGAGGCCACTGAGTCGAGTTCCTCCTAGAGGAGGCGTCTAGAGCTTACAGAGTTGGGGCCATAGATTGCAGAGAACTTTCAGGGGGGGCCATTGAAAATTTTGGAGAGGAAGACAATAACCTAATAACAATCGGAATTGGTGGGAGATAAGGGTGTGGTCGGTGGGGTCCTGGATTACCCAACTACCTCCAGAAGCCCTAATGGCCGACAAAGCTTTCCACTGGCATGGTCTATGATCCCACACCTACTGATGGAGCTGAAGGGAAGGATGAGGGAGTTTAGTCTCAATGAGAGCGAGGATTGAAGGGCGAAACTTGAGGCTCATGTCTCGGTCATCATTGTGCTTGAGGGGTTGACCCAATCCATTCCATGATAGAAGTTTCATGGGGAAACCGAGGGGGGGGGAGAGCCTGGGGGATCGTCTCAGAGAGTGATTAGGCAAGAGATGAGGGCTACGACCTCCATACCTAATTTACTCGTCCATAACCAAAACAAAAAGCTTTGAGCTCAACACTGACACCTGATGTAGGCTACTGTCATTGACAACTCACTTGTCTATCTATTAGTCGTCCTCACACTAGTTAACACTCCCGCATTCTACTAGTCGTCCTCACACTAGTTAATGCTCCTTACACATATCTTCCACTACATCAATATATCCTCTAGAGTCTCCTTTCGTTTCCAACATCTACCGAGTTAACTCTCTGGGTAACCTATTGTATGCTTTTTCTAAATCAATAAAGACCATGTGGAGGTCTCTTCCCTTTTCCGTAAACTTTTTAATCAATTGCTTGAGTTGGAAAATAGTCTCAATTGTTGACCTCCCTAGTATAAAGCCGCACTGATTTTTTGATACAGTTACTCAATTACTCTCTCCTACAACTTCTTAGTATACCTCCCAATTTAGATCCCTCGATAGTTTGTGCAATTTGGTATGTCTCCTTTGTTCTTATAAATAGATACCACAATATTTTTTTTCCATTCACCTACCATTTTCTTTGTTCTCAACAACTAGTTGAACAACTTGGTCAACCAAAATATGCCAATCTCTCCCATGCACTTCCAACCACTGTCGAGATATCATTTGGTCCTAAAGTCTTTCTTATCTTCCTCATTCTCAAAGCTTCTGTCACTTCAGGTATCCTAATCTTGCACATGTATCTATGACCTCCGACCACATTTATGTCAAAGGTTTCTTTAATGTTGCTCTTCTAAAGTGTTCATCATTTAACAAATTTTGAAAATTAATTTGCCACCTTTCATTGACCTCGGCATCTTTCACCAATACCCTATGATCCTCGCTTTTAATGCATTTAGTATGATCTGGATCTCTCTACACTTCCTTTATCTCATTCTTGCTAGTTTGAAGACATCTTTTTCACCTTCTTTTGTCCCTAGTTTATTGTATAAATCATCATATACCTTACTTTTTTTTCTAATTATTTTCTTAGTGTTTTTTTAGCATTCTTATATTATTCTAAGTGTTGATTGTTTCTATCATTGCCAAGCTTAATGACATAATCGTTTTTCTCTAATAGCCTTTTGGACCTCATCGCTCTTCCACCAAGTTTCCTTATTAGAATTTATTTTCTCTTTAGATTTCCTAAAACGCCTTTTACCACTATCTTAATACAACTAGCTATCTCATTTCACATAACATTAACTTCATGTTCAGAATTCCGTTTTCCTTCTTTTACAAATTTATTCCTAAATAAATCTATTTTCTTAATTTTTAAATTCCACCACCTATTTCCTGGACACCTATTAATTTTTGCTCATCTTCAATCTCCTTAGATCTCCATCACCATAAGCCTATATTGTGTCAAACTCTCTCTTGGGATAACCTTACAGTCTTTACATGATGGTTGATCTGCATTCTTAACTAGAAAGAAGTCTATTGGCTTTTATACGATCCACTTTTATAAATTATTAAATGTTAATCTCGCTTTATAAAGTAGGTATTTGCTATTGCAAGGTCGTAATCTATAGCAAAATCAAGAATAGCATCACCCATCTCATTTCATTCCCCAAAACATATCCTCCATGTACCCTATAATATCTTGTACTATTTTTTCCTACATGATCATTTTATTCCCTCCTAAAATCCATTTGGTATTCATTGGACTAGTTCATTTATGTCCTCCCAGAATTCTCTTAGTTCTATCATCTGGTTTTACTTATGGCGAGCACTAATTACATTAAGTATTTTCTCCCTTAACACAAGTTTAATTAATTGGCGCTTTCTTGACATCAACTACTTTATCCTTTAAATTTTTGTCTATTAGTATAGCTACGCTATTTATGTTATTATCCTTTTCTATATACTTAAACTTATATCCATCGATTTCCTTAGATTTTACCCCCTCCCACCAAGTCTTCTATAGCCATGCTATGTTAACTCTCCTTCGTTTCATTGTATCAACTAATTCCGTACTCTTACTTGTTAAAGTTTCTACATTCCATATAGCTAGACGAATCCTATTCTCTTTGACTAGTTCCTTTACTTGCGCTTGTCCAAAATGACATGGGAAACCTTACCTACTTATCACCGCAACCCCCCCCCTCCCCACTGCCCCCCCCTGAGATTTGACTGGTTATCATGGTTTTGGTTCCTGATTTGGCAGAGAGTTTACTTAACACTAATCCCAGAAGCCATAAGATAGCTCCCAAATGAGGCAGGGGAGGCACTGTCCATCGTTGGAAGAGGCATTCCTCAGTCTGTGGCCAAACCCAGCTACAACCAGAACCATTCAGATAAAATAACCATGTAGCTTTTTGCGCAATGGAGAAAAAGATGATGTGCTTTCTGCTCGTCTTCTCCATGCATGATGCACTTATTTGGGATAGGCAGACCACAGTTTCTAAGATGGTTAGCAATGAGATCTTTAGCTAGTATTGCCAATCTACCATACAGTTGCACTTTTTGGGGTGCCGAGATAGACTGAACGTTTCCAGCTACTACTGGGGAAGATGGTGATTGAGTGATAGTGTGTTAAAGGGACCTTACTGAGAGTGAGACCTTACTGTTCAGGAAACTATCTTGTCGAATCTAGAGATTGTTTATGCACTTTCTGAAGGAGCTTTTGAAGCTCGATGAAGTCGACTATTCACCGTCTTTGAGGTTGCATCTAAATGCAGGGTTCTGTATCAACTGACCATTAGTTTGCTTGAGCACTTCAGAGTCAGCTGCAAGTTTAGGGAACTTCTCAGCAAGAATTTGGAAGCCCTGCCAAAATTTCATCCAGTGATCAAACTCAAAGGCCTGATCCAACCTTACATCTGATACTGGAAAAAATTGGTTCATAATCGAACTATTATCCCTCCAAACTTCTGAATGTATCTTGTTTTAGGACTTGTACTATCCACTCCATTTGGACTAGTTTGATACCTTGGGCTGATGACTTCTTTTTACCATGTCCTTGTGGCTCCCCAAGTCGCCAAGTCTACTTCCCTAACAGGGTGTGTCATGATTAGTGCTTGATACTGGGAGATTTTAAGAAATGATGTGCTTCCTTAGAGGATGACACATGTTTTGAAATGTCTGACCAGATGCTTGTGTGCTTAGGCATGTGGAAAGCATAATTATACGTGATAACTAGTATGCTCGGCAAAGCGGTGCACTCAGTGTTTTTTTTGTGTTTTGTGAGGGTGCTTGTTCGCCAAGGTGCATGCTAGTTAAGTGTTCATTCTTTTCTTCAAACTACTCTTGTTGCACATTAACTCCTTTGTACATCACTTTTCTCTCCCTCTTCGCTTCCAACTCCTTACAAACAGTCCACTACTGGTGGGCTTGGTGGTTCCTGGGTTCCTGTTACTCCATCCTTCCGAGTTCCCCCTACTTTCGTTCTTTTACTCCTCCTCACCTCTCTCTCTTCCCCTCTTCTTTCCTTACCCTCCCAGTTGCCATTTCCACTGCTTTGCTGTCATGCTCTGTTTCTTCTATGGAACCCTCATTTGGCAGAGTTTTGGGGATGTGTTAGATAAGCCCTCTTCAACCCCTTCATTTTCTCTCCTTCTTGTGGTAACCATGTCCCTTAGCTGGTTCTTGCTGAGTTGTGATGGATTGCTTATTTGTAAAGGTCTTTGTATCTGTAATAATGTGTTTTGTGATTCCTTTTTTTCATTAGAGCTCCCAACCTGTGGGTAGCCTTCTCACACTTTTTGTAATATTTATACCATCTAGTATATTAAGCAAGAAGGGGACTCCCCTTATTTTTGCGACATGTATCTACCCTAGAAGTGAGCTATCTCACCTTCAATGGTTGCATCCTTTTCTCAAGATTAGAGCCCTAGAGACATGACTTTTCCAACCTATAATGCATGTCTCTCCAAGGTCATGTCTCCATTTCTCAGCCCTTGTAACCACTCCTCCCACTTGTTCTCATATCTGTCTCTTCTCTCTCTCTCTCTTTCCCCAATCCAAATCTCATAAGCCTACTTTCCCACCTAGTAATTGCGATCCAACCCAAACATCATAAGCCTACTTTCCCAACTGTGTAATTGAAACTGATGTTTCTCTCTCTCTCTCTCCTCTCTCTCTCTCTCTC
>NW_006500351.1:716911-743740 GCF_000471905.2 Amborella trichopoda
ACCGTACCTTTACCCTTACCCTACCGTTAACGTTAGTTACGACGTACCTAACCCAAACCAACTACTACTATACTACTTACCTACCTACTGTAGTAGTAACTAGTATGTTCTTCTCTCTCTCTCTCCTCTCTCTCTCTCTCTCTCTCTCTCTCTCTCTCTCTTTCGCAAGTAGGGTTTCTCCATTACAGGTGCTTTTCTTGACCAGTGTTCCTTCTTCAACTTAATAATTTCAGGGTTTGTTTTCTAAATTTCTTTATTACAAGAAAATTTGGAATCTGTTCATTCATCATATTTTGAGAATGTTTGTAGTGGACTGCTTTTTTAAGTTTGTTGCTTTCGGGTCCTTTCTTTGGCCTTGGGTTTTTTCAAATAACGCTTTGTGGATAACCTATGAAATCATTTCTTCAACTTAGGTACTTTTACTTTTCAATAGGAACTAGACTTTTCTTTTCTTTCAGGTTTACTGTGGCCTTTTAGACAAATTGCGAAACCATTATTATTATTATTATTATTTTTTATATATGGTTTTTTTGTATAGTAATAATTTTTTAATTTATTTGTCTTCGTATTCTTATTCTATCATTGTAATTGTTATTACTTTATTTAATTTATTATTATTATTATTTTTATTTATTTATTTATTTATTTTTATTTATTTTTTTTGAGAGTTGTTAACATTGTATTACTAAAGAGGGTCAAAGATAACAAAATGTGTTGGACTGAAAGCACCCTCACTGGGTGCCAATCAGTAAAAAATGCATCAGTCGATTACATGCAGATGGGCTTATAAGATTCGCCCTGAAGACAAGATTTACAGTGTGAAAAAGAAAAATAAAAAACTGAGCAGTGTCTTGGCGCGTATGAAGGCGGGCTATCTAGAGCGGCTGTGGTCTTGAACAAAAAAGGAGTTGGACCTAGCCTGGATATCCATATGTAAGCTAGCTCCCTCCTTTGCCAGTAGGTCCCCGAGATCGTTGGACATCCTCCAAGTATGCTGCCATAAGACGCTCGTACCCTTGCAAAGGTGGGTAATTTCATAAAAAATGGAAGACAGTTGCCAAGGTGGGGGGCACAAGCCTCTTGCTCAAGAGATGGTGTTCAAAGAGTTTCCTTCCACAATCAGACAAGTACCCCAGGATGGGTTGCAAAATCTCAAGCCCAAAAGAAGAGCCGAAGCTTTAGTGTATTGGGAGTCAAAGGTCCCAAGGTGCACAGAGAAGGTGACGAGGACATTTTGCTGGCAATCTCTGAAAATCCCCGCCCCCCCCCCCCCAAGCCTGAATGGTCTGGATTACCAAGAGAGCAGCCATCAAAGTTTAACTTGATGCTGCCATCTGGTGGTGGCTGCCAATTGCACGATCTTGAGGGTTTTGAGGGCATGTGGATGAGAGCATTTTTCCATTGAGAGAGAAGGTGTTTCTAGATAGGCCTGTGAAAGTCTTGTGGTTTGAAGCCCAAAAGGTAGTCAGCGAGACAACCGTTGAAAATTCTGTTGTTCCTTTCAAGACATAAGGTCCAAATGGTAGCAGCCACCGCGGCCTACCATAAGGTTTTTCCAGCCAGGGGCCATTGGGCTTCAAAGTTGTAGGAGATCAAGGCTCTGACTGTGGGTGGCGAGACCCAATGGATACCAAAATGTTGAAGCATAAGGGACCAAAGATTATGGGAAAATTCACAATGAATGAAAAGATGAGGGATGGATTCCTGCTCACAAAGACAGAGAGCACATCTTTTGGGTGTAGAGAGACCTCGTTTTTATTATTTTTGTTACTCTACTCCTTGTCTCATCCTCTCCCTACTCTCCCTTACTCTCTCTCTCTACTCGCATAAAGTAGTTTTTAAAATCTAGATAATAAAAATGAGGGTCTGAAGAGGCCTGTTGCTGTAACCCTTGACTCATGTCATGGATTCAGTTTTTTTCATGACTTGGTGATCTGTTGCTCAGAAAGGAAAATTAACTTATAGTTGACTGTTAACTGCAAAACCAACCTGCAAGTGAATCCCACCCTCTAACCTTTGCTTTTGTTTTTTAAAAATAATCATAAAACCCTATAAATGAACCCTTTCGCGAACTTTTATTTCCCATTATTGAACCAGCTTGCTCCCCTCTATCCATTGCTTCCTTTTTGTAGTATTGAAACCCTTAAGACATGGCTTTTCCAACCTAGAATCCACATATGTCAAACAATCTTCTCTCCATTTCTCACCCCTTAAATCCCACTCCCTCTCCTACTTTCTCTCTCAACTGTCTCTGCTCTCTCTCTTTCCCCAATCCAAACCTTACTTCCTACCCTCATAATTGAGATCCAACCCAAACCTCATAATCCTACTTTTGCAACTGTGTAATTGAAACTGATGCCTCTCTCTCTCTCTCTCACAAGTAGGGTTTCTCTATTATATGGGCTCTTCTTGACAAGTGTTCCTTCTTCAACTTAATTAATTTTAGGGTCTGTTTTCTAAATTTCTTGATTACAAGAAATTTTGCAATATGTTTATTCATCATATTTTGAGAGTATTTGTAGTGGGCTGTTTTTTTAAGTTTGATGCTTTCAGGTCCATGCTTTGGGTTTTTTTTTTTTATCTTCTTCCAAATAACGCTTTGTGGATATCCTATGGAATCATTTTTTCAACCTAGGTTCTTTTACTTTTCAAAAGTGTTTTAAAAAGCGGACCGCCCAGTGCTCCCAGGCCTAGGTGGCCAAATTAGGCGGATATCCTTGGGGGCCTGGGAACCCACCTAGGCGCCTAGGCGCCCGCCTGAACCTGCCTAGGCGCCTAGGCACCCGCCTGAACCTGCCTAGGTGCTTAGGCACCCGCCTGAACCTGCCTAGGCGACCGCTCAAGGCCTGTGCCCCGCCTACCTAGGGGTAGAAATGCCCCTTGTTGAGGGTATTTTTGGGTCTTTTTTTAATACTAAAAATGTAAAATTGTGGGTTTTAGGTTCATTTGAAACCTAAAACCCATTAGAGCCTATTTTAGAGAGAGAAAAACCCCCAAATTTTTTTTTCTTCTATTGGGCTGCTTAGGCTGGCACCCGCCTAGGCGTTGGGCAGCCTGGAGCCCCCCGACTGCCTAGGTGCCGCCTAGCGCTTTTTGAAACACTGATTTTCAATAACAATTGGACGTTCTTTTTGGTTCCAGGTTTACTGAGGCTTTTTAGATTTTGAAATCATTTTTTATTTTTATTTATATGTGGTTTATTTTTGATATACTATAATTTTTTAATTTATTTATCTTCTTATTCTTATTCTTATTATTGTAATTGTTATTACTTTATTTATTTATTTGTTTTATTTTATTATTGTTAGTTTTTTGGTACTCTCTACTCTTCTCTCTCATACTCTCTCTACTCCCTCATTCTCTCTCTCTACTTGCATAAATTAGTTTTTAAATTTGAAATAACACATGATTAAGAGGCCTGGTGCTGTAACCTTGACTCTTGTTACCGATTCAATTTCTTTTCATGACTTGGTAATCCATTGCTCAAAAAGAAAGATTAACTTATAGTTTACTGTTAACTGTAAAATAAACCTGCTACTGAATCCCACCCTCTAAGCGTTGCCTTTTTTTTTATCATAAACCCCAAGCAATGAACTCTCCTTTCTCAATCCATTACTTCCAATTATTGAACCAACATTCACCCCTTTAACTGTGGTTTCCTTGGGATTAAAATGCTGAAGACATGGTTTTTCCAACCTAGAATCCACGTCTCTCCAACAATCTTATCTTTATTTCTGACAACTTCATCCCACTCTCTCTCCAATTTCTGTCTCAACTGTCTCTTATCTCACTTTCCCCAATCAAAATCTCGTAAAGCTACTTTTTTAATCGCCGAACTGAAATTGATGCCTTGCTTTCTTACACGTGGAGTTTCTCTATCACAGGTCTGTTGATGAATGGATAGTATTCCTTCTTCAATCTATTTTCTAAATTTCTTGTTGACAAAATTTTGCAAACTATTGACGCATCATATTTTGACCTCAAGGTTGGAAACGTGAAATAAAATGTCTTGATTTAGTTTTGGAGAACGTTCAATTTTGAATTGATGATCGTTATCTTCAATCTTGTGCAGGTTACCACTAGAATAATAGACTTCGAATTTTTCATGGGTTCCCAGGAACATATTGTCATCATCGTAACACAAGCCCTATTCCATTTGTTTCTCCATCTGGTTTGAATTTCAACCTTTGGACAGGTGGATGTGTGTTTTTTAAGGGTCTAACACCCTGTGAAGATATCGGCAGCTGGAGCTGTTAACTCTTGTTGAGGCAGCTATCCTCTTGTGATCAGAGGCCATGCTTATGGCACTCAAATAATTTTTTTGATTTATGAGTTTTCATGTCGTGATGAATTTATCTTTCAACCCTCGAATTAAACAACAAACAAGAAATGATTTGGTCAATCCAAAAGCACATCTGCTAACATTTCAAATTGGATTTGATATTTTCCAATAGTAGTTGTTTGACTCAACTTGGTGAGAGCTCCAGTGAAGTCTTAAAAATGGCTTGAACCAAACTGAATGCAAAAGGGTTTTTACAAACTCCCATCATGACAGTGTTCCCTTGATTTTCTCATACCACAGGGCCTGCTGAATAGCGTTATGCTGTAGAACGGAATAATGCCATCTTATCCTTAGAAGTTTCAGAAACCTGATCGAACTTGAAAATTGCTGGGTACAATAAACCAATTTTCTGGCTCCTGTCCTTTCGAGAAATCCAATTTAGTTAATCATGTAAATGTGATTGTAATGGAAAATTGTACTGTATCCCAATGTTCTTAATAAAAATTTAAAACAGTTTGAGCTGAAGAAGAGGGTTCAGCTGTCTTGATTGCTGTTTCATGCTAGTAACTTTCTCTGTCGATAGTTTTGAGTACAATGAACCAATTTTCTGGCTCCTATCCTTTCAAGTCGAGGAAAATCCAATTTAGTTGATCATGTAAAGGTGATTGTAATGGAAGATCATATTGGTATCCCAATGTTCTCAATAAAAATTTAAAGCAGTTTGAGCTGACGAAGAGGGTTCAGCTGGCTTGATTGCTGTTTCATGCAAGTAACTTTAACTGTCAAGAGTTTTGTCTTTTAGATTCATTGTTTTGTTCAAGTGCATTGGTGCTAATTTTCTGTGAACTCACACTTCTCACATCCAAAAAAAAAAAAATAGTAAAGTTTATTCAATTGGAAAAGCAAGGGTTTATCATGGATGAAGAAGAACTATGATCGCCTTTTTGAGGGGGCAAACCTCCAACAAGCCACTTCAAGGGGACATTCCTCCAAACTAAGTTCTGTCATAAAACACTTAACTAACTTCCTGTCCTTTCTCCCTTTTTTAGACATCAATCCTGAAGTCTTTCTCATTCATGGAATCCCAATATTTACATCTGAGCTAACCTAATGAATATGGTAATATGGTAACCTATCCAAACTTAACCTAATCCTAGTTAATTTTGAAATTCATTTAATGAAAGGAAATTCAATCCTTAAAAGGTTGGATTTTTTCTTCCAAGTAGGATTGTAACATGTTTCATTTCTTTTTTAGAGATAAAAGTTAATGGGTTGTAACCTGTTTTTTGAAACCAACTTCTTGATTGTCAATCATTTGGATCTTCTTGGTTGTCGATCATTTCAAATCATGAGATGTGTGATATAGAACTTGCACAAAAGAACATGTGTGTTATTCTCTGCAATAAATTGTTTTCAATTGTTTTTGGTTGTTATGGGTATTTAATCCATGGTTGCAGTATATTCATGGAGTTTTCTCTATTAGTCTTCTAAAGAATGATTTGGTACATATTGGACATTTTAGAGATGATTGTGATGTTGCCATTTAAAATTGATTGCTTAGGGAACCAGTGAAATGTTTTGGGATATTCATAGAGAACTGGTTCTTCGGGGTGTCTGTATGAAACGGTGAGGTATCTTTTTTGTAGCTCGAAAATGGATGATTGTCAATCATCTCTTAGGGGCTACTGGCTTTAACCGTTAATAACTTCCATTGATGTAAAGAAAACAGCACATTTATGTTTTCACACAACTTATGGTAGTAAGAAGTCCATAACCTAAAATATTTTGATCATGTCTTGATTGGCAAGACTTCTACCGCTTGAATGTTTCCCTAGGAGCATGATGAACATTTGCCACCTTGGATTTAGTAGATAAAACCAAAAACAATAAAAAATAAAAAAAATTATTCTATACCTCCCAACCTGTATTATGCAGACACTTGTAGTTTTGCTTCGTTTGTGGCAACAAGTATACACAAATGGATACATTCTGCCAAATAAGCCATGCATGTGAGGTGATGTTAGGGTTCTAATATGCAGTGTCAGTTAACATTTCTTTTTGTATTAAATAAATGGATGTTCCTTGCAGGGTCTTAAACCTATAACTTTTCTAGGTTCAAGTAAAGATGCTAACTCTGTGCTTCCAGGGTTTTTGCTTACCTATTTTGGAAATTAAAATTTTTTTCCATGCTTTAATTTTTTTTATTTTTTATTAGATTTTGCAAACATATCTATTTCTATAACTATTGGGAATTAGTTGTTACTAGGTCGCATATCTGTTATTATTAATAAAAATACGTGTACAGATGTATCTAGCTGTACTAGGTCTTGGCCTGTGAATACTAACCACTTAAAACTGGTACTGAAACTAACATTTGTGTCGGATTCTCTGTAAAACTTCTCGCATCTTCCATGAACATTGTGTCTTTCTTTCGGTTTTGATAGGTGACGTTAATAAGAAAAATACAAATATGTATCATGTTGTGCGAGGTGCAATTGGAGATATCCTTATTCTTGGAGATGAAAATAACAATAGAAACTGCTCATAGTTTAACTGCTGTTATCTTTATTTCGCTTGTAACATATGATTTGTTGATGTGTTATTAGGAACAGCTGGTTGCTTTGATGTCTCAAAGTGTGATTCTGGCATGTTTCTAGTGATGCCACTTTTTATAACTGTTAGAATCTGGTAATTGCACGCTCTAATCTGGGTATTTTTAATCTTTATGCAGCTTCGCTTGAATAATGATGGTTACATTATTGGCCATGAGTTCATTTCTGATCTCGTTGAAAAGGAACACGAATCTCACAAGCACGGTACTATCTTGCATTATCAATTGGCACCCAAATCCTATGCCGAATGATGTTAATGTTCAATATTGTGGTTTTTTAAGTGAAGTGCATTTCACCCTAAAAGGAAGCTCCAAGGTGTTTGACTATTAAATAAGTATTTAAAGTTGATTATGGTTGCTTCAGTGGCGATGTGATTTTCTATAGATATGTAGTCTATATGCATATGTTTCTTAGTCACTGTTTATTAGAGGATTATGTTTTCTTGCTCTCATTCTCCATTTACTGATTTTCTGGACAATTTAATGTGAGTATAAGGTGTCAACAAATATTTGAGTTAGTTCTGTATATGTTATAATAGATTGTTTGGTCTATGTTAGCTTTCCTGATCTACAATGTGATACCCAACATGTGCTGGTCTGACACAAAATTGTCTTGAACCAACTTATGATAAAATGTGTTGGTTAGACACAAAATGTGTGATCCGGCTTCTAATATTAAAATTTTGCCAAATCTATACAAAATGCGTTATACTGAAATTGTGTCGGTCTGGAACAAAATGGGCCTGACCAGCTTCTATATTCAAGTTGTTCCGGTTCGACACAAAATGGGCTTGACCGGCTTCTATATTCAAGTTGTGCCGGTCCGGCAAATTTTATCTTGGACTAGCTTAAAGAGAGAGAGTGGGAAATATGGGTTAAAATGAGTGTATTTTGATCCAAAAAAGTCAACTTTTTGGCTTGCGGGTTTGAAGTAAAAAAAAAGAAAAAAGTATTAGAGTTAATAGTGTGGTACAAATTTATTTATTTATTTATTTTTGTTTTTTTTCTAGGGGGGCACATATGCCTAGAAACAATTAGGCTCTTTTGTTTGGGGGGGGGGAGGGGCGCGGCTGGTGTTGGCTATGCGCAACAAATTAGCAGCAACAACATTAGGAGCAACATTATTTATGACAACTCGTATAACATGTTGCTCAATCTCTTTGGTGCCCCATGCCCTTCTCCATCACTTTAAATATGTAATGGGTATACCATGGCTATAATTAGAGGCATCAATAAATATTAAAAAAAAAATGTTCTTAAAGGACAATTCACCAATAAATTCATCCAACTTTTCTTCTCACTCCAAATCATAGTTGTTGGAGGCAGGAGTGGGATTGGTTCAGGATTTGTCTAACCGCCCTATAGTGGAAGCAACCTGGGGTTAGGATCGGCGTCTGTACAATGAACAAGACAAGGAGCGAGATCCTTAGGTGTATGGGAGCAAGATCCGATGTCCATGGGTTCGATGTTTTGACTAGCAAGAATCTAAGCTCCATTATACAGAAAAATGAGGTTTTAAGCAGAGCTAGTACAAGTTCCCTTGGTTAAGAATTGAGGTTTAAGTATGTCATATAACGGGGTTCCTCCTGTTCTAATATCGAGATTCATAAAGTATAGGAATCAAGGTCCTCAGCTGATTGGTCCCGAGGGCTGCAAGTGCCATTTACTAGAGATCCCTTATCAAGTGCCCCTTGTCCTTAACAATGGATTTATTTATTTCGTGTTAATAACAACGGATTAATTATGTATGCCCTATAAGTCGGTCTTTCTTAATAACCACTACATCTTCAGGCCATGACACAAGTTTGGCATGCACTATTCTCTTCTTCTATTGTTTCTCAAAGACCGGCTCTCCGAAGGGGCAAGAGGACAAGATGGACTACTCTCTCTCTCTCTCTCTTTGACTAATCTAAAAGAAGCTTTTGAAAGCTTAAAATGAACGCATATGTTCTCATCTCACAACTGTAATCAGATTTAACACTCTAAAACAATAGGACATCATAAATATAAGATTTTAAATAAAATATATATTCTCACAACTAATAGGGTTGGCTTACACAATAGGATTTAATAAAACAATGAGTCACTCTAGACTACGCCTAGTTCAGATTGAGAATCTAAAATAATGGAACTTCATGCTATGTGAAAAAGGGATTGGATTTTAACATCATGGAACTTATGATTTTTGAATAATGGGAACCCACAAACATCCGTTAATGAAACTAGAACCCACAAACATGGAACCCAAGATTTTAATGTACCAAAACCTTGGACCATGTTTGATGCGAGTGGGGATCTATTTCGAAATGGAACTGAATTCCACTGATGGATGGAGAGTGGTCCCCTTTTTTGGGAGCGAGATCCCAAAATCAAAAAAAGGGGTCCCTACAAGATTCTTTGTAGGAACTATGGAATCGATGTTCCGAAGCAGGATCGTCACCCTACCCAAAAGGTTCCCTTAACTATGCTCCAAATATTAGTTATAATAGAAACCCCATACTGATCCTATGCGTCCTTCATTGGCTCCACAATCTCCCTCATGACATTCACCTCTTTTTTCAAAAGAGGCTCTAAAAGCTCATATGTGTTGGACGCTTCAACCCAGGCCTAAATTGGCCAATTGCCTCTACCAAGGTGTAGAAGCTGCTTAGGCAAGTGGCATTGAAATGAATGCCTGCATCATAAAACCACCTAGCAATGTACTGAGTGGTTCTCTCTCTCTCTCTTCTTTCTTATGTCTATTTTATTTGCTTCTTTGTTTTCTCACCTCATCCTCAGGGTCAGGCCGGGGCAAAAAATAATCCATTGCCCCCCTAACCCGAGGCCCCTTAGGCTCCCCACCCCCAAAACCAATTACAACTCCCGTTCCTTTCCCCCTAGTCTGGGACATAACTAGCTGCTTTGTCTTATCACACCCCTCCTTATCACTATCATCATTATCATAATCAACACGAACCCCAAGCGTTAGCTCTGCTATGCATGTCTTTCGTTCATCTTTTTTCTTTTTGCCTATGTTCATGCAAATTTTTATCTCCTCCCTAATCTCATGAGGAATGTTTTACAAGGGGAGACATCATCCTTGATACTGGCAAATGTTTCTTGAACCGGTTTGTACATTTGTAACCTTCTCATAATAATTGCATCTTATGCAATTTTTAGGAAAAGGATTCGGGTTATAGTCGTATTTCCATCCCGGATCTCCACTTCTATTAGAACTCAAAGAAGACATCTCAAAATAATCTAAGTAATTTGAGAAATAAATTTTTTTCACTAACCTTGATTGCTCAATCTTCAGAGTTTTCCAATCTTAAAATCTTCTAAACAACTCTCTAATAGGATTAAAAGATATCCAAAAGTTGGATCGATTTATCGAAACTTTGAAAAACCCATCGATCTTATGGAAATCACCAATCTTAACTTTTTGAAGTTTTTCTCTCTCTAGAATAGTTCAAATGGCGCTTAGGTTGCACATGAACCTAAACCCCCCAACCCCACCTCTAATTTTTACAAGCTAAAAATAAGAAATAATAAAAAACACCTCAATTGCCCTTCCAAAAGGGGCATTTTCGCCCCTCTGGATGCCTTGGCGGATGCCCAGGGGGCCATCGCCCAGGCCCCCCTGGCTTGTTTAGGTGCTAGGCGGGTTGCTTTTTAAAACACGGATGATGATGATTGAATAATTAAAGAATATACAATGTATTTGAAGATTCGAAATGAATAATGATTATTAGAGCTGCTACACTGGCATTAGATCCGTCCTCCCTTCACGAAGATCCACATAACTTAGTGCTTTGGATAACCATATCATCAATTTATTGGAAAATATAGATTTCAGGGATGGCTTCAGTGGTAGAAGCATGTAGAGCCATCAGTACAAAAGGATTCTCAAGGGCATACATAGTCGTGTCTGAGGAGTTCCACTCTTTAAATCTTTTAGATATGCAGTCAGATAAGCAATATTTTCTCCATCTATTTATAATACCATCTAGGTCACATGTTTTATTAAGATCATGTGTTTGTCCAATTACTAGTTCTGGATTCTGAATACTCCTACTTGGATGTTTTGTGCTCAGTGCTTGTTGTCTCTCGTATTTGTTATGCACACGTGCTCACTGCATAGAGATTACACAAAATGCTAGAAGTTCTAATGGAATTGCAAATGGTGGAAATTTGTTGGAGCATCCCCTCGTGTATATGTACATGGCGTACATGCATAGAAGGAATGTCGAGCGTGCTTCTACCTATAAATTGTGATCCTTGTTCGTGCCTATGTTTAGAGCCTTATTTGATGTATTGGCTTTTGTTTGCAGTAAAAACCTCTTTATAATATGGCAGCACAAGGGAAAGCCACATTGATGTGCAGCTTGTGCCATAGCATAAGAACAAAGGGCCAAACCACTCATATGCTTTTTCTGCACGATTGATGGAAAAATATGCCTGTAGTATCGTCTATATCACATTTTTAGATATGTGCAGGGTATTAGTGAACAAAGTTTGTGAACTTGGAAGAGGTGCCTGTAGTTGCATTTCCATTTTGGATAGTATAAAGGAGGACCACATTTTTTTTAGGGTATTAGTTCTGAAACAAACTAATATGCACTTCATTAATTTATATTCTCTTGGTTGCCTGCAGTGTTTGAAAATTTGGCCGCTTGATCGCCTAGACGAAACATTTGAAAAAATGCCTAGGCGCTGTTTGGGCGGTGCAATTATGCAGCCTGTCTCCGGGCGCCCACCTAGGCGGGCAAGGCATCTCCCAGTGACAATTTGCGGATGGGCGAAAAAAACCCTCGGTGAGGGTAAAAAAAATGTAATTTTCCCTCCCAAAAAGGGGGGAAAAGGGTTTTGGGGGGTATTCGAAACCCCCAAAACAAAACCATGGCTTTTAGGGTGTGACAAAATCCCCAAAAAACTACTCTTTTGTGATTTATCGAAAGATCAATGAAGTTTTGATTTTTGTGATTTCTTCCCAAAACAAAGGCAATAGTTCGTGGGTGGATTTAGAGCTTTTGGTAGTTGATTTTGAGGACTTTTGGTCATGCAATAGATGAAGTTTGCACCGACATCGATTTTATTTTGATATTTTTAAAGTACTATCATATTTGAAAGAGGGTTTTAATTTTATTTTGCTACTACTTATTATGTTGTGAATCCTGTGTTTTTTCTTTTACCTTTTTTTTTTTTCTTTTACGATATATTTACATGTTTCATTGATGACTTGATGTATTTGTTTTTCGATTTTGCCTTGTTGACTTTGTGTATCGTTTCTAGTCCAGACTTCTAGTTTCCTACAATGATATTTGGGAATTCAAGCATTTTAATGTCTTACAAGTTATAATCTCTTTGAGACTTGTAACCGTAAATCTGTTATGTGATTGTACTGTTACTTTTTTGTCTATTTCACGAGGAGTTTGGGGTTCTAAAATTCCCCTAAAAACTCCCAAATACTTAAAACCATGTCCTAAGAACTCCCCTGTTTTTTTTGTTTGGGGCCGGGGGGGAGGGGGTTTCAATTTTGGTGAAGGCACCTTGTCTTTGGCCGGGCGGCCAGGCACCCAAAACCCTTAGGCGCCCGAATCCGCTTTTTTGAACATTGGTTGCCTGGACTACAAGCAATTGTTTGGCCCTAGTTTCACTCCAGAAATACAGACCAGGAACATATGGTGACAAGGAGACAACTACAAGGGAAACGTATTTACATAGCCAAGTGATTTTCCTTGGGATTGTGCATGTTGCCCTGGGATTGTACATGAAAACTAGAATCTAGCAACACTTTTGGTTGTTCTCATACTCCCTGACCCCATTTGGTGCATCATTGTTTAAAGAGAAGTGCTTTCTTGTTAAAACCACTTCTATGAAAAGTGTCATGGCTATTTTCCCCCCTAAGGATTCTGCTCACATGATAGAAAAATAGAAGCCCCCAAAAATGAAGAAAACTTGGTCTTCTTTGGCCAAAGTAGCTTGTCTTTGTCTAAAGACGTAAAGATGGCCAAAGAAATAGTCAGAGATGCACCTTCCACTTCACTTGGGCCTAGAGAGGCTCAAGTCGAAGCCTCGAAACTCTTCAGTCCAGTGTTCAAAAAATTGTAGCCGAACTAGTCATGGCCAGAAAACAAGTTGACTCCAAAAGGCACAGTGAGGTTTTCAAATTTGTGTGAAGAATTTATAAAAAAATAATTGTCTGTTATGGTAATCTAACCCAGTTTGTCACATGAGGCGTACCACAGTGCAGCAACATTGGAAAAACCATTTGAAAAGCTTAGTTTATCCTGGAATTATTTGTTGATATTAGTTTATTAGTGTAGTTGTTATGCATGTTCTCAAGGTCTGCTCTCTTATATTTTCATTTCTGAGTTCTTCCTTGGGAGGTGCATTGTTTTTTTCTGCATTCTATGTATTTCTCTTATTTCTTTGGAAACATGAGCATTAGTCTGGATTATCTTTGCACATTTTGTATGTTTTATGGAGTTTCTTTGTAGATTAATATTTTGATTATCAGGGTCAAATGGTGATAAGAGCAATCATGAGGAATCCTCTTTAGAAGTACATGCCCATGGTTTTGGTAAAGATCCTGAGAAAATGGTCAAGAGTGTGAAGCAGGCATTAGCAGATGGGGAAGGATGCCAGGTTAGGCGGCGTCTCTCCATCATTTCATTCATTTCAATTGAACCCCATTGGATATATTTTATGTCCACCTTTATTATGCAATGTGCAGGTTTATGGTGTTCTGGATGTTCAAAGAGTTGCTGGGAACTTCCATATCTCAGTTCATGGTTTAAATATATTTGTCGCTCAACAGGTCTAGCTTGCCAGTTCGCTGCTCTATTTCTATTTAAAGTTTGTAAGGAGTTGTTTAGCTATTTATCACAATTTCCAGACTTTATACATCTTTTCTGCATTAATTCACATTGTAGGCATGAAGTCTTGTCTGCAAGATCGTGTCCTTTACACTGAATGGAGGGTTATTTGTATGTGTATCACGATGAGCAATAAATTTTTATTTTGTTTAAAATGAAATATTTGGGATAGAAGTAGCCATAGACCTCATTTTGGGCGAGGCCCATCATCATTTGGTAGAAGTTACACAATGGATCTAGCTCTGTTCGAGAATAAAAAATCAGCTGGGTTTTGAAAATGGATGGAGTTCACAGTTTGAACCAGGAGGAAAGCTATGGATTGATTTGGTGGTTGGAGCTGGTGGTTCTCTCCTTAAGGCCATTCAGCTCTTGAACTGATTTTTAATTACCGACTTTTGTCTTTAATTGGTCTCCATAGTGGATTCTTTGTTGCCCTTTATATGTATTCATTCTTGTCTTCCTCTTCAAAGGCAATGCCTGCCCAGGAAAGAAAACTCAGTATTCCCATCTAAATCGTTTTGAATGTCTCATTGCGGATCTTAAAATTTTTTTCATTGGATCAAGAGACAATTCAGAGTGGAGTCTTTAGGTGTTTATGGGATCTAAAAGTTGACTGAGGTGTCCTCTTGTAGGTCAAGTGCTTTCTTTTTGTATTAACACACTTGAGAATAGGGCACATGTGCAATTGTAGGGGCTGATATTTGGTATCTTGAAGGGCACGAGCAAGTCGTAGGGGGTTGTAGAATGATATAATTGAAAGTTGCAGAGAGGACTCCAGTGGTTGGAAAGGGTTGAACAACTGGAAACATGGTACCTGATGGTCTTCCAGGTCTTCTTGTATGAGAGGGAATTGGCTGCTGGTTGGGGGATGTGTTGTTCATATTGTGTTTGTGTTTGGAGACTTGATGCAAGTTGGTTGGTCTCAGGAGGAGGAAAGGGACATGAAGGCCTAGAGTGGTCTCGTCTTTTGATCGGTGTGCGTCTGGGTGGACTGGGGAGAGAGAGTTGCTATATGACAGTAATGAACATGTAGAGGTTTTGGTAGTCAATCTGCTCTTAAAATCCGCTGCTGATGTAGTTTGGTTCCAAAGCACGAGCTCAAAACTCTGTAGTGAATTATAGTTTTTGTTGTGGCAGTTGTTTACTCATCCATCAGTAATGGATTTCTTGCCACCACCGCCATTGGTTTGCAACAAATATGATTCCACTAAAATTATGGATCATTTGGAAACCTCACTCAGAATGGAAAAATTGTTGGTTCTTCTTTGACAAGGCAAACTTTGGGGTTAAAATACCCTAATCGTAAGTATAATGTTGTCCATCTTCAAGGTGTATGTGGCCAAGCCATAAACTGATCCCCTTTGATGGAGATTCTGAATAAGAAATGGCCTTGTCGATTTGGCCTAACATTCTGGGTGCATTTTATCCATGCTCCATTCACGTTCAGTCTTTATAAGAAAAAAGCCCCCCACTAGGCAAGGGTTTTGTTGTGATTCTGGGTTCCTAAGACTTGGTACAATTTTGTAACTAGATAAAACTTAAGACTCTGTATATCTTTAAGAAGAAATTAACATTTTTATGACTTATCAAACCCAAATGATGCTTTTACATATTGTGTTCCCTGGAGCTATGGTCGCGGTTCACTTTTTGGATGGTGCGAGCTCTTCACTGAGTACCATTCTTTTAATATGAAGGTGTTCTAGAATTCGAAATTCCATTTAATTAGAATTCAAGTGACATGCAAGATGTATATTTTTTTACCTAAACTATGTTGTCCAGGTTAGGCAATCGTGTTCCTTTGCTGTCTAATTATTTTTGCAGCTTGAAAGTTGCTTCAAAGATTGTGACATCGCATGCTGTAAGGGCCAGTTTGGATGCAGTCTTAATTGCCAAACCAAATCGTCCTATTGGGAATGGGGGCAAAACAGCTTTTATACGTTTGCCCCCATCCCTGAAAAGTGGCGTTTTGGCTACAAGTGGGGCTATTTTCTGTAGCCACTGGATCAGCTCCAAACACCGGCATCGTGCATATGATGCCCACCCTTTTAGCGATTTACATCTGATGCAAACGGGTCCTTAATCAAGTATGCCTGCGCTTTAGACATCATCCCCCCTTTTTGTGTTGCGCTTTAACTTTTGGGCAACTTTTATCTTTTCAGATATTTGAGGGAGCAATGCATGTAAATGTGAGCCATGAAATTCATGATCTGTCATTTGGCCCCAAGTACCCAGGAATTCAGAATCCACTTGATGGTACTAAAAGAATTCTAAGAGATGCGAGTGGTACCTTCAAATATTACATCAAGGTTAACATGAGCACTTATTTCTCCTTGTGTGATATTGTTTTTACTCTGTTGTGATAAACAAACAAGTGAGTCTTTTTTGCTATGAGTAATTTGTGGAGTTTCTTTTCCCATAGATTGTACCAACTGAGTACAGATACATATGGAAGGAAGTTCTTCCAACAAATCAATTTTCTGTGACAGAGTATTTTGTTCCAATGCATGAGTTTGACCGCACATGGCCAGGTTAGTTTCAGTTGTTAGTTCTTTGAGTGATTTTGTTTCAAGTTCATTTCTTCTCCACTAAGGACATAAAAAATTTGCAGCTGTTTACTTTTTGTACGATCTCTCGCCTATCACTGTAACTATCAAGGAGGAACGTCGCAGTTTTCTCCACTTCCTAACTCGTCTTTGTGCAGTTCTTGGTGGCACATTTGCTCTAACAGGTCTGTATGATCTCCCCACATTGTGTAATCAGTTAACTACATGCTCTTTATGTCATTGATTGCTGCCATGCGGTTTGTTATAATTTGCTGGAACCTTAATTGTGGGTTTTTTCACTGGTCATTTCTATGTTTACTATTTCTCTGATTTGCATTTGATAGTTACAAATCATGGGCTAGTTTCCTTGCATAATTATCAAATGTCCTTGTCTAGCATGATCATTCCAAAAACCGTCATCTACTGTATTTTTTTTTGTTTTTGGAGTAGTTCTATCTACCGGCTTTGATTGTACTGTCAGTACCCATGTTGATTTGTTTCAATTAATGTTGCTTCTTTCTGTGCAATAGAAGACCCCAGTATTTTGACGACTTCAGAATCTCTCTCTCTCTCTCTCTCTGTCTCTTGTGCACACGCACTTGATGTACTCGTATTTACTTACAGGAGCATGCCCAGTGTGCACATGACTGTGCTCAAGGAGATGGCTGAGACTTTTTTGCCGTTAACAATTATCACTAATTATCTGCAATCTTCAACAAAAATCTCCTATTCTTCAACTGAAAGCATCTAAGATTTCTAATTTACAGATCTTCATTGTCTGATTTTAAGCACTTCAAACTGGGTTTAATTGTTATGTTCAATTATTGTTCATCAGGAACCTTTATGCATGTTTCTCTTACCTGATTTTTTTAATTAATCATTTGTGCCTTGCTTGCAAACAACATTGAATTCAAATATTAATAAATGTGGTTACGAGCTAAAAATGTTGATCTTATTGCTTGCCAGGGATGCTTGACCGCTGGATGTACAGACTTCTGGAGGCAATTACGAAGAAGCATTCATCCATTATTGGCAAATTCTAGCAGAATGTACAAGGCATCACTAAATATCAAGAAGTAAAACCGCCTAAGCCATCCGTACAGAGTGTCAGGCAAGTTTGGAAGTGCTTATAGGCTGTTGTGCTGCAGTCCTATTTCTTCTTGACATTGGGAATGCAGCTTAATCTAAATCCCCATATTGGGGTGACCTTGTGGATTATGCATCTGTTTTGTGGTCATGAGAATAGTCACAGGTTTTGGATTTCAGGAAATATTTGAATTCAGTTGATTGGGAGTAGTTTGAGATACATATCCTTGGTTTTTGTAATTTTTTGTACGTTGGCATAGTTGTCATTAATAGAATTAATTGATGTTTTCGTCTTGTTTCTATGGCCCATATTCTCGGGATTTTTTGCATGCTTTGAAATCTGGTTGATCAACTCAATGTATGGTACGGTTTTATATAAGGTAACAGCCTGACCTTTACTTTTAGAAATAAGGTTTTGATGTTCTACATCATCTATATATATTAATTGGATGCGTAGATTTAATACATTTTTTAAGGTAGGTCAAAAAGTAGTACGCCTTTTAAGGTAATATCAAAGTAATGTCAAATCTAAACCATCCAAATAAAATAGATGGTGTAGATTATTGCGACTTGAACTTTATGAAGTTTATTTAATTTAACTACCTCATATCGTCATCATCATTATCGGAGTTTTATTCAAATGTTTTGGGGTCGGTTACGTGAAACATGTTTTGTCATTTTGCTATATCAAGGACCATATTCTTTGTCAGAGAATACGTCACTATATATTTTTTCATTATTTTTATCTATGTCCTTTTAAGTTTGTCCCTTGCCTTTGTAGTGTCTTCTATTAGAACCAAATTGCCTCTCTTAATTGGTTTTATATTGGATTTATATTGTACATGGCCAGTCCATTTAAGTTATTTTCTCTTAATTTATTGTCTAATGGTGCCACCTTTAAGTTCCGTCCTATATGTTTATTTTGAATTCTATCAATTCTTGTCTTACGACTTATTTATTTCACCATCCTCATGTCATATATGTTCACCCTGTGGAGTAAATGCAACCACTTAATTTCAAACTGTTTACTTTACCGTGTTTATATTAAGCTTTAGCGGTCAAGCCTTTTAATTCAAAACCACGTGTGAATGTTGTGTGGCAGCCACTCTTTTCGGTTGAGGTCGAGATCTGTTTTTCTCTCTTAAACTTTGCTATTTGGAACTATATTTATTATGGGATTGTTTACAAAGAGATCATTTATCTTTTGTACATGGAAGTTACAGTCATATTTTTATTCATTAGATATCAAATTGGATGGTTTGGAATGAGTCACGCAGTTTTATAATTTCCTTTTTAGAAATTGTGTCTATTCAATGACACTCTTATAACCACTCAATTTGAAATTTAAGGGATAAAAATGATCGTGACTTCCACGTACAACAGATAAATGGTTTTTTTGTAAACAATCTCATTTATCATTTGTTAATTCTTTTATGTTTACTAATCAGCCGACTAAGGCATTTAGTGAATTTCATTTCTGATGTAAATTCCACCGTCTTCATAGGACGACCTTCAATGCTTTGTGGTTGCCCTTAAATCAGTGTTATAAAAACCTATAAAAACCTTGAAAGGAAAATTGAAAAATAGAAAAGAGAGCATTGGGGGTTCTTGCTTACACTTGGAGGAAATTATTTATTGGTGAAAGATTTACATGGGCAAACAATCTACAGGAAAAAAAAATTACTCAAAACATACTTTTTCCAATGTTTGATAAACACAGTTAGAAACATGTAGAGAGAGAATGCAACAAACTTGGAATTTGGTGGAATTTGGGGAATGTTTTTTTTCCTAAAATTTTTGGAATAGTTTTTATTTCAGAAGGCTTAAGTAATGTTTGAATTTTAAAAGAGTATAAAAGGCTACAATAATACATTAAATTTGTGTGAAATAAGCATTACACATGCATTGCATAAGACGCTTTCAACAAACCAGAGTAACATTTAATAGAAGACGAGTAAAAAAACACGGGCCATGAGCACTAGGCACACAACAAGCTTTCAATTGAGGAAATCCACGTGTGAATATTGTGTGGCAACGACTCTTTTGGGTTGAGGTTAAGATCCGGTTTTTTTTTCTCTATTAAACTCTGCTATTTGGAGCTATATTTATCTTGGGATTGTCTACAAAGTGATCATTTATCTTTTGTATATGGAAGTCACAATCATTCCCATTCATTAGATGTCAAATTTGATGGCTTTGGGTGAGTCACGAAGTCCTATAATTTTCTTTTTGGAACATTGTGTCCATTCAATGATAATCTTACAATCACCCGATTTGAAATTTAAGGGGCAAGAATGATTGTGACCTTCATGTGCAAAAGATAAATGATATCTTTGTAAACAATCCCATTTATCATTTACAAATTCTTTTCTATTTACTGTTCAGCTAGATGATAACACAGGACTAAGGCATTTAGTGAATTTCATTTCTGATTCTACCGCCTTCATAGGATGAGGTTCAATGCTTTGTGGTTGCCCTTAAACCAGTGTTATAAAAACCTATAAAAACCCTGAAAGGAAAATTGAAAAATAGAAAAGTGAGTATTGGGGATTTTTGCTTACGCTTGGAGGAAATATTTATTAGCGAAATATTTACATAGGCAAACAATCTACTGGAAAAAAAATTACTCAAACATACTTTTTTCCATGTTTGGTAAACACAGTTAGAAACATGTAGAGAGAGAGAGAATACAATAAACGTGAAATTTTGAGACAGTTTTTTTGTCTAAAATTTTTGGATTAGTTTTTTATTTAAGAAGGCTTCAGTAATATTTCAATTTTAGTAGAGTATAAAAGGCTAATGTAAAATAAGCATTACACACAAGCATTGCATAAGAAGCTGTCAACAAACCAGACTTACATTTACTACAAGACAAGCAAAAAAAACACGGGCCATGAGCACTAGGCATACATCACGCTTTCAACTGAGGAAATCATAGTAACATCACTTGCACTCAACTGCTCTAATACATTTGTAGGTTTGATCGCTCACCCTTTCCATTTTCACTTGCAAAACCGTAGCAACATAACTACGATTTTATCCATGCAACGGAAACATGCATCAGTCCAAGACTTCCTAATGAACAACAGAAGGGTGGTGCCTCGAAATCCTACTCCGAATCCCAATCGATTGCTCATATCAAGCCATGAGAATTCAAATATTTTCCTGCTCCTTTCAATACGATCAATAGAGGGAGGAGGTTCAGGTTTGCCCTTGGAGCCTTGGATGGGGGGAGGTAGAGATAAGTATGGGTTCTCGGAGTATATGGATGTGTTAAATGTTTTCATTTGGTTTCCTATGGGGATTTGTCCAAACAAATTGTTGTTGGATAAGTTTAGAACACTTAAAGAAATCATGGATGAAATGAGTGGAGGAATGATCCCGGACAGTTGATTGTTTAAAAGATCTAGCGACTGCAATCGTTCCAACTTCGCGATCCTCTCTGGATTGACTCCACTTAAATGGTTTCTCGACAAATTCAAGAAGACCATTCCCAACAAGCATGTCAATTCTTCAGGAATTTCTCCCTTTAAATGGTTACTTGAAAGGTCTATGCTTTTTACCAAGGATAGGGTCATGCTATATCAAAGTATTTGCTCTTTTGCTTTCACATCCATACGTACCATTTTTGTCCTTGACATTTCGTAATAGATCATAGAACCATTGACTTCAATAGCAATCCTCATGGCTGTGAAAATTCCAAAACTCTTAGGTATGGGCCCTGATAACCTATTTCCACTGAGATCCAAAACTTGAAAAAAACTCAATTGTGTCAGTGCTTGGGGCAATCTCCCAATAAATTTGTTTGTTCTTAGGTTAACATATTTGAGACGTGATAGGCTTTCTCCAATCCATGATGGAATGTTTCCTGCTAATTCATTATAACTAAGATCAAGAGTTATCAATGAAAACCAGTTTTTCAAGGCCTCAAGGAGTTCTGATAACCAGTTATTTGCCAACTCTATCATAGTAAGTGCTTCAAGAGCGGCCAGTAAAGTCGGTTTGCAGGAATACTAGAAAACTGGTTGTTCGAGAGGTCTAAAGTTTGTACCTTTGGAACTAGCATAGGTATGGGGCCTTTAAAGAGGTTTGAACTCAGATCTACAGAAGTCTGCAGATTTTTGGAAACTGACCTTGTATTCGATTATTTGAAAGGCATAGTTGGGTAATGCGAGAGGAGATATCACAAAACCAGCCTAGTAGTGTTGAAAAAACTTGAGAGAAGAGATGGACCCACTTCTAGGATTAAGGGCAGTGTCATTAGACTATCAATCGCAAAGATCAGGCTTTTACCAGAACTGTGAGAACTCTGTATATTTCTGTGTACCTCTCCATGGCCATGAAACCCTTCTTAAAGAGGGATGGAGGAGGTCGTTCTCCAACGTTCGGCTTCGTCCTAAAATCTTTGAGAAAAATTGGCCCTGTAATCTTGGGAAGTGGGTGGTTGCTTTCTAGCCTTTAAATAACGACACTTTCTCTTTCTAAGAAGCCTCCCTTTTTTAGTGATAAACATTAAATTATAAGAGAGAAATATTACACGTTTAAAGGCCCAATGGCCACACACACGTACCAACATCTCCCACTTGGCCATGAGGGCCAGACATATTGAAATATCATAAAGTCTTTACCACTTAATGAATTTAATATTTATGTACATATTTTTGTCATGAGGCTTTCACGTAAGTGCGGTTATACATCTCATAACAAAAAATATCCAAAGTTATGTCATGATTTTTCACGCTAATGCGGTTTTTCCTTTCATGACCAAGACATCAAAAAATATCCCATTTGGGAGTTCCTGACTTAAATATTTTTAAGTCCCATCAAAACTACATGCTTTGATAATATTTCTGCATTCAATTCTTTTGTTAAAGGGTCAGCAATCATATCTGAAGATGGCAAATAACTTACAATTATTTCATTCTTTTCAATAATATCATTAATATAATGATAATCAATTTCAATGTGCTTACCCTTGAAACTATAAGCTTTATTTCTAATTGATGAAATAACAGCCTGATTATCACAAAAAAATTTACCAGGTCCGTCGACTATATCCAACTTCAAATCACTTATGAAGAGTTTAATCCAGACGCCATAAGTTGTAGCAATGCTACAAGCAATATACTTGACTTCCATAGTATACTGAGCAACACAACTTTGTTTCTTACTAGACCAGAAAACACATCCACCACCAAAGAGAAATACAATTCATGAGGTTGATTTTTTATCATCTGGGTTTTTTGCAAAATCTGTATTAGAGTACCCAGTAACCTTTAAGTTGTTAGCTTGGAAGCATAACTTGTAATTTTTAGTTTTCTGAATATATCTGAGTATCCTTTTTACAGCTTGCCAATGAGTCATCTTAGGATTACTCTAAAATATACTTACAAGACCATATGCATGACTCAAATTAAGTCTTGTACACAGCATGACATAATTTATGCATCTTACAGCTTGAGCATATGAAATTCTTTCCATTTCAGCTTTGTCATTATCATTTTCTTTGATAATTTTAAGCCTTTACAAACAGGTGTATCTATGGGTTTGCAATTTTCCATCTTAAATCTCTTTAAAACATTTTCTAAATAATTTTCTTGAGATAAACATAGAAGTCTTGAACTTCTATATCTTGTTATCTTAATGCCCAATACATATGAGGCTTTTCTCATATCTTTCATCTTAAAATGGGAACTTAGCCATAATTTGGTATGGTTAATCATGCCAATATCATTACCGGCTATCAAAATATCATCAACATATAGTGACAATATTCCAGACATATACACAATGGTCTAACCTATTGGCTATATAACCTATTTCAGTGATTGCATATGAAAAGTAAAGTACCATTGTCTAGAAGATTGGTTTATACCATATAAATATTTCTTAAGTTTATATACTTGTCTTCTTGGCCTTTAATTACATATCCTTCTTGTTGTTTCATGTATATATTTTCTTTTAATTCTCTATTTAAGAAAGCTGGCTTGACATCCATCTGAAATAATTCTAGATCATAATATGCAACTAATGTAAGGATGATTCTAATAGATGAAAATTTTGCTACTGGAGAATACGTTTCTATATAATCTATGTCCTCCCTTTGAGTAAATTCTTTAGCTATCAACTTAGCTTTATATTTATCAATGAATCCATCTACATCAAGCTTTTTCTTTAGGACCTATTTGCAACCGATGACTTTTCTATCTTTAAGGAGGTCAACCAACACCCAGTCTTGATTTCTTTTAATAGAATCAAGTTCATCATTCATGGCTTGAGTCCACTCAGCTGAGTCATGTGAGCTAATAGTTTCATTGTAGCTACGAGGCTCCTATATTGTATCCTCACTCATTGAAGAGTAATTATCTTTGTTCATAAATACATAAAATTCTTCTAAAGCTGTAGGTGGGGCTCTAGTTCTTTTAGGCCTATCTGATATACTTGATTCAATTAAATCATTCTCACCAAATGTAGAGCGAGTTTGAGAAACAGGGTCTTCCAAACCATTATCTTTATCAATTTCATGTAAGTCAATAGGCTTATTTAAAATATTTTCATCATTTATATTTTTTAAGAAATGAGCATCATGACTCTTTACTAATGATCTAGTATCATGGTTATAGAATCTATACCCTTTAGAATTTTCTGAATAGCTTATAAAAGAGCTTTTTATAGTTTTGCTTTGTAATTTATCTATATTTTGTGGTGGTATAATCACATGTGCGCAAGAACCTCAAACTTTCAAGATAGTAAAGTCAGGTTTCCTACATGTCCATAATTCATGTGGGGTCAAGTCTATAGATTTAGTTTGAACATGATTAATGATATATATTACAGTGTTGAGAGCCTCACCCCAAAACTGAGGTGATAAATTTGAATGGCTCATCATGGACCTAACCATGTCTATTAGAGTTATATTTATCTTTTCAGCTACACCATTTTGTTGTGGTGTATATGGTATAGTTGTTTGGTGAATTATACCATGCTCCTTACAAAATTCAAAAAATAAGCGGAGCAATATTCACCTCCTATATCTGTTTGAAGAATTTTAATATGTTTACCTAACTGATTTTCTACCTTAGCTTTATATTTTTTAAATGTTTCTAATGCATTTGATTTCTTACTAATTAGGTATACATATCCATAACTTGAATAATCATCTATAAATGTTATGAAATATTTCATACCTCTATGTGTTTTCACATTTAATGGGTCACATATATCAGAGTGAACAATACTAAATAGTTCACTTGACGTTTTCCTTTTAGGGAAACACTTTTTAGTTAATTTACCAGAAATACATGGCTCGCATGTTTTGAACACAATATCTTTTAAGTTGGGGAGCAAGCATCTTTTAACCATTTGATTCATTATATCTTTATTTATATGTCCTAATCTTAAGTGCCATAAATATGGATCATCCATACACATAAAAGCATCAAAAGAAGCATCAATATAACCATCAAATGATGAACTTTCATTAATATTCAGTTGGTACAAATTATCAACTTTAGTACCGTACACCAAAGCTCTAAAACTTCCCAATGGTAACCCGACCAGACTTGAACCTTATTTCCTAACTCTTGTCGTCTAGTCCTTGGACAAAAATCAAATTGCACCTCGTATTGGGCGCATACAATGTATCAGTTAATAAAAGATTTGTTTCTCTTGATAAACACAGCTTGAAAATACCAACACCAAGTACATCGCAGTAGGTATCATTTCCCATATAAATCCGCTGGTTACCGGCTGCAATCTCTTTCAATTATGTGAATTCATCCTTGGTCCTCGGGATATGTCGAGTGGAGGCCGAGTCGACTACCAATTTCTCAGGTCATGATCAGCAACTATTGATTCTAGGACTACGCAGATCAAGTCCTTTTTCTTATTTTGATTATTTCAAATAGGGTTGTTATTTTGGTTCTTATTTTTATTTTTCAACTTAGGACAATTAAACTTGATGTGCCCAATTTTCTTACAATAAAAACATGTATTCTCAACCTTGTTCTTTTGATTTTTAAAATTTCTCCTCATTCCCTTATACTTAGTATTTTTTTGATAATTGAAAGGTTTCTTGAGGATCTGAGAAGATCAACTTTGGGCAAAGTGGAGTTCATTTGACTTCTTACTCATTCGTCTCTCAGCTTTAATACTAAGATGTATGAGAAGATTTAACATAGTTATCCCTTGTGCAGAATGGTTCAATGCAATTACAACAAACTTCCAAGATGGAGGGAGACTGTTAAGGACAATAGACATTTGCATGCGATTGGGGACTAGATTCCCAGCTGCAGCAAGTTTCTTTGCGAGCACTGTCATTTTATTGACATGCTCGGTCACTGAGTCCGTTTCTTTCATTCTGCAAGAATTGTATTTTTCTAACAACAATTGTACATGGGTCTCAGAAGTGGTCTCATACTTTTCAGATAAGGCGCCTATCATACTTTGAGCTCAACATAGTAGTCCTAGCTACTTTGTCATCTTGTAACCATTTTTCAAGTCTCCTTCTGGCTTGACCATTGACATTAGGCTCTAAAACTGGTGGTTCTGTTTCTAGGACATAATCTACCATATCTTGAAAAAGAATATATCCAATTTTTCTTTTCCACATAGAAAAATTGGTCCCATTGAGTTTTTCAAGTTTGGATAATTTTGAAATGTAACCTAGATGCCATTTTAAAATTTTAGATAATACCTAAAAGTTCAAAAAAAGATTTAATTGTGTTTAAAAAAAGGTTGTCTGCTAGCTAAATCAATAAGTTTGCCGACTCTCAGTGAGCTGCAACTTCAAAGAACAATTTTTTCGAACAGTTTATGTTCGCACTGCTGTGATGCAACAAAACATTAATAAAGTAAGGCAACAACTACTTTTATGTCAAATCTTGCACAAGAATAATTTTCATAAATATGTGAATATGTCTTAGCACAAGATAGAGAGTCTACAATGATATTTGATATTTTTCAACAAAAAATATTGCATTGCATAATCACAAAAAAAAGAAGAAGAAAAATTCACAAAATCAAGATCATGAAATTTTCTAACTTAAAGAGACCAAAGCATACGATAATTATGCAATGTATTGACAATTATTATGGAAATAAAATATGTCGAAAATCTCTAAATTATAGGTCACAAAAAAAAATAAAATAAAAATAAATATATGCAATTGATATGTAAGTCTTTACTATAGAATTGGCGTGTGCACAATAAGATTCAATAATAATAATAATATGCACTAATTTTCAGCAACAAAAAGATGGAAGAAAGAAGATGCCAGCAGCCTGACTTTCAGCAGTCCATGGTCAGTAAAAAAGTATATAACAATACGTAAATTTAGATGCTCAGCTACCTTGCATAGTGTAGAGAAATTTTTTTTTTTTTTTATTAGTTCTTAACTAATACTTATTATTATTATTATTATTATTATATTAGTTATTATTATTATTATT
>NW_006500351.1:743760-755793 GCF_000471905.2 Amborella trichopoda
AAAAGTAAATTAATAATAATAACGTTAAATTAGTATGCTCTACTACTACTACGTATATAGTTAGTTAGTTAAGTTTTTAATTTTTTTTTTTTAGTTACTTATAATTATTATTATTATTATTATTATTATTATTATTATTATTATTATTATTATTATTATTATTATTATTATTATTATTATTATTATTATTATTACTATTATTATTATTATTATTATTATTATTATTATTAAAAAATAGGGAGAAGAATTATTTGCCTTATTTTCTGTTGGCTCAAGTATGTACTGTATCAACAACTTGATTTGAGAGAAAATAACTACACAACTTGTTTCTACTCTAGAGAGAAAGCCTAATATTGAGGCGTGAGAGAAAATAACTACACGACTTGTTCCTACTCTAGAGAGAGAGAGCCTAATATTGAGGCATAGAGAGAGAACCTACTATTGAGGCATATGCTCTAATATTGAGGCATAGAGAGAGAACTTAATATTGAGGCATATGCTAAGTTAAGATAACTTTTCTGCAACAACCTTAAACTTATTTTCTCTCTCTTTCTATTCTTTTGCTGATTATTCTAGCATCTCTATCTCTTTAGCTTTTCTCTACAATAGATTAAACAGAGGACTCATCCGAGTACGCTATGATCACGTAAGCCAAACGCAATATAGAGAGAAAATATAGCAAAAGAATTTATGAAGAGAAAATATTCCAGAACCAACAATACCAGTAAAAACAAACACTGAATCGCAAATGAGGAGCAATAAATTAAGAGAGAGAAATTTATAAAAAATAAATAAGTTCAGACTATTAAATTTATGGTTAGAAAAAAAATCTACAGCACGATATACGTGAATGACAAAGCACACTATCAAAGTTACTGTAAATTAAACTCAGGAAAAAAAATAAGATATAAAATACCAAAAAAAAATTGGGACCTGTAGGTTATGAGCCCACCACACTTCCACAACTCGCTCTGATACCAATATTGAAAAATCTCGAGGGAAGATATGGACCCACTCCTAGGATTACGGGCGGTGTATTTAGACTATCGATCGTAAAGATCAGGCTTTCACTAGAACTGTGAGAACTCTGTAAATTTCTGTGTACCTCTCCATGGCCATGAAACCCTTCTAGAAGAGGGATGGAGGAGGCCGTTCGCCAACGTTCGGCTTTCTCCTAAAATCTCTAAGAAAACATGGCTCTGTAATCCTGGAAAGTGGGTGGTTACTTTCTAGTCGTTAAATAACGACACTTTCTCTCTCTAAGAATCCGCCTTGTTTTAATGATAAACATTAAATTAGAAGAGTGAGAAATATTGTATGTTTAAAGGCCCCATGGCCACACACATACCAACAGGTAGTATACCTGAAATACTTGCATTATACAAATCCAAATATTGAAGTCTCCTTTGAGTTTTGATCCAAAGAGGGAACTCGATCCTTAGCGGTAATGAGCTTAGGACAAGATGGTAGAGCTCAAATTGAGGAACCCGATCACGGCTAACATTTAGCACCAACAAATTCTGAGACAAGTCTAATGATTCCAAGTTTACAAGTCTCGCAAAGATAGCTTCAGTGACCATCCCTCTAAGGTTGTTGTAGGAGACATCTAGTTGATATAACATAGAAAGGTTTCCAATGTTTTCGGGGAGCGTTCCACTCAAATTGGTTGCAGGAGACATGTATTTCACACAACATGAAAAGGTTCCAAGAGTGTCCCAATCAATTGGCTGCCAGAGAGGTCCAACTCTCTTAGGTTTGCAAGGCAATATGGAACCCAATGTTGCAAATCATTCGAACCGAGATCAAGGCGTTCAAGGCTACCAATGTGAGCCACCCAAGGAGGAACTCTTGTCAACTGATTTACAGAAAGGGTAAGTACACGAAGTGAAGTAGATTTTGGTAAATGAGGGGTCGGGATGGAGTCTGAGAGATTGCAGCATTGTGCTTCCACTTCCGTGAGAAGAGGGAACTCAAGGATCAACCTGGGAAAATCTAGGCTTACCATTGAAAGGTTTACTCCATTCAGTTTAAGGAGTTGCAACGAAGAGAGATTAGCAAGCCATTCAAGGTTGTCCACACTCAAACCATCAAATTCAGAAAGACCAAATGTTGGAGTTCTGTGAGATTCCCCAGTTGAGGAGGAATCAAATCTCGCAAAAGACGGGTCTAGAGTTTTGAGTTCAGTCTTAGAACCCAAAAACTCTGGTATAGGAGTACAAGAAAAGTCATTAAGGCCTAAGTTGAGGAAAGACAAATGTTTGAACTGTACCAAGGCTGGGTCTATATGCCCACTCAACCATGCAAACGTACCATGGGGTTAATGAGCAGCATGGAGGTCGAGTTTGATGACATGGGTATGGTTGCCGCACTCAATTCCTTCCCATTCGCAGCAGTCTCCGCCTTTCCATGATGACAAGAGATTCCATGAGTCGTGAAGCCCATCTCTTAGCTTGAGAAGAGTTCGCCTTTCAGATTCTACGCAATACTCCCCATTGCACATCTGCATGTGCATGAGGAGAGAGAAAAATAGCAACATCGAAACCAATTTTAGGTTTTTCCATCAGCACAGCCAGGCTCAGAGAGAGAGAGAGAGGGGCATATGACATTTTGCTAAGCATGTAAGATAGCAGCGTGCTTTTATATGCATGACTGATTTTAGTGTTATCACCATTCTAGAGAGAGAAGGAGAGAGGTATATCTTTTAACCCTGGATTGCCGTGATCGGCGGTTGAGAGAATTAAAGGCAGCGCTTAAAAAAGAAAATAGAAATAAAAATAGTATGAAACCATATGTTCCACGTATCTCACAAATTTTCTACCTCATATATCTTTTTCTTCATCTCTTTTGCTCTCTTCCACTTCTTTATTCTCTAACCAATGTGTCCATTAATTGCTTTTGTGGTGCCTCTCTATTGTATTTATAAAAAAGATTTTAAGTGATTGTGAGTGTGCAATGCACAGAAGCTAAAGGCCTAGAGCCGTCCATTTAAGACTAAAAGCAGCTCAAGTGGTTATATTAGTTCATTTTCATTTGAATTTCAACAATTTTAGTTGTCACAATTCTTTCAAACAATTGACCGATTCTGCCTAAAGTGAAAGATACAATGAGGATGTAAAAAATAAAAAAGAGTGTAAATAAAATGAACACTATTTAAAATTTTGGCGGGCATTGTCTGCAGCTGCACAGTCATATTATGCACATGCTCCGTCAAGCATGAGGCCTACTTACAGAGGTTTTTTTTCATTTGAAACTCGGATACACGGGGTTTTCCAAAAACATCTTGCTATTTTTAAAATAGGATGGTAGCAACATGTTACTTTATAAATTTCATGATGTTATTTTTTCCAAGGAAATGAGAAGTGCTTATAAATATTTTCATGACCATAACTACCATTTTATTTGTAATATCATAAAGCAAAACCTTATTAAAAAAAGAATTAAAAAGAATTAAAAAAAAAAAACCTTGATAGGTCACTATGAAAATCATAGTTTCTTTTCTCTTATTAAATGAAAAGGTCCAAAACTAATGTACGTTTCTTCTTTTTTACTGTAAAAACAAATTGAGTTAGAAAGATCCATCTTATTACGAGTTGTATTTTAAACTTTGTTTTGATTATAAAATGAATCTAATAGATAATAAACGGTAAAAATTGTTGGAAATGTGGCCTATCAGGCCTTTTTTTCTCCCAAAAATTCTTTTTTTCAAAAATGGTACAAAAGTCATATTGAAGTATATGTGAAATTCCATGTGGTTAGTATGAGGTAATGCCATATACATGGATCCATTTTTTAGCTTTAATAAGATGTACCACTAGAAGGAAAAACCCAGTATCACTGGAGGGAAAACTTAGTGGTGTATTTGGATTCCTTGTAAATTGTGAGAATGCTTGAATGAAATCCTATTATATGAGTCATTAGTGGACTAATGACATGTTTAACTTATTACATCGGATAATAGTTTGGTGACAATTTGTTAATCCTAATTAGCTGCACTTAAGGGAATTAAGGCAGAAGTTACATTTGAATCTCAACTTCTATAGACCATGAATGTGAAAGTTACAAAATAAATGTATTATCTATAAAAAAAGGTTAACCCCTCTAGAAAATAAAGAGAAAAAGGATAGAAAAATATAGATGGGAAGGAGATTCATCAAGAGGACTCGCACGGTAGCTTGTCACCAGATAGCTTGGTCTATAGGTTTTGGTATGGAACCTTAAGTCTCTCGCTGTATTTAAGGACATGTCCGATTAAGTAGTTTATCGATTTTATTTAATTATTTATTAATTTTCTTTATTGGGACTAACAATGGTATTAGAGCATGGGTTGTGAGATGTGAGGGCTTGGCAAAACCCAATGAAGTTGGGGGAGGGTATTTCCTGCAGGGAGGTATAAGCGATGGTATCCTTTGTCTGGAAGGAATGTGTGATGGTATCTTTTGCCGGGAAAGAATGGCCTGAGGCTTGAGTGAGGCTCAAGGCTACACACCAAAGGGTTGTTGGGACCATCAGCATTCCTTGAAGCCACTAGACGTGGCTCGGTAAGGAAGAAGTTTTAATGCTTCATTGCACAACGCATCTTGGTCAATTGTGGTTATGCTACAGTTGTTTTTATGAAATATTTGGGACAAAACTTATCTCATTCAAGTATATGTTATGGCAAAAGATGGCATTATACCATTACCCTTGGGCACAATCCTCTATAAATAACATGGTTCTTTAGTCCAAAACTTTAAAGAGAGAAAACACAGAAGAATTGATTTTTTTTTTTTTTCTTTTTAATTTGGGAATGATCGTAGGGGCTATCCATGGCTGCAACATCCAAAATAAAAAGAGCTTCCATGTGTTTCTCGGAAGACTTCCTTCTAACTGCATCAAAGTCTTCATTTAGAAAAACTTTTGTCCTTTAAGGACCATGGCCAATATTAGGAAGTGTTTCAAAATAATTGGTAAGCTCCAAATAATTTTTTTTTATTTTGGCAAGTTTGAATATGAAAAGTATTTGGTACATTTTAATTATATAGCATTTGTGGTAAGTTTTGTATTTCCTTAAATTAGAATTTGATAGGTTTCAATTACAAAGCCTTTGTGGTAAGTTCTTTATTGCCTTAAATCAGAATTTGGTATGTTTCAATTACAAAGCTTTTGTGGTAAGTTCTTTATTGTCTTAAATTATAAGTTGGTAGGTTTCAATTACAAAGCTTTTGTGGTAAGTTCTCTCTCTCTCTATCTCTCCACCCAAGGATACACAAGTCTCTATCTCTCACTCTTCATTATTTTTTTAAACAATTTTATAGAAAAAGGTTGGAAGATATTCCTATTTATTTCAAATATAGCCCTCTAGCAATTATACATATAATGATGAGACAAATATTGGTTATCAATTTATTTAAAGATATACTTGATTTGAAAATCTTCATGGTGATCAATGACTATGAATATTTCAAGTTCAACAATATATGTGTATTTGTGTTAAGATTTTTATTCCCTTTCTTTCTACCAGCATTAAGAATATTTTGTTTAGATTGATAATGTTGTTTATTATTTGTAACCAAGTTGTGACTTACTTTTCGGTATTTTTTTTGCTTTGTATTATTTCGTTTTTTTAGAAATCCAAGTGTGGTATTTGACCACATTGGCAGAGTATATGTCAAATCTCACATAAGTAGCATACGTCAATGCCATATAGAATGTTATTGACGCCAGGAAATCTAAGTGTAATGTATAACCACTCTAGTAAGGTATATAAAAAATCTCATGCAGGTAGCATGGGACAATGCCATATACAAAACCATTGAGGCCAAGAAATCCAAGTGTGGTATTTGACTATATTGACAGTGTATATGTAAATCCCATGCAAGTAGCATGAGACAATGCCATATATAAGGTTGTTGAGGCCATGAAATCTGAGTGTGCTGTATGACCACATTGGCAGGGTATATATAAAATCCCATATAGAAAGCATGAGGCAATGTCATATACAAGGTTATCGAGGCTAGGAAATCTAAATGTGGTGATATAACCACTTTGACAGGGTATATGTGAAATCCTTGTAAGTAGCATGAGGCCATGTCATGTACAATGTTATTGAGGCTAGGAAATCTAAGTGTAGTGTATAACTACTTTGGCATGATATATGTGAAATCTCATGCAAGTAGCATGAGGCCATGCCAGGTACAAAGTTGTTGAGATCATGAAATTTGAGTGTGGTGTATGACCACATTGACAAGGTATATGTAAAATCCCATGTGGAAAGCATGAGACAATGCCATGTACAAGGTTGTTAAGGCCAGAAAATTTGAGTGTGGTGTATGACCACATTGGTAGGATATATGAAATCTGATGCAAGTAGCATGAGATAATGCCATATATAAGACTATAGAGGCCAGGAAATCTAAAAGTGGTGTATGACTACACTGGTTGGGTATATAAAAATCCCATATGGAAAGCATGAGGCAATGCGATGTACAAGATGTTAAAGGACCTTAAGGCCAAGTGAGAGTTGTTGGAAATGTGGCCAATGAGGCCCTTTTCTCTCAAAAATTCTTTTTTTTTTAATAATGGTACAAAAGTCATATTGAAGTATATGTGAAATCCGATGTGGTTTACATGAGGCAATGCCATATACATGGATCCATTTTTTAGCTTTAATAGGATGTATCACTGTAGGGAAAACCTCGTGGTGTGTTTGGATTCCTTGTAAATTGTAGAAATGTTTGGATGACATCCTATTTTATAAGTCATTAGTGGACTAATGACATGTTTAGCTGACAACTTGTTAATCCTAATTAGCTGCACTTAAGGGAATTAAAGCAAGAGCTACAATTGGATCTCAACTTCTATAGACCATGAATGTGAGAAGGAGATTCACCAAGAGGACTCTCAAGTAAGCCTGTCATCGGATGGCTGGGTCTATAGAGATGGAAGGTGAAGGAGATTCACCAAGAGGACTCTCAAGTAAGCCTGTCATCGAATGACTACGTCTCTAGGTTTTGGTATGGAACTTTAAGTCCTTTATGTGATTTAAAGACAGATCCGAGTAAGTGGTTTGTCAATTTTATTTAATTATTTATTAATTTGCTTTGTTGAGACTAACAAAAACATGAGACACAAAAACATGAGACATACTGTCAATATTTATGTACTTTAAGTAAAATAATGAGAACTATAATGCAATACCGCTATTTTTTGGGAGCCTTAAAAACTAATTTTTAAAGAAATTTCAATGATTCTTAGGACTTTTCTTAACTCAGTTCTTGCTTACCTGTCTGATTCGCTGATCCGGACGAGTTTTCTAGATGGGAGCTCCAGGTCATCTATCCAATTTTTGAACACTGCTTTTAACAGTATACAACTAATCTAAATGCTATCATTTTTATTAAATGTGGTTTTTTACATTAATATTAAATAAACTATTTCGGAGAGCATTGGAATATCAAATGTTTGTCGTGGTATTATGTTGTGCTGCTCACTCTACTTGTGTCACGAGTTTAGGTGTCAAATAATCCAATTGATAAGTTGATATTATACTTACAAAGTCATAAAAAGTTAGTTAAGATTCAAAAACTTATCTATTAATTTGATCACCAAAGCGTCAAGTAAATAAATAACAACTTGAGCGATCTTAAATACACCTTTCATGAAAAAAGAATATTTTATTTATGATTTAAGTTATATTTAATTTATTATTTATGATATTTCTCAATTATAAATTTAATTTATAGTTATAATTTTAAACTCATTTATTAATTAGTGTTTTAAAATTCAATATTTACAAATTCTTTTGATAAAAAATTGAAACTATTTTGCTCAAGGGAGCAATCATACACTATAGTCACGAAGGATTTTTACCAATTTTTACTTCCAGGTCTCTCAGTTCAGGGCCCATATGAATTCATACATATACTCATTTTTACTTCTAGGTCTCTCGATTGAGGACCCACATAAATTAGTTCAAATATTGATTCCCCCCTCCCCCCCCCAAAGTATCTGAATTTGAGGACCCACATAGTTTAATGCACAGACTTATTTGTCCTTAAGCCTAGACTATCCTTTTTTACCTTGCCAAGTCTTGGAGAAAATTTTCTTAACTGCTTACCTCAGTGGGGTTAAGTTTGTACTGAATTCAAGCGTCCTTTCTTATCATTTTCTAAGATTCCTTTGTAATTTGTTGTGTATTAAAGAGATCCTTTGATTTTTCAAAAGAAAAAAAAATCAAGTAGTTGTAAATATTTTCGAATCTATTGATTTTTAAGAAAAGTTCTATGATGCAAGTAAATATTAAGTCAAGTTTCATTATTTGCTGGTAGTTTTGTCTATTGGGTTTGTAATTGGAAAGGCACAAATTAATGTTCACTTGAGAAAAAAGTGCAGTGTAGATTGTAGAAAAAAAGCAACGAAAATGTTGAGAGAGAGAGAGTAAATGTCAGCAAACATGTTGGAGAGTTTAAAGATGCATGTGCAGTCACAAAATACTCTCTCTATCATAACTAAAATGTAATCTTTGTGGGTACCATAATGAGTCAAAAATTGAGCACCTATCACCTTTTTTTGGGTTTGGTATTACAACACAAGTGGACCACAGAGTTGGAAAATTTTGTGGTTACCCTAATGAGTTGGAAAATTGAGCCCATGTTACATTTTTTGAGTTTGGCATTACAGCACAAGTGGACCAAAGAGCATATGTCCATTAGTATCCCTAGCCGCAATTCTATCAAAAGAAGTGAAGCCTGGCTTCAAAATGTACAAAAAGTTGCAGTTCTAGCATCAGGAAACTAATTGATCATCCCGACCTTGATCATTATATTTGTGAAAAGAAATTAGGATTCCTAAAATTAGTGTGTTGTGAAACATTTTTTAAACTGTCCATTTCGCCTTAAAAATAAGTTTTTACATATCTGCATTACCTATACAATTTTTTTGAGCTTCAAATTTTGTAGTCGGTGTTGAAAATCAAAGCCATCATAAAAATTTCAGATGGCCAAAGTGCTATCCACACGAGAACTTAAGATGAGGCTTTACTTTATTTTCATAAAGCATAAAGCGTAGGCCTTATTGAAACTACATTATCACGGTATACGGAAACTTAGCTCAAACCATTTCGTCACAACGACCCAATTATCTTCAGGTCCTCGGGATAAAGTGTTACTCATTTTATTTTTTTTCTGTTTTTTTATAGGATTCATTTTGGAATCACGGGATGATCATTTTCAAAAATAAAAAGTATGTAAATTCAATATAATTAGCTATTTTATTTGAGAAATTAATTTTACAGTAGTGAATATACTAACTCTTTTCCAAGCTATAAAACTCATTTGAAACTTGAAGTTTGGCAATACTTCTTCGCTTTAAAAAAAGGTACGTGACTAGTTTGAAACTTCAAAACTATATTTACGAAAAAAGAGTCGGCTTAGAACTCAAGTTTTGAAGTTCTCTCTCGTTTATTAAAAAATAAAATAAAACGAAAACAAAAAAAAAAACAAATGGGATCAATGGTTTGAAGAAAATAAACGATATATGTAAAAGCTGGACACGGCTATAAGCTATCGAAATATTACTGGGACAGTGATGCAAAATCACGTCCCACTTGGTATTCGTTGAGGGTATTTTCATCACATAAAAAAGTGAAGTAAATAAAGGTTTAATCAAAGGGAAAAGTTTATATAAGGTTGCGAAATTAAAATGTAGAATCACAAATACACGTCAAAAATCTATTAGAAATGTTGTTTTAATGTTGAAAAACCCTCTAATTGATCATGTCGACAACAAGACGTATGAATATATATAAAAAAAAATAGAATCACAAATGCACCTAAAAAATCTATTAGAAATGTTGTTTAATGTTGGAAACATCTAATTGATCATCTCGACAACAAGATGTATGAATATAAGAAAAAAGTTTTTGAATCCTAGAAATAGTGCATCTTGCAACACAATATCTAGACAGTTCATTTTCAAGATTTTCCTATATTTATAGATATACTTGATTTTAACCATTTTTGGAATTTAAAATTTTCTAATTAGATGTGAAAATAGATTTTAAGATAATCCTAAGAATTTTTTACAACAAAATTACATGTTACGATAAAATTTGGAGGTGCGCCTTAATTGGATTGTTTAAGGTTGCAACCTTATAGAAACCGCAACCTTAATTAAAATGATGGTTTTGAAGTTTGAAAACAAAAAATGCCAGATTTATTACTACATCAAGTTAAACACATGGCATTACTTGAAAAAAATAATAAACTAGTTGTTGAGTTTATGTGACTTATAAGAGCTTATATTCAAATATTTAATATAGTGAAACATAAACTCTATGGGAGTATGGTCTTGCTGGACCAAGATAAACAAATGCTATTTACTGATAATTAGATTTGGCTTGCTGTGCTAGGCCAGTAAAGTTGGAAAACCGCTATTTCCAGGGCATAAAACAAAACCGATGAGGGTCTGAAGAGTCTTCCCTTGATGAGGTCCTAATTGCCTAGGAGAGTGAGTCAACGGACTGTGTGACCTTTATGTATGATAATAAGCATCTAGAAACGAGGGCCAAAACCTCATCACTGAACCATCATATGACATGTGCATATGATAACCATATCGGGAAAGTGACCATTAAAGGTAAAGCATGCACATGTGCGATAAACTACCCCTATACACCATAGAGTTGTGGTTGCATCATGTTTGCATGACATTGGACTCGTCTCTAAGTGAGAACATATAATCCATGGACTGGGATTATATTCCTTTGTCTATTGTTTGACTTTAGTAGTCCAATCATAAACCCCTGCAGTGGTCTGTGGGTTATGGGAACGGATGGATCAGTTTGAGAAAGCAAGTGTGAAATATAATCCACAGTAGCAGATTGAGTGTTTCGGTGATAATAATATCCTAGACCTAAACGAATCTGATTCCCATCTAAATTATTTAAATTTTAATTATTTTGATGATTAATGATTTTTAAATTGATTATTTGAATTTTTTTAGTCTCTGGACATTTTATTTTTGCATAAAGGATTTTGAAATTAAGAGATATTGTTTTTAGAATTTAAATATTCATAGATAAATAAAATTTATTTCTCATATTCTAAAATTCAATTTTATATTTTTCATAAATTATATATGATATGGAGGCCCACTAGAGGACCACATGGGATATATGTGTGCAGCTCACTTGGGAGCCTCATGGATATCATGCCACCCTTAGTGGCTATATCTTTCCTAGTGTCTATATCTTGCTAACCAAGGCAATTAACAAGATACATATTGTGGAAAATTTTGATATATAAGAAGTTGTGAATATTCAAAAGATATGTATTATATAAACTTTTGATATATAAGAATTTTGATTATTATATGTATGAATAAATAGATTGATATATAAGAAGTTTGAATATTTAAAAAGATATGTATGAATAAATAGTGATAGGACATTATCTAATATTTTCCAAGCTTTTTATATTTGATGGTATAAAGTTTAGGAAGTTGAAGGATAAGGTTCTAACACCTTTTTTTGAATCATGATGGCAGATCTAAGAAATGAATGACTCCAATCTCTCACCCGACACTTCTATGATCAATGATCTAGTTTTAATCTATATAAAGATGGTTATCCCTAAAAAAACCCTAGCCCTTGGGAAATCTATAAATAAGGGCTCTCTCATTTCTAAATCTCTATGCCTCTCATCTCTCTCTTCACTTTCTCTCCTAGGGTGGCATGCCACCCCTTAGGGTTCTTCTCTTCTCTCTCTCTCATGTGTAATCTATCTCTCTCTCATCCCTCTCTAATTTAAGAAGAGAAAAAGCGGCATGCTCCACCTAGGAAATCAAGAGGGGCCCGCCTTACTCATAGAGTTTTTAAGGTATTGGGGCTTTGATACATATTGTTTCATGCTCTCATATTTTGTTAAGAGTTTAGCCTTAGCTTTCCCAAAATTGGCAGGTCCGAGATAGACCATTGATCCCGGAGACCATTGGAGGAGGAGACTTGGTGTGGAGTGTACTAAGTCCAATTGAGGTAATCTATCGGCATCTTACTTT
>NW_006500351.1:769034-781934 GCF_000471905.2 Amborella trichopoda
AGGAAAAAGTAAATAAAAATAAAAATAATTACTACGAACGAAACAAACTTACTACTAATACTTAGTACCGAAACTAAGTATAAAACAAATAAATAAATATATATATATATATATATATATATATATATATCTTAAGCACATTCTATAGCCTTAAACAAGCTCCCGATTCTATAAATTCAGTAATGCAATTGAGAAGGAAAGGTTTCAAAGGTTGTCATCAGTCCATTTTCTCCAACTTCCTCCAACTTCAAGAGGAGTTTTTGTTCTTCTTGTCTATTAACTATTGTTTTTAGCACGGCCAACACCTCGCTTTCATTTAATAAGTAAGTAATTCGCTTGAGTTGAGTTTTAATTGAGACCTTTGCACATTACAAATCAAGACTAATATGTATACATATTACAAATACTTTTTTTATTTTCTTGAATTTTTTAAAATGCCGAGCTTGACCACCAAACTTGAGATACTCGGGCTCACCAAGGTGGCGGGCTGAGCTACTTGGACGAGCCCAATTGGCTCATTTGTTTGTCAAACAGTGATTTCAAGCATGGACATTCATTCCATAAAAAATAATCAGGTCCGTTCATTTCCCTACTGGTCTTGGGAGCTATCAGGAAACTTGAAAAGAGAAACTTGAGGTGTAGGAATGGATTGGATCCATTTCTGTTCCGTGAGGCACCACCTCGTCCTACTGCGAAGTGAGTTTCTCATGCTCCAAGAGTTTGTATTCACTAATCATAGACTCGTTATTCCATGAAGACCAAATATGAAAGGAATTCCGAACCGATCATCAGAAAATTTCAGATGTATGATTCACAATGCGGGAAAAGCCAAGACCAGCGTTCGACTAATCGGCAAGTCCGCTTGAGTAACTGGTGCTCTCTACGCTGGTGAACACGAGTATTCCCAAGTTGGGTGTGCAATTCGTGGATCTTAAAAAGAATTCAAAAACTTACTAAAAATTAAGAAAAATAAGATATCCATTTCTAACATATTTTTGTACGCGTTATATCCTTTTGGCAAAGTTTTGAAAGTATTTATGCCATGAATACTTATTTTTACATTTTCTCATATCTTTATTATTATTTAAAAAAATATCCCCATCACAAATTGATTTTTCAAAATCTCTTCTTTTTTTAACTATTTTTTTAACCTCATGTAAATTAGTTTTCTTTAATCTTACTTTAAACATATATATCACTATTTTTTAGTTTTTTTTTTAATTTTTCAATATATTTTTTGCTTAGCTTGTACTTGTCCAATTCATGCTAGTTACTCGGACCACTTCTGGGGTTACGTAGACCCGGCCCATGCCCTGTTTCACTTGACATTCATTCTCTCTCTCTCTCTCTCTCATTTGCATATGGAATAAGTTCACTAGGCATAATTACTCTGAAAGACCATTCCAAGTCAAGTATGGAAAGGGTCGTATGCACGGAATTTTCCAACTCTATCGCTCACTTGTGTTGTAATGCCAAACTCAAGAAAGGTTGCAGGTGCTCAATTTTCCAACTAATTATTGTACCCACAGATTTTCCAACTCTTTGGTCCACTTGTGTTGTAATGCCAAATTCAAAAAATGCGACATGTGTTCAATTTTTCAACTCATTGCGGTAACCACAAACTTTTCCAACTCTACGATCCATTTATTTTGTAATGCCAAACGTAAAAAATGTAACAGATGTTCAATTTTTCAACTCATTGTAGAACCTACAAAGATTATATGTCAGTCGTGATCGAGAGATTATTTTGTGACTGTACATGCATCTTTAAACTCTCCAATATGTATGCTGACATTTACTCTCTCTCTTTCTCTCTCTCAACATTTTCATTGCTTTTTCTCTACAATCTACACTGCTCTTTTCTCTCAACTGAACCTTAATTTGTGCCTTTCCAATTACAAACCCAGTAGATAAAACTACTTGTAAATAATGAAACTTGACTCAATATTTACTTGCATCATAGAACTTTTCTTAAAACTCAATAGATTCGAAAATTTTAAAACTCATTGATTTTTTTTTTTTTTTTTTGAAAAATCAAAGGGTCTCTTTAATACACAACAAATTACAAAGGAAACGTAGAAAATGATAAGAAATGATGCTTGAAAATGCACTTCAAACTTCGAACCTCATTATTTGTTAATGGTAGTAACCCCACTCAGGTAAGCAGTTAAGAAAATTTTGTCCAAGACGTGGAAAGGTGAGAGAGGATGTTTTAGGCTCAAGGACAAATAAGTATGTGTGTTAAACTATGTGGGTCCTCAATTCAAAGACTTTGGAAAAAAAAAAAAATCAGTATTTGAACTAATTTATGTTCGTCCTCAATTGAGAGACCTGGAAGTAAAAATGAGTATATGTATTAATTCATGTGGGCCTTGAACTGAGAGACCTGGAGGTAAAAATCGGTAAAAATCCTTCATGACCATAGTGTATGATTGCTCCCTTGAGCAAAACAGTTTCAATTTTTCTATCAAAATAATTTGTAAATATCAAATTTTAAAACACTAATTAATAAATGAGTTTTAAATTATAACTATCAATTAAATTTATAATTTAGCAATATCGTAAATAATAAATTAAATATAACTTAAATCATAAATAAAATATTCGTCTATCATGAAAGGTGCATTTAAGAACGCTCACGTTGTCATTCATTTACTCAACGCTTCAGTGATCAAATTAATAGATAAATTTTTTAATCTTAATTAACTTTTTATGACGTTATAGGTACAATATCAACTTATCAATTGGATTATAAGATTTTAGATTTGACACCTAAACTTGTGACATGAGTAGAGGGAGCTGCGCAACATAATACCACGACAAACATTGGATATTGCAATGCTCTCAGAAAAAGTTTGTTTAAGATTAATATAAAAAACCACATTTAATAAAAAATATAGCATTTAGACTAGCTATATACTGTTAGGGGCAGTGTTCAAAAAACGGATAGATGACCTATTTATAGTGAAAAAAACAGAAGCGTACACTTTTCATTTAATAAGAGAAAAAAAAACTATGATTGTTACAGTGAACTATCAATTTTTTTTAATTTATTTTTTATTCTTTTATGAATAAGGTTTGCTTTACGAGATTACAAATAAAATGGTACTAACGTTCATGAAAAAATTTATAAGCGCTTCTCATTTTCTTGTAAAAAATAACATCATGACGTAACATGTTCGTACCATCCTGTTTTTAAAATAGCAAGATATGTTTTGAAAACCCTGTGTATCTGAGTTTCAAATGAAAAAAGTCCTCCCTCATGCTTGACGAAGCATGTGCATAATATGATTGTGCTGCACACAATGCCCGCCAAAATTTTAAATAGTGTTCATTTTATTTACACTATTTTTTTATTTTTTACGTCCTTATTGTATCTTTCACTTTGAGCAAAATCAGTCAATTTTTTGATAGAATTGTGACCACTAAATTGTCAAAATTCTAATGAAAATGAATTAATGTAACCACGAGCCATTTTTAATCTTAAATGGACGGCTCTGATTAAAGGCCATGTGGCTTCCCAGCCGTTCAGCTTCTATGCATTGGACACCCACAATCACTTAAATCTTTGTTATAACTAAAATCGAGAGGCACCACAAAACAACTTAATGGACACTGTTAGAGAGTAAAGAAGTGGAAAAGAGAAGGGTGAATAGCTCCGTAGACACACGCAGGTGTTGCACGGGGAGCTAGTCAATAGGAGTGTGAAAAAAAAAAATACAATTTTACAATTAAAAAATAAAAAAATTTGTGAGAACCGGGTTGTCATCTGGTTTACTAATAGAACCAGCTAGTTCTTTGACGAATCAGAAGGCTACTAATACGTTATGAAAATCGACACGGTTCGACTGATTCCCAATTCGGACAGGACGATTCTGATCTGCATCGGTATTTTCTAAAACCTGGGTTAGCATATACCAAAATTTTGAGTAACTCCCTTCTAAAGGAAAAATGTGCTTTCTTAAATTTTAATTACTAAATCTAGTAAATTATAGTTCAGGAATAAAATTTATATTTGAATAATATCTTAAATTTAAGTAATTTTAATAATAAAAGAAAACCAATGCGTTGCGATGCTCTAAACGTTAGTTTGCTTAAGTTTAAGATAAAAAAATATTTATTTCTTTTAGGCATATATTATTAGTATTATAAATTAAATGATTTAAAAAGTCTAAACTTTTAAGAGTTGACACCTAAACTCTTCACACAAGTTGAGTGGGCGTCACAACATAGTGTCACCACAAACATAACACATTGCCATGCTTTAAGCAACATTTGGAAATTAAAGGTATATGTGTGAGACACAATAACATGATCTTTTGATTTCTCCTGAAAAGATTTAAATCACGTATGGAACATGTATTTCTCCTAATTAAATGTTAATTTTGAATCCCAATCAACTATTTATAACTTTATACGAACAATATCAACTTATTAGTTTCGAAAAAACTATCAACTTATCAATCAAATTATAAAATTTTGGTTTCTAAGTTTCATCATTTCTTATTCAATATCAGTCCTATTGGTTGTTCTCGCATGTTATTACAATTGAAAAAGTGTCCCCCTTTTGCCATTTGCTGTGACTTGTAAGAATATGGAAATTCTCTATCTCCTAAGGTATGAGTTGGGGCTTGGATTTTTTTTAGTAAAGTAGTAGTTGTATTCCTTTCCCACATAGGAGAAATGTTGACTTGTGGCCATGCTGCGTAATTATAGACTCGTAAAGCAAGACCAAAAAACACGAACTACTGTGATCCACAAGAGGATGGAGCCCGATAATTTATCTTTTCCTGACCCACAACAATAGAGGTCTGGTCTTTTATCTTCTCGTGACCCACAATAATTTGTCGTTATTGTGACCAATTGTGCCACCCATACGTTCAATTTCAAACAGTGTAAGAAAGCACGATTCGGCCCTTGGTAACTCGGGCCGGAGGTTGGCAGGTCCTGGCCCAGCCAATTTTTTTTTAAAAAAAAATGTTTCAGAAAATATAATCTGTTTAAAGTAAAATTAAAATCAAACACATCTAAAATGGGTTAAAAAAGTAGTGAAAAATAAAGTTTGAACAAATCAATTTATGATCGAGGGTATTTTAGAAATAATCTAAAAAGAAGGGAAAGTACAAAGTAAATAAAGAAAGTTACATACATATCCGTTATAGTTTCCGTTATTACGGCTCTACCGAATAGTTTCCGTTATCACCACCGTGTCCATTTTTTCATGTCAAAATCGAAATTAAAAAAAATCTTGACTTTATCTTTTTTGGTTGTTGAACAACTGAATTCAAAGTGTTTTCGGTTGTTGAACAACTGAAAACAGGGACAATTTCTGTTTTTGAATAACCAAAAATTTGGTTCTTCACTAACCGAATTTTGCTTATCTCTTGTGGGTATGCATATCCTCTTTTTACCTCTCTCTACATTATAGGGGTAAAAAAGTTTTTTTTTTTTTAAACTCCCTCTCTCCCCTTCACTAAGCGTTTTTTTTATTGGGTAAGTTCATAATTCCTAATATTTTTCACGCGCTTAAATTAGCTGCTCCCCGTGATTTTATGGGATAACCATGACTTCAAAGAGGTAGAGAGAGAATACACCACAAGATTTCTCCTAATCTTTTAATCTCATAATCCCTAAGATTTCTCCAAAATTTAGGGGCTCAAACTGGAGGTAGAGAAAATACTTTACAAGAGCAAGAAAACATTTTGCAGTTCTTCAGGTGCATTTTCAGTTGTTACTTTAAACTCGGTTGTTCAACAACCAAAAAACGGTAAAGCCATCTTTTTTAAAAAAATTTTGTTTTGACATAAAAAAAATTGATACAGTGGTAATAACGGAAACTATTCGGTAGAGCCGTTATAATTGACACTATAACGGATATACATGTAACTTTTCCAAATAAATATTAATGGCCCAAATAATTGCCAGTTTTTATCAAAATGACATAAACATTCAAAAAATATATATTACAAATAAATTTCTTAATTTTTTGGAGTTTTGTAATTTTTAATTTTTTTTTTTAAGATCCCGACCTCGACCACCAAACTTGTGATACTCGTGCTCACCAAGGTGGAGAGGCGTGAGTTACTTGAGCGAGTCGGGTTGGCTCGCCCCCGCAGTCGAACACTGATTTCGAGGGCATTCATTCCATAAAATACAATCTAAATCCGTTCATTTCCCAACCGGGCTTGGGGGCTTTTAGGGAACTTTAAGGAAAAACGAATATGGAAATTAAGGTGTCGGATGGGATTGGATTGGATTCATTTCAGTTCTGTGGGGCACCACTTCTTTTCCACGAGGAAATTAGTTTCTCATGCTCCCGAGGGTCTTCTCACTGTTCATGGACTCGTTAGTCTATCAAAACCAAATATTAAAGGAATTCTCAATCCATCATCAAAAAATTCTCAGTCATGTACGATCCACAGTGGGGAAAAATCAAGATCAGTATACGACTAATCGGTGAGTTGGATTCAACTCGCCCGAGTAACTTGGACTCGTTACCCTAGCGAACTCGAGCATTCCCAAGTTGGGTGTCAAATTCAAAGATCTTAAAAAAAAAATACAAAAATTATAAAGACTTCAGAATAATAAGAAATCTATTTATAACATGTTTCTTTAGGTGTTCTATCATTTTGGCAAAGATTGGAAAGTATTTTGGCTATGAATACTTATTTTTATATTTTTCCATCTTTCTTTATTATTTTGAAAATATCCCTATCAGAAATTAATTTTTAAAAATCAAATTTTTTACTATTATTTTAACCTTATTTAGTTGTGTTTTCTTTAATATTATTTTACATAAATATTTATCATTATGTTTTTGGATTTTTAAAAAAATTTAACACATTTTTTGCCTAGCTTGTACTTTGCCCGATTTGGGTTGGTTATCAGGATTGGTTCTGGGTTACCCCAGACCGGGCCCATGGCCGGTTTCCTTGGCCCATTAGTTCAATCGGGTGGAAAATTTGTTAGCTACGTGAAGGGTTTAACACTTAATGTTTCTACAACATCCTGGTTTATTTACCACTAAGCCCGTTCAGATGCAAACCACCAGGTCCTTTTACCACTTGGCCAGTTCGAAAAAGAAAAACTGGCCGGTTTTTGTTGTCTGATCAAGTGGGGAGAGGGGGGGCTCCAACCCCTCCTAGGTGGACCCTCAGAGCCGATACTAACCGAGCTCGGTCCGTGGCTGAATTCGAGTTAACTAGCCAGTTTTAGTTATGACCGGTCGATTTGTCGAACATTGGGGCTCGCCACCTTGGTGACCACGGGTATCCCTGAGTTGGGTGTCCAACTTAATGATTTTAAATTTTTTTGAAAGCATTATAAAAAATTCAGAAAATTAAAAAACCTATTTGTATCATTTTTTTATGTGTTCTATCATTTTGGCAAAGACTGAAAAATATTTTGGCTATGAAAACTTATTTTTTACATTATTCCAATCTTTTCTTTTATTATTTCAACAATACCCCATTCACAAATTGATTTTTCAAAATCTATTTTTTTAGTAATTTTTTAACATCGTTTAGATGTGTTTTGTTTAATCTTTCTTTGAACATAGGGTGCGGTTTGTATAGAGCTGAGGCTCTAAACAATCAAAGTAGAGTGCACCTTCAAATGGTATCGAGAAATGTGGGTTCAATACTGAAAATATTTGTTATAACCTTAAAATATATTTTCATATCTAATTATAACATTTAAAGATTAAAAAATAATGTTGATCCAGCAGATCTTTGAAAACTTACAAATCTTGACAATTTGACTGTCAAAAAAAGCATTACAAGATATACTATTTCCAAAACTTGAAATCCATTTTTTTTTTTCATGTCCATGCATCTTGGTGTAGAGATGATCCATTTGAGGAAATTTGAGTATCAAAACAACCTCTTCTAGTGAAATTTTTGAGGTGTGCTCTAATTTGATTGTTTAGAGACTCGGCTCTGTATAAACTTTTACCTTTCCAATTAGCCTAGTTTACGAAGTTCCAGCTAAACCAAAAAAACTTTGCACACAAAACCAAATGCTATAATTTGTAGGTTTTAGGATTGCAAATATCCAAATCCTATTTCCTACTTCGAGTTGCCAAATGAACCCATGGTATTTTCTATTTTATTAGCTCACACATAGATTATCCAATGCATAGCATTACCGTCAGGTCCACTCTTAGATGGTGATAAAGGCATGTATTAAAAATAAGCTTGATTATGTTTAAGGGTATTTTGAGTATTAGATTTAAATGTAAAAGATATTTTGGAAAAGTTATGTTAAGAGTAATTTTGGAATGATGTAAAAGAATTGTGTAGAGTTCCAAGGTCACAATTCCAAGTTTGAGAGAGGAGTCCAAAGTATGCAATGCATGCAAATTTTGATTAGGAATGAGTGAAGTCTAGAATTTTCTTGAATGATCTTGTAATTTCGTAGAAGCATATAGGTTTTAACTTATGAGAGGGAAAACTTCACTAAAATGGTGTAGAAAGAGTCTCGAAAGCTTCTAAGTGGTTTATATATACATGTATTATGTTTTTATATAAGTGGAGTGAAGAAATTGAGTTGATTTGGTCTTTTTGTGTGCATATTACAAATTCTAAACGCAAGCCTTTTTCTCCCTATTTCTAAAAAGTGGTATCAGAGCCAAAATGCTTAAGAATGACCCCTTTGATCCAACCACAAATTTCTCTTCTCACCAAAGATAAGTATGAGAATTGGAGTATTCAAATGAATGCACTTGTTGGGGTCTCAAGATGCTTGAGATGTTGTTGAAAAGGGGTATGTAGAACCGGCAACCCCGCAAGAAAAAGCTGCTTTGGATCAAAATCAAAGAAGTGTGCTAAAGAAGTCAAGAAGGTTGGATAAGAAAGCTCTCTATCTTACCAAGGAATTGATGAGAGCACTTTTGAGAAAATTTCTTCCGCTGCAAATTTAAAGAAGGTATAGGAGATTCTTTAAAATTCTTTTAAAGGAGTTAAAAAGGTGAAAAAAGTGCCTTTTCAAACTTTTAGGGCCGAGTTTGAGGCATTGCATATGAATGAATCCAAAAATATTTCAGAATACTTCTCAAGGGTCTTGGTTGTTGTAAACCAATTGAGAAGAAATGGAGAAAACATAGATGACGTAAGAGTAATGAAAAAAATACTTAAGATCACTAGATCGTAAGTATGAGCACATTGTTGTAGCCATTGAAGAATCAAAAGATTTAGAGGCTATGACTATTGATCAACTCATGGGTTCCTTGCAAGCCCACGAACAAAGATTGCTAAAAAGGGTTCAAAACTCTTTGGAGCATGCACTATAAACAAAGCTTACAATGAAGGGAGAGAATGAAGAATCTCGTGGAGGAAGAGGCCAAAGAGGTGTGGCAATGGAAAGAGATGATGTGGAAGATGCAAATTTAACTATGGAGGTGTGAGAGATCAAAACTACCCATAAGCTCAAAGAGGACGGGGGCCATACAATCATTCAAGGTATGGAAAATCTACTATTCAATGTTATAATTGCTCAAAATATGACCATTATAGTTCTGAGTGTAGATACCGTTCCCAAAATAATGTATTTGAAAAAGCCAATTTTGTTGAAAAGAAAATTGATGAAGAAGAACCAACTATGTTATTAGCTTATAATGATAATAATGATAATCAAATGGATACTTGATATCTTGACACAGATGCAAGCAATCACATGTGTGCTAGAAATGAATTATTTATGGAATTGAATGAATTAAGTCATGGGCATGTAACATTTGGAGACTCATCAAAAAGACCCTTAAAAGGCAAAGGTAAAATTTTGATTGAAATGAAAAATGGTGGTCATCAATTTATTTCTGATGTATATTATGTGCTAGACATGAAAAATAACATTTTGAGTGTGGGGCAATTATTAGAAAAAGGCTATAATATTTTTATAAAAAATGGTAACCTTTACTTGAGGGACCAAAGAAACAATTTGATTGCCAAAGCGATTATCACTAAGAATAGAATGTTTCCAATGAATATAAAAAGTGAGAAAGTGAAATGCTTCAAATCTATTTTGAATGATGATTCATGATTATAGCATTTTCGTTTTAGGCATCTTAATTTTGGTGGTTTGAAATTGTTGCCAAAAGCAAAAATGGTGAATGGTTTGCCATGGATAAAGCATCCCGATAGAGTATGTGAAGGGTGCATTTTAGGAAAGCAACATCCAGAAAGCTTCAAGAGTGGAAAATCAAGGAAAGCACAAAAGCCTCTCCAACTCATGCATGCGGATATGTGTGGACCACTTGAGACCATCTCACATGGAAAAGTCGGTACCTTCTAACCTTTATTGATGATTATAGTAGCAAAACATGGGTTTATTTTCTTAAAAAAAAATCGAAAGCTTTTGAGGTGTTTAAGGAATTCAAAGCTTTTGTAGAGAAACAAAGTAGTTTTCAAATTAAAGTGATGAGATCAGATAGAGGTGGAGAATACAATTCTAATGCTTTCCAAAAATTTTGTAAAGAAAATGGAATTTTCCACAAAATGACTACATCCTACACACCACAACAAAATAGTGTGGCGGAAAGAAAAAATAGAATTATTTTGAATATGGCAAGATGCATGTTAAAAGAAAAAAAACTGCCAAAGGAATTTTAGGCCGAGGCCATTGCTTGTGCGATATATTTGTTGAATAGGTGTCCCATAAAAAGTTTACGGTATAAGACACCCAAAGAAACTTGGAGCTCCTACAAGCCAAATGTAGAGCATTTAAGAATATTTGAATGTGTGGCTTTTGCTAAAATTCCCGAAGAGAAAATGGTAAAGCTTGATGACAAAGGAGAAAAGTGTGTATTCATTGGCTATGGAGAAAATACAAAGGGTTACAAGCTATACAATCCCATCACTAAAAAGGTATTCTTGAGTAGAGATGTGATCTTTGATGAAGGGGAAGATAAGGTTGATGAAGGGGAAGATAAGGGACAAGTTGAGCATCAAGAAGGCTCTTTGAGTCCTATTCATGATGCTTCTTGTAGTGGCCAATCCACTTTAACTAGGAGTTCATCTCATAGGCCAATGAAAACAAAAAGCCTTCAAGAAATTTATTCGGTTACTCGTGGTATTGATGTTGAAAATGAAGATCTCACATTGCTTTGTCTTGATGCGGATTTGGAACCTATTTATTTTGATGAAGAATGTAAAAGTAAAGTGTGGAAAAAGGCTATGGATGAAGAGATTGAAGCAATTGAGATGAATGACACATGGGCGCTTAAAACACTTCCTAAGGGCCACAAAGCAATTGGTGTGAAATGGGTTTACAAGACAAAGAGAAATGCTAACGGGGATATCGAAAGGTATAAAGTAAGGTTAGTTGCTAAAGGGTACAAGCAAAGACCCGGAGTTGTCTATGATGAGGTATTTGCCATCGTTGCCCATTTAAAAACTATTAGATTAATCATTTCTCTTGCAGCCCAAATGAAATGGAAAACTTTTCAAAATGATGTGAAATCGGCATTTTTTAATGGTGTTCTTGAAGACGATGTGTATATTGAACAATCAATTGGTTATTTAAAAAGAGGGCAAGAAACTAAAGTTTACAAATTGGAAAGGCTTTGTATAATTTAAAACCAGCACCTAGGACATGGGATAGTAGATTTGATAAATATTTTCTTGAAAATGGTTTTTCTAGGTGCCTATATGAACATGCCCTATACATAAAGAAAAATGAAAATGGAGATATTTTTCTTGCTTGTTTATATGTTGATGACTTGATCTATACGGGAAATAATCTGGGCATGTTTAAAGAATTCAAATAATCCATGATTAAGGAGTTTGAAATGGCCGACATTGGGCTCATGTCTTATTTTCTTAGCATTGAAGTTAAGCAAATGGATGATGGAATTTTTATGTCACAAAAATCTTATGCACAATAAATTCTCAAGAAATTTAAATTGGAGAATTGTAATCCGGTATACACACCGGTAGAAAGTGGTCTAAAATTGAGAAAATAAGGTGCTGGAGAAAAGTTGATCCTACATTTTTCAAAATTTTAGTGGGAAACCTCTGATACCTAGCAATTACAAAACCGGCTATTCTCTATGGAGTTGGTTTGGTAATTCGGTACGTGGAGACTTCAAATACCTCTCACTTGAAAGCGGCAAAAAAGATTCTCCGATATATCAAAGGCACATTTAATCCGGGTTTATTTTATTCATGTTCTAATGTTTGTGATCTTGTAGGTTTTGTTGATAGCGATTGGGCCGGAGACTTGGATGATAGGAAAAGGACTTCCGAGTACGTGTTCTACATGAGGAGTATGACATTTACATGGTCATCGAAGAAGCAACCGATCGTGACACTATCAACTTGTGAGGCCGAATATATAGCCGCCACATCAAGTACTTGTCATGCATTATGGCTACAAAATCTTCTTAAAGAGTTTTTAAAGCCTTAAGAGACTCCCACCAAAATCTATATAGATAACAAGTCGGCAATTGCATTGGCAAAGGACCCGGTGTTTTATAAGAGAAGCAAGCACATTGATACACGGTTCCATTTCATTCGGGACCAATGAAAGAGAAGAAGGTTGAACTTGTTTGTACAAAGATGCAAGATCAAGTTGACATTTTTACAAAACCTCTCAAACATGAAATGTTTAAAAAATTGAAATTTATATTAGGAGTAACCAAGTTGAAAAATCAAGCTTAAAGGGGGATGTTAAAAATAAGCTTGATTATGTTCAAAAGTATTTTGGGTATTAGATTTAAATGATTAAGCTGACGCGCTCTTCTCTCACTTCTCTCTCTTCTTCAATAATGGAGGACATCTGCATATACACAAGCACGTCAATCGGTTCTTGGGTCTTTAAATTGCTCTCCCTCTCTCTCTCTCTCTCTCTCTATGTGTGCTCACACTACTTACCTCTACTGGACTCCTCTCTCTCTCTCTCTCT
>NW_006500351.1:782431-793977 GCF_000471905.2 Amborella trichopoda
GTCTCTCCTCCTCTCTCTCTCTCTCTCTCCTATGTGTGCTTCACACAATTTCCCTCTACTGGGATCCCTCTCTCTCTCTCTCTCACTCTCACTCTCACTCCTATCTTTCTATGTTAGTTTCACTCAGGTTCTCTCTCCTACTCTCTTTCTACGTTTGTTTCACTCAGATATCTCTCTCTCTCTCTTCCCTTCCCTTCTGCTTATCATGCATAAAGCCTCATCTGAACTGCTTTCCCTCTTTTTTCTTGCTCTCCTAGATTTATCACACAGAGAATCATCTACAAATGATTCCCCACTTCCACCCCTTTCTTCTATCCATTATAAAAAACATAAGAAAAATATGTTTTCTTGTTGATAAAAAAGATACCTATATTCCTAAATCTATGAATCATCACTTCAAGAATATATATTGGGGGTCTGTAGTAGGCTTTTACATAAGGGACTTTGGCGAGTTGAGGCAGAAAGATGCCTCTTAGCTCAGGCCCACCTGAATTAATGCATTCACTGATTTTTACTTCCAGGTCTCTCGGTTGAGGACCCACATAAATATTTTATATAGTGATTTTTTTTTTTTTCTAAGTTTCTGAATTCAGGACCCACATAGTTTAACGCATATGCGCAGTTGTCCTTGAGCCAAAAATATCATCTCTTACCTTTTCAAGTCTTGGAGAAAATTTTCTCAACTGCTTACCTCAATGGGTTGCTAACATTAAAAACGATTAAGGCTCCAATTTTATAGTGAATTTTCAAGCTTACTTTCTTACCATTTTCTAAGATTCCTTTGTGGTTTGTTGTGAGTAACGAGATTATTGGATTTTTCAAAAATAAAAATAAAAATCAATCTGTAAATATATTCAAATCCATTGATTTTTAAGAAAAGTTTTATGATGCAAGTAAATATTTAGTCAAGTTTCATTATTTACTTGTAGTTTTGTCTACTCAGTTTGTAATTGGAAAGGCACAAATTAAGTTTAAGGAGAGAGAAATGAGCAGTGTAGATTGTAGAATATTAAGAGAAAGCAATGAACATGTTGAGAGAGAGATAGTAAATGTAAGCAAACATGTTAGAGAGTTTAAAGATACATGTGTAGTCACAAAATACTCTCTCTATCATGACTAAAATACAATCCTTGTGGGTACCATAATGAGTTGAAATATTGAGCACCTATCATTTTTATTGCGTTTGGCATTACAACACAAATGGTCCATGGATTTGGATGTGCATACAACCCTTTCCATAATTAACTTGGAATTGCCTTTCTGAGTAAGTATGTCAAATGAGCATTTTACTGTCAAATGAGCATTTTCCATACACGTATGAGAGAAAGAGATGATGATGATTAGACATATTACAACATTTTTTATTCAATAAATAAAAGCAACATATTATTTATGGGAATAAAGAAGCATAAGAAATAAAATAGTGCAAACCATAAAACAAGATGCAGGTAGATTACTTCAATTGAACTTAGTACACTCCACACCGGATATCCACCTCTAATGGTGCCCAAGATCAATGGTCTATCTCGGATCTACCAAATATGGAAAAGCTAGGGCTGAACTCTCAACAAAGTATGAGAGCATGAAACAATATGGATCAAACCCTCAATGCCTTAGAAGCTATGTGAATGAGGCATGCCCCTCTTTATTTCCTAGGTGGAGCATGCCCCCCTTTCTCTTCTTAAACTATAGAGGGATGAGAGAGAGAGAGAGAGATCATATATGAGAGAGTGAAGAGAAATACCCTAGGGGTGGCACGTCACCCTAGGAGAGAGAGAGAAGAGAGAGAGATAAGAGGAATAAAGATTTCAAGATGGGAGAGCCCCTATTTATAGATTTCACAGGGGTTAGGGTTTATTTAGGGATAACCATCTTTATACAGTTTAAAAATAGATTAATGATCATAGAAGTGTGGGGTAAAAGATTTGAGTCATCAATTTCTTAGATCGGTCATCATGATCCAAAGCAATATGCTAGAACCTTGTCCGTCACAGCTTCCTAAACTTTGTACCATCAAATATAGAAGAAATGAAAAATTTTAGGTAATGTCCTATCACTTGTATAAATCTCTTTATTCATACATATCTTTTTAAATATTCAAACTTCTTATATATCAAAAGTTTGCATAATACATATCTTTTGAATATTCAAAACGTCTTATATATCAAAAGTTTGCATAATACATATCTTTTGAATATTCAAAACTTCTTATATATCAAAAGTTTCCATAATACATACCTTTTGAATATTCAAAACTTCTTATATATCATAAGTTTCCATAATACATATCTTGGTAATCGCTTTGGTTAGCAAGATATAGACAACAGGAAAAGATATAGCCACTAAGGGTGGCGTGATATCCATGAGGCTCCCAAGTGGGCGGCACATATATATCCTATGTCGTCCTCTGGTGAGCCCCCATATTACATATAATTTATGAAAATACAAAATTGAATTTTAAAAGATGGGAAATAAATTTTATTTTTCTCTGAATATTTAAATACTAAAAAACAATATCTAGTAATTTAAAAATCCTTTATGCAAAAATAAAATGTTCAGAGATTCAAAAAAATTCAAATAATCAATCTAAAAATCATTAATCTTCAAAATAATTAAAATTTAAATAATTCTGATGGGAATCAGATCCGTTTAGGCCTAGGAATTATAATATCACCGAGGCACAACATCTTCTACTGTGGATTATAGTCCACACTTAATTTTTCAAACTGATCCAATCGATCCCATGACCCACAGACCACTGCAAAGGTTCATGATGGGGCTATCAAAGTAAAGAAATAACCAAATGAGCATAATCTCTGTCTATAGATTATTGGTTCTCACCTAGAGATGAGTCCAATATCACACAGACCTGATGCAACTACAGCTCTATAAAGCATTGGGGTAGTTTATCACACATGTGCATGCTTCATCTTTAATGATCACTTTCCCGATACGGCTATCATATGCACATGTAATATAATGGTTTAGTAATGACGCTTTGATCCTCGTCTCTAAAAGCCTACTATCACACATAAGAGTCACACAGTCCCTTAACTCACTCTCCTAGGCAACTACGACCTCATCAAGGGAGGACCCCAAACCCTCGTCGGTTTTGTTCCATTCCCAGGCAATAGGGGTTTTCCAAATCTAATTATCAGCATATAGCATTTGTTTATCTTGGTCCCGCAAGACCATACTCCCATAGAGTTTATGTTTCACCATATCAAATATTTGAATATAAGCTCTTATAAAGCCTTAAATGGCCACATAAACCCAACAACTAGTTTTTTATCTTTTCCAAGTAATGCCTTGTGTTTCACTTAATGTAGCAATAAATCTTTTTTTGTTTCCAATTTTCAAAATCATCCTTTTGATTAAGGGTGTGTTTCTATAAGGTTACAACCTTAAACAATCCAATTAAGGCGCACCTCCAAATTTTATCATAACATGTAATTTTATTGTAAAACATTATTAGGATTATCTTAAAATCTATTTTCATATCTAACTAGAAAATTTTAAATTCCAAAAATGGTTAAAATCAAGCAGATCTATAAATATAAGAAAATCTTGAAAATGAAATGTCTAGATACTGTGTTGCAAGATGCACTATTTCTGGAACTCAAATTTTTTTGTTTTTCATATTCATACATATTATTGTCGAGATGATCAATTAGAGGGTTTTTTTAACATTAAAACAATATTTCTAATAGATTTTTGAGGTGCATTTGTGATTCTACATTTTAATATTATAACCAAAAATATTGATATAAACACTTGTTTACTTTCTTATGTTTTCTTTCTCTACAATGAACGTCATGGGCCATTATAAAAAGTCACTTTTTTTATGTGATGAAAATACCCTCAACGAATGCCAAGTGGGAGTTGATTTTGCATCTCTGTCCCAGTAATATTTCTATAGCTTATAGCCGTGTCCTTTTGCATAAATCTTTTATTTTTTTCAAACCATTGATCCCATTTGTTTCTTTTCTTTTCTTTTTTCTTTTTTTCATTGTTTTTTTAATAGACGAGAGAAAACTTCAAAATTTGAGTTCTAAGCCGACTTTTTTTCGTAAATATAGTTTTGAAGTTTCAAACTAGGCCACTTACCGTTTTTTTAAAGCAAAGAAGTAGTGCCGAACTTCAAGTTTCAAATGAGTTTTATGGATTGGAAAAGAGTTAGTATATTCACTACTAAAGACTCGCATTGTAAAATTAATCCCTCAAATAAAATAGCTAATTATATTGAATTTGCATACTTTTTATTTTTTAAAATGATCATCCCATGATTCCAAAATGAATCTTAAAAAAAATAAATAATAATATTAATAACGCATTTTATCCCAAAGACCTGAAGATAATTGGGTCGTCGTTGTGACGAAATGGTTTTAAGTTTCCATATACCCGTGAAAATGTAGTTTCATGATAATGTAGTTTCAATAAGGCGTACGCTTTATGCTTTATGAAAATAAAGTAAAGCTTCATCGTAAATGCTTTATGCATTTTGGGCATTGGAAATTTATATGATGCCTCTGATTTTCATCGCCCACTAGTAAATTTGAAGCTCAAAGAAATTGTAAAAGTAATGCAGATACGTGAAAACTTATTTTTAAGGCGAAATAGATAGTTTAGAAAATGTTTCACAACAAACTAATTTTAGGAATCTTAATTTTTTTTCACAACTATAATGATCAAGGCCGAGATGATCAATTAATTTTTTGATGGCACAACTAAAACTTTTTGTTCATTTTGAGGCAAGGCTTCACTTCTTTTGATAGAATTGCAGCTAGGGATGCTAATGGGGACCAAGCCGGGCCTGGTTCCGGGTTGTTTTCGGGCCGGACCGAGGCTTTAACAGACCGGCCTAGAAAAGCCTATAGTCTTGCTAAGTGGGCCATGCTAGTTTTGGGAGCTTGGAAATGAAGGCCTGACCCAAATGATTTAGCAAGTTGTTTTTAGACTTTTTGTTTAAGTAAACCTTCACTCTTCAAACTTTTTTATCTAAAAATCCATTCTTTCAAGGGAAAATATCTCCATAGATCCTAATTTTAAGTTTCGCTTCTCGGTAAACCCAAGGTTTCAAAACCTATCTAGCTGTATAAAGACTATATTTATTATATCTTCAAACCCCCGAGACCAACTTTATCATATTTTTTAGCCCAAACAAATTTTACAAAAATAACTTTTTTAAACCCCTCTCTCCCCATATTTTTCTCTTTCATTCTCCCATCTCCGAAACCCCTATCTACTTCTATTCCCCCAACTCTCTCTCCCTGTTCTCCCAACTCTCTCTCTCTCCCCATGAGAGAAGCACGTGAAGATAGAGAAAAAGAGAGAAAGCTAGGTTTTTTTTTTTCAAATTTGTTTGGGCTAAAAAGTTAAAGTAAAATTAAGTAAACTTAGTTTAGGGGATTAGAAGAAGTAAAAGATGAAATCTCTATATTGTAACATAGGTTTGGAAAGTTTGGATATATGAAGAAATAAAATTTAAAATTTGAGTCTACAGATATATTTTCCCTTTCTATTCAATCTAGAAATCCAATTTTTATATCTCTATCTAATTTATTTCTCTATTTAAAACTTCTCTCTCTATCTAGAAATCCAACTTCTCTTTCTCTTTAAAACCCAATATCTATCGCAAACCCGATCTCTCTCCCTAAGGTTGTTGTAAGAGACATCTAGTTCACGCAACATTGAAAGGTTTCCCATGTTTTCTGGGAGCGTTCCATTCAATTGGTTGCCGGAGACATTAAGTGCACGCAACATAGAAAGGTTTCCAAGAGTGTTCCATTCAATTGGTTATTGGAGAGGTCCAACTCTCTTAGGTTTGCAAGGCAATTTGGAAACAAATGTTGCAAATCATTCCCACTGAGATCAAGGTGTTCAAGGCTACCAATATGAGCCACCCAGTGGGGAACTCTTGGGAATTGATTACCCAGAAGGGTAAGTAGACGAAGTGAAGTAGAGTTTGGTATATGAAAGATTGGGAGGGAGTCCAAGAGTTTGCAGTTAGAAGAGGAAGCCCAAGGATCAACTTGGGCTTACCATTGAAAGGTTTACTTGATTCAGTTTAAGGAATTGTAATGAGGAGGGATTAGCAAGCCATTCAAGGTTGTCCACTCTCAAATCTTCATAACCATAAGAAAGATCCAGATGTTGGAGTTTGGTGAGATTCCCCTTGCCCACAAATGCCGCAAAAGATAGGTCTAGAGTTTTGAGTTCAGTCAAAGAACCCAAGAACTCTGGTATAGATTATAAGAAAAGTCATTATGGCTTAAGCTGAGGAAAGACGAACTTTTTAGCTCTACCAAGGATGGGTCTATATATGCCCACTCAATTGGTAATGAGCAGCATGGAGGTCGAGTTTGGTGACATGGGTATGGTTGCCACACTCAACTACTTCCCATTTGCAGCAGTCTCCACATTTCCGTGATGACTAGATATTCCATGGATCGTGAAAGTCATCTCTTAGCTTGAGAAGAGCTCACCGTTTAGATTCTAGGCAATACTCCCCGCTGCACCAGTGCATATGCATGAACAGAGATAGAAAAATAGCAATACCGAAACCATTTGTAGGTCTTTCCATCAGCGGTTGAGAGAATCAAAGGCAATGCTTAGAAAATTACATAGCTTAGATTGCATAAACAAAAAGTGTGAAACCATATCTTCCATCTATCTCACAAATTTTCCATCACATATATCTTGACCGCTATTCAATGACACAAACCCTTTCTCTCTTCCGCTTCTTTACTCTCCAACCAATGTGTCCATTAATTGCTTTTGCGGTGCCTCTCTATTTTATTTACAAAAAAGATTTTAAGTGATTGTGGGTGTGCAATGCATGGAAGCTAAAGGCCTATATAGCCTTTCATCAGACCCGTCCACTTAAGACTAAAATCCCCTCAAGTGGTTATATTAGTTTATTACTAAAAAACGGCTCAAGTGAATTTCGACAATTTTATTTTCAAACAATTGACCGATTCTGCCCAAACTGAAAGATGCAATAAGGATGGAAAAATTGCAAAATAGTGTAAATAAAATGAACACTATTTAAAATTTTGGCGGGCATTGTGTGCAGTTGCACAATCATATTATGCACATGCTCCATCAAGCATGAGGCATACTTGAAAAGGATTTTTTCATTTGAAACTCGGATACACGGGGTTTTCAAAAAAGATCTTGCTATTTTAAAAATAGGATGGTAGCAACTTGAACTTCATAATATTATTTTTTACAAGAAAATGAAAGTCATAAACATTACTACCATTTTATTTGTAATATCATAAAGCAAAACCTTATTAAAAAAGAATTAAAAAAAAAAAAAACTTGAAAGGTCACTGACAATCATAGTTTTTTTTCTCTTATTAAATGAAAAGGTCCAAAACTAATGTACGCTTCTTGTTTTCTTCACTTTAAAAAATTGAGTTAGAAAGATCCGTCTTATTGCAATGAGTTACATTTTAAACTTTGTTTTGATTATAAAATGAATATAATGGATAATAAACAGTAAAAACATGAGACAAGCTCTCAGTATTTATGTACTTTTAAGTAAAATAATGAAAACTATAATGCAATACTGTTATTTTTTGGGAGCCTTCAAAACTATTTTTTAAAGAAATTTTAGAAATTCTTAGAAATTTTTTTAACTCAGTTCTTGCCGACCTGTCCAATTCTCCGATCTAGACCAGTTTTCTAGATGGGTGATCTAGGTAATCTATCCGTTTTTCCAGTTTTCTAGATGGGTGATCTAGGTAATCTATCCGTTTTTTTATCACTGCTCCTAACAGTATATAGCTAATCTAAATGCTATGATTTTTGTTAAATGTGGTTTTTTATGTTAATATTAAACAAACTATTTCGGAGGGCATTGCAATATCCAATGTTTGTCGTAGTATTATGTTGTGCAGCTCGCTCCACTTGTGTTACGAGTTTCGGTGTCAATTCCATGTGGCTCAAAACTAAAAGGGAAAAGTTTATATAAGGTTGCAACCTTAAAATGTAGAATCACATATGCACCTCAAAAATCTATCAGAAATGTTGTTTTAATGTTTAAAAAACCTTCTAATTGATCATCTCGACATCGAGATGCATGAATGTGAAAAAAAAAGTTTTTGAGTACCGAAAATAGTACATCTTGCAACACATTGTCTAGACCGTCTATTTTCAAGATTTTTATATATTTATAGATCTACTTGATTTTAACTATTTTTGGAATTTAAAATTTTCTAATTAGGTACGAAAATAGATTTTAAGATAATGCTAAGTATTTTTTACAACAAAATTACATGTTATAATAAAAGTTTAAGGTACGCCTGAATTGGATTGTTTAAGGTTGCAACCTTATAGAAACCGCACCCAAACTAAAATCTTATAATTCAATTGATAAGTCGATATTATACTTACAAAGTCATAAAAAGTTAATTAAGATTCAAAAACTTATCTATTAATTTGATTACCAAAGCGTCAAGTAAATAAATAACAACGTGAGCGATCTTAAATAGACCATTCATTAAAAAAGAATATTTTATTTATGATTTAAGTTGTATTTAAACTTATAGTTAAATTAGACTTGATAGTTATCCTTTTAAACTCATTTATGAATTAGTTTTTTAAATTAGATATTTATATATTATTCTGATAAAAAATTGAAACTGTTTTGCTCAAGGTGGCACACTATGGTCACGAAGGATTTTTTCTGATTTTTACTTCCAGGTCTCTCAGTTCAAGGCCCACATGAATTCATATATATACTTATTTTTACTTCCAAGTCTCTCGATTGAGGACCCACATAAATTAGTTCAAATACTGGTCTTTCTTTTTTCTTTCAAAGTCCCTTAATTGATGACCCACATAGTTTAATGTACATGCTTATTTCTCCTTGAGCCTAAGATATCCTCTGTCACCTTGCCAAGTCTTGGAGAAATAACTGTTTACCTCAGTGGGGTTACTACCATTAACAAAGAATGAGGTTCCAAGTTTGTAGTGAATTTTCAAGCGTCCTTTCTTACAAGTTTCTAAGATTCCTATGTAATTTGTTGTGTATTAAAAAGATCATTTGATTTGTCAAAAGAATAAATAAATAAGTTGTTGTAAATATTTAAAAATATTTAGTCAAGTTTCATTATTTACGTGTAATTTGGTCTAATGGGTTTGTAATTGGAAAGGCACAAATTAAGGTTAAGTTGAGAGAAAAAGCAGTGTGAATTTGAGAATGTTAAAAGAGTAATGAAAATGTAGAGAGTGAATGTTAGCAGACATGTTAGAGAGTTTAAAAATATATGTGCATTCCCATAATACTCTCTATCACGACATTATGGGAAATTGAGCACCTGTCACCTTTCTTGAGTTTGGCATTACAATATAAGTGGATTATAGAGTTGAAAAATTTTGTAGATACGATAATGAGTTTGAAAATTGAGCACCTGTCACCCTTCTTGAGTTTGACATTACAACACAAATGGATCAAAGAGATGGAAAATTAGTTGAAAAATTGAGCACGCGTCATCTTTCTTGAGTTTATCATTACAACACAAGTGGACCATAGAGTTGGAAAATTCAATGCATACGACCCTTTTCATACTTGACTTGGCTTGGAATTGTCTTTGGGAGTAAATAGGTCAAGTGAACATATTTCATATACATAAGAGAGAGAAAGACAGAGAGAGAAGGTCAAGTAAAACAGGCCATGGACCGGTTTTGCGTAACCCAGAAGTGGTCTGGGTAACTAGCTTGAATCGGACAAGTACGAACTAGGCAAAAAAATGTATTGAAATTTTTTTTAAAAAATCTAAAAAACAGTAAATATATGTTTAAAGTTCGATTAAAAAAAACTGATCTAAATGAGATTAAAAAATATTTTTTTAAAAAAAGAGATTTTGAAAATTTAAGTACCGGCACAATTTTCGAAAATGTGCATAACACCGAATATGTGCACTGGTGTCGAAAACATATTGGCAGGTTCATATTTCCAAAGTCTTTAAAAGCAAGCGCACTAAGAAACGGATGGACATTAATGGTGTTGTGGTCAAAAAACATGAAAGCCACAAAACGGTTTTCATCAAAAGTCAACCAAACAAGATAAAATTTGGCAATGAGAACAAGGGAAGCGAGAGATTCTATCCATCAAATGGACAAAGACGAGAGATGTTATAGAATCCATCAAATGGCAAAAAGACAAGAGAGATGTTATAGATTAGTGTAAATTGCACGCCAACATGGACCTCATGATGCATCAGTCAGGTATTCGGAATGGACCAGTGGGTCACTCCCCACGCAAGCCCCCAAAAGGTTTTTTTTTTTTTTGACTTGGAGTCTCATGTATTTTTATAACCATCCGATTTTATTTATATTAAATAAAATTGAATATGGTCTTCTTATATAAAAAATAAATGGTTTATATATATATATATATATATATAAAATGCTAGAATTTTATGCAATGGAGCACTTATATACTATAAGCCACCTCATATTTAGCAGCGAGTTGAGATGATATTTCGGTATTCTATTTTATACTTTTAATGTAAATTAGATGAAACGAAAATTTTGGACATTCACATTTAAAAGTAGGGCCCACTTTATAAAAATGTTAAAATTATATTTTTAATAATTTAAAATGATCAACATACCCATTAGAAGTATTTTGGTTATTTTAAATTATTGAAAAAGACCAACACACCCTCATCACCACGTTGTGGTTTTCAATCCCATTGACACCACCCCACTAACATCATTCAGAAAAACTAATTTCTAAATTATTAAAAAAAACAGCTAGAAGCTTGTCTTCCACACTAAATTACCCAAAAAAAAAAAAAAATCCGAACCCTACCACAAACCTGCCCATTTAGAAAAAGAGCTTGAGTTTAATTGGTTAGTGCTAAACATTACATCCTAGGCTCAATTCTTACAAAAGGTAGGGGACTTCTCTCCATTGACTCACCCAAAAAAAAATAAAATCTCCATATCTTTTGTTTGCTACGAGATGCATCAAGATATCGATAAATGACTTTTTATGATTGGTACAAAAGATTTCGGGGAAAGAGCTCCGGTTGTGGTGGTACCATCCCCACACCCTAGTCACCACATGGTGGTTTCCATTCTTACGAACACTTTCCAAAGACTAACTCTTAAACTATTTGGAAAAATAGGTAGAAGACTGTCTTTCCCACTGAATTACTCCAAAAAAAAAAAAATCATCTAAGAGCCAAAAAATAATTATTTACCCAAAAATTATTGGAAAGTCTTTTTTAGAGTTTCTATTAGATGCGCCATGTTTTTGAAGGATGGATGCCCAAACTTTCAGCTCTTTTATATTTGTGAAAAACAATTGAAATTCAAACAAAGGGTGCCCTCTTAACCATCTAACTAAAATCGGACGACTAAGACTAATAGTGGTTCACTGGAGGAAAAACGCTATAGTTTCTTTAGCGTGTGGAAAAAGTATAAATAAGGGGTTCATATTTACATTATGAAAGTAAGGAAAAAGTTTATATAAGGACGCTACTTTATAATGTAGAACTACAAATGCCCTTCAAAAATCCATCGGAAAA
>NW_006500351.1:794301-818381 GCF_000471905.2 Amborella trichopoda
TATTAACTACACCGTCTATTTTTAAGATTTTCATATGTTTATAGATCTACTTGATTTTAACCATTTTTGAAATTTAAAATTTTATAATTAGATATAAAAATAGATTTTGAGAAAATCCAAATAATATTTTACATCGAAATTTTATACCATGATAAAATTTGAAGGGCACCGTACCTCTACTCCATCGGAGGCGTCCATATGCAAACTGCACTCTAAAAGTAATGTCACGAGAAAGGTTGTCCAATGCTAGAAAACCTTCAAATTAATCATCTTGATCTCGATGTATATGGATAAAAAAAAAAAGGAGACCTCAAGTCCTAAAATAATGCATCTTGAAACACATTATCTCCCATCCATTTTCTAGTTTTTAAAGTGATTATAACATTGCAGGATTTGCACCATTTTTAGAACTCTAAATTTCATAATTAGGAGTAGAAATAGAGTTTCTAAAACAAAATTGCATATTCTGATAGGATTTGACGGTGTATCTTAATTTGATCATTTAAAGTTGATGCCTTATAGAAACCATACCCTATTTGTGTGCGTGTGTGTGACAAAGCATTTGGAAAATCACTAATTCCAAAACAATTCCCTGATCTGAACGATAACAATTGGGTGGTTGATTTAGATATGGACATGGTTTCCATACGGCCAGCCCGCATATTGTAAAAATGCAGGCTTGGCAATAAATATATTTTTAAATATAATTTGATCTTAATTTTTAGAGAATATATAGTCTTTAACATAGAGATCATGAATATGAAAAAAAAAAAAAAATAGAAATAATAATTCTATTAAAAAAAATTTGGACAGTCAGTTTTAATTGTTTTTAGATGGACCACCTATTTGCATTCATCTTTAAGATGGATGCTTTATACCTCTAGACCGCATATTGTAGAAATGCGATCCAGCCCGTATGAAACAATTTTCCTCTAGATATAGGCAACTCTGAAATCACTTGTCTCCCTAGTTTTTGAGATAGTTTTTTTTATTTTTTATATCTGTCCACTGATCTGAATCGAGAATCGCATGCTTTGAACTTGGTGAACCTAAATAGGAGTTTTGTTTTATGAAACACTGAATGATGTTGTGCTCATGGTACCCAACAGCAACTACAACAGTCATTCCAACAGGTAATGAAAGATGAACATGTACTACAGTAACAATATATTGCCTCGGTGTTTTCAGGCAAAATGGCATTGTAAAACTAATAAAATCAAGGAAAAATCATGTATATTTTGGGCAATTTTACATGAAAGCCCATCTTTTTTGCAATTTTTTATTTCAATTTTACACCGGCTTAATATTGTTAACAACGGATGAATTTTTTTTATTTTAAAATTTTTTGGAGTTTTTAGCGTGAACAAGATATCAGATGGACCACTTTTCCAATATTAAAACATCTAACTGCGTCATGGTTGAAATTTTTAATGAATAAACCTATTGGATGTCTCTAACATTTGATCACATTAAAAATAAAGAAAAATTGAACAATCTGATATCTCTAACGTCAGACTGGCATGTATTTTATTTTTTCAGACATCGCAATGATGATATACGGGTTGTTATGGGTCATGTTGTTTGATGCCGGTTATGATGAGCATGTTATTGTGCGTCATGTTGCTGTTACATATTGGAAACACGCTCTTTATTTAGTTGATGCAGCCATTGGTTATTAGACGATGGTTATTAAGATCTGTCCAGTGTTTGAGATATTAGATTGATTTTTTATTTTTCATCCGATGTTGGAGAATGGAAATAGTCCATATGTAAAATAATTTTAAATATTGGTGCTTGATGTTTCTAATATCGGATCACCACTGAAATATGTCAATCCAAAATTTAGGGGATCAGACTATCAAGAAGCTATAAAAATAAAAATAATATTTGTAACATCATATATAAGCAATTGAAATATTAAAAAATAAGAACAAGGGGGACCTCCATGTAAAATTGTTCAAAATATAAAATCAAGCCATTGCAAATCAAATTCATGCAACTCTACCTATTCTTCCAATGCGAATCGGGAGCATCGAAATGTAAAGTCCCAAAGAACCCATAAAAGTACGCGCACAATCCTATGAATCTATGGAACCAATGCATTGATTTGGGAATGCAAAAACCAGAACTATCAAAATCAGTATTTGTGCTCCTACTCTTGAATGATGGAATAAAAAATATAAAAAAGAACGTATCTCCCCTATGTGTGGTTTTTGGAAATCACATTGTAGAATTAGGAACTTGAAAAGACTGCCCCCAACAAGGCGATGCTTCCTCTTAAGACTTATCTCCCTCTTTGATATCATTATGTTGACCCAATTCCTTTCTTGCTCATCAAGAAAGCTTCTTTTTTTTTTTTTCTTTTTACCTCATAAGAAAATACCTTTAATTCTTTGAAAGAGCATGGTTCTAGTGTTTAAAATTTCATCTATACAAATTGTTTAAAAAAAACAAAGAAGCACCCCTTTCTATATGAAACTAAATAGGAAATGAAATATTGTAACGGTCAAGATTTGAAAACCACTAGAGACGAATAACAGTTGATACCAAATTTCAGAAACCGAGAAATGGCAGACAACATAAAAAATGGACAAGGAGAAAGGTCAGAGAATAATAAAAAATCAATTCAGTTGTGAAATGTATTCTTATGGTGAAGGTAGTTTGCTATCTCGAGGAAAGTAAAATAATATTTCTTGATAAAATAGGAACCTAATATATCAACTTGTAAATAAAAATAAGATAAAAACAAATTGCAGTTGGTACATGTGAGAGTCAAAGTAAACCCAGAAGAAGACACCTCCCCTGGATTCCCCCCATAAAATTCTTATACTCGTACTTCATTATCTAATACAAAGTAGGATGCCTCTTCCACTAATATCTTACATGGAATCTTTACATCATTGAAGTTTGAAAGTATATTAATTGCCCGCTAGGAGAGAGAGAAATTTGTAAGGGGTGAGGTTTGTATAAAGTGCCCATTTTATGTTGTGCAAAATAAGATGCACCTCTAAATTTTGTCAAGACCCGGACCCAATAAGTTTAAATTGAACGTACCCATACCGGTACCCGACAGATAATTTTCGACCTGGGACCCATACCCGTACCAAGCCCCAAATCATCTCTCTCTCCCCCAATGCAGCCATTTTCCTCTCTCTCTCTTGGTCCAACTACTTCCTCTCTCTCCAACTACTTCCTCTCTCTTTGTTCAGCCACTTTCATCTCTCTCTCTCATTTGTTCATTCTCTCTCTCTCTCCCCTCATCTCACTCTTCGAGGCATCTCATGCGACTAAACACCATGAAGGTTTTGCGATCGGGAACCATTACAGAAGCCGCTATAAAAGAACCTAAGAACCCTAAGATTGAACCAATGATGCCTGCCCAACCTGATCAGAAGCTCCGACCCCATGCCACATCCCCTTTTTCTATTTTTGAATCAGTGTTAAGGCTTGGTATTAGTCCTATCAAAAATTGTGCAATGAGTGGCCCTTTCTTGCAGAGTTCAAGGAGGAACTTAGGGTCAGGGTTTGGTTCAAATGTTGGCCCTGATGAAGAGAAAGGTGATACGAGCTTCAAATAGAGAGAGGGACCCTCATGTTGTGAAACCCCTTTTTGTTTTGAAACCTTAGGTCTTTTTCCTGGCTTTGAAACTATTGATATATCTCTCTCAGGACCCTCACGTCCTCTCTCTCATCTTTTTTCTTAAAATGACAGGGAAAACTAATGGGTTTGGGTAAAATACAAATACTAAAACAAAATTTCGAACTCACAGGTCTCGGATTGGGTACGGGGCGGATCTATTAGTACCCAGACCCGTACCCAAAACCTAGACCCGACCAACAGGTCCAAATGTTGGACCCATACCCAGAACCATATTGGTTATACCCATTGGGTCCCAGGTTGGGTCCGGATTCATTGCCACCCTTAGCCCTAACTGTGCTAGGCCAAGGCTTGTTTAGGGCTGGGGCAGGCTAGGGCAGCCGCATGCTAGGGATGGGGTAAGGGTAAGGCTAGCTTGGGCGAGACCCGGTGCTAGCCTTAAATGAGACAGAGAGAGGGAATTTTGTGAAAATCTTGAGGGATGTGAAGTTAGCTAAGGGAAATGAGGAAATTTCCCAAAGTCCATGTGAAGGGAGGAAGAGGAGCACGTGTAATGTGCAGGCCCCCGGTACTCAAAAATATAATATGTCCCAATCTCGGTCCACCATCTCAATCTGTCCCTTTCCCCCCTGCACTCAATTTGTCCCAATCTCGGTCCCTTTCCACTTTGATTTTCTATGTTTGGGCTCTTATTTTTTCAATGCCTGTCCGGGTTTTGTCAATGACTCATTTAAATAACGTGTACTTCGTCCTCACCAACTTCCACGATTTTTTGTTCTCATCTCATATTTAATGCCCTTCCAAAGAAGGAGCGTTTGTAGAATAGTCCCAATGCACCATACTGTACAATAATCTCTTCGGTGAAAGAGCTACTCAATATATAAAATTTGGAGATAAACTTAAAATTCACTAGTTGATGTTTTCAAAGGAAAATTTTTGTTATCTATTAGTTGAATCTAGAGCCAGAATCTTTAATACAAGGAGATCAAAATCAATCCTCATCACATGTGAAATTTGACAACTTAAGGATATGTGATGGGCCTCTAAAAATTTTCTTTTGATCATTGAGCTTAGTCAATGACACACTCTTAGACATCCCAATTGACATCCAATGACCGGTAGTTACTAGGACCTCTTTATACCAAAAATAAATAGTAGTATTCTAAATTTTTCAATTTAAATATTGACGCCATTCCTTGAGAAGAAAAAAAAGTGAATATATACCCTTTCCACCAAAACATAAAATGGTACTATCTCTAAAGGAAATAGTTCCTATAAGGCTTAGGTTTGATGAAAATAAAGTAAAGCCTCACCTCGAGTCCTGTTAAGAAAGTATTTTGGGGATCACAAATCTCTATTGATGGATTTAAAATCAAATTTGAATGTCGATTATGAGATTTGAAGGTCAAAAAATGATGCCGATCTTGTTGATCCATGAATAACTATTTTAGGATTAGGTTTTGAAATCCCAATTTATTTTCACAACCAGCCAAGGCCATTTTGAAGTGGGACTTTACTTATTTTAAAAGGGCTGCAGCCCTATAAAAAAGATCTTTCCCTCTCTAAAAGTGGGTCATCAATTTTAATTTAAAAAGTGCTTCTCTCTTGCTTGTACTTTTCTACAATGAATGAAAAGAGGGCTACCAAGGCTCACGTTTTGTGATTGCATTCCAGATAAATATTACCCGTCTATGACGACTTGGAGCGTACGAAAGATAATTTTTTGTGTTAAATAGGAAAATATAGAAATAGAATATTTTTTTTAGTATAAGGCGGTCACAATTTATTTTGGTCGTTGAATGTGAAATTGGGTGGTTACATTCATTCCATTAATCAAGCTCTACCTACAAAAAGAAATTTTTTCTAATATCAAGGATATGCTGAAGTTATCAAATGTAGATGATTGTAAATAATTGTGACCTTTTTGTATTAATGATAAATAGTATCAAGGCCGTTAGAAATCTAATAGCTCTAATGTATCATAACATCCAAAAACTTTTTGCTTTTTGTAGTTTGAGCTTGAGTAATAGAGTAAATGCATCTATTTTTAGCTGCTTCACATCCAACAGTGCATATTATTTAGGACCACTTTATGCAAAAAATTCTTAAATTTAATTGATTATTTCACAAGGCACGAACGATCTTACTCGGCTGGCTTTTGAATGCCATTGCCGCGGGTCCGTCAACCTCTACTTTTTTTTTTTTGTTCAGTGCTACATTTTATTTCTCCTTTTTTTTCCTAGTCTCTCTGCCATAGCCAGGACTTCTATGGATTTGAGTCAGCAGAAAGTGGGGTGCATCTTTCCCTCTCTAAGCTTCAAGGTTTTTTCATTGAATTCAGGTATTTGGGTTCTCTGATGTAGTGAGAGAAACAAACCTCTTATTAGTTGCAGGCGAGTTGAGGCATGAGATCTTCGAACTTGGGTTTTGTTGGGTGCTTCAAAATGGGATTCAAATGCTGGTGCAGATGGAGAGGGGATCGCCCTTTCTTTGTTTCCTTTGCGTTTTTGTTTTTTCTTTCATCTTTATTTGTCTGTGTAGCACTGGGGTCTCTGTTTGCCTGGTTAACCCTGCCTCCCTTTGAGAGGCTTTCTTCGAGTTCCTCGGGTTGTCGCATGGACGACGAAGGCTTGTGGTCGATTGGTATTTTTTATGGAAAGACTCCTTTCTCTCTCCAACCAATTGAATTGGTATTAACACTAATCCATTTCTCCATTTGATTGTGTTTGTCTCCCCCACTTGTGAATTTTCTTGGTTTCTTAGCATGTTTCTGTTCGAAACTTGAGCAGAGTAATGTTCAGAAGGATGGAAGCTCGGCATGGCCTGTTGCGAACCCTGTTGTTACCTGTGCCTTGCCCTCTGATGCTGGCTTTCCTGTCAACTTTGTTGCGGATCCTTTTCTTTTTATTCAGGTTTCTTTCTCAGTTATTCGTTTTCTTTCCCTGGGTTGCTTTGTACGTATATGCGATTTTTTTTGCACTTTGTATATTTTGAATCTTGTCTCTTTTTCTTCATCCTCTTTTTGTTTTTTCATTCTTGCATGTTTGGTTCTCCTTAGATGCTGTCAACGGCTTCTTCACACTTTGCATTATCAGTTTTGATTAGGATTGGTTTAACGCATTTTATTTACTGCATGAGAGATTCTGAATCTATCGCAGTTCTTAGCTTGGCTTTTCTGGGATCTGTTCTGTATGGCCTTTTGGTCTTTCGTTCCCGATTATGGCTCGCTCTGTGCTTATGTACTCCTCTCGTTGGGTGTTAGTTTGGCTTCCCCTTCGTTGCATCTCAACTAGTTTGAATCTGTTGTATCCGACACCTCTGTCCTGTACTCTGAAATATGGTCCTATTACACACACTAGTGATTTTGTTTGCTCATTGCTCTTTATTTGACATGCAGTCCTCAAATTGCCAATATGATGACATGATGGTAAATAAAAATTAAATGTGAAACAGATAGGTATAATTTATTTTCACCTTGTATATGGGTGCGGTTTGTGTAAGGTTGCAACTGTTTCCTTAATATATACAACAGAGATGTATTATGATTAGTAAAAATGTATTACTACTAAAATTGTTTGTTGTTATAAATAATTAGTTTTAAGAAAATTGTATATATTATGTAGTGTGATTTATCTTTTAAGTTTTGAAATGATGCCATCTTTTGGATTTTAGTCTGTCCTCTTCAATAGAGTGAGGGTTGTGCAGAAATTAGTGAGGGTTACACATATTTCATCTGGAAGTGCTCATAACTTTAAGATATCCTGCAGTTGCATCATTGAACCCCTATATCCGAGTCATTTATGAAGAGTCCAGCAAATGTGCATAAACATGGTAATTAAATCCAAATCCAAAAATGAGAACTAAATATCTAGCCAGATTAAGACCATGAACATCACTTGATATACCTTTTTGAAACTTGATTTATGGAGATTCATGATTCTAGGACTGAAGAAGGCTTTTGGGAACTAAGGACAGGAATTACAAGATTTAAGTTCCACTGGAAAATGCATGGGTGAAAAGCTGAAGGATGCGGGCTAATTTTTAAATTAATAATTGGTAAATGTAGGGATCAGTTGGATGGTCTTGTGTTTCTAAAGCCATGGGGTGCATCTGGGGGTCATGGGCCTAAACGTTGGGTTGTTAGAAGTGGCGCTTTAGCCTCTGGATTGGGAGAATTCTACTTTGGACTGCAGGGTTCCTCTTGTATTGATTATTTATCTTGGTGTCTTGCATATCTTGCAAAAAAGCATCGGAGAATAAGAGACTAGGATCAAGGAGAAATGGGCCTTTCTTGACATTTCTAATCCTTTGGGGGTAATCTTATTTTGTGCCCTAAGTTGTGAATAAACAAGTGGGAATGCAAATTGCAAAAACAGGTCCGGAATGAAACTTGGGATGACTTTGGTATGCTGGATGCAATGGTGAAGAAGAAAGGGCTGTCATGAGATCTCTATGGGCTAGAGTTTCAGGATGCAATTGTGAGGAAGAAAGGGCTGTCATGAGATCTCTATTGGATAGAGCTTCAAGAGGATGGTCGACTGTGACAGAGGGAACAGCGGAGGTGGTGTGGGTGAAGCATCACTATCAGGAAGTGGTGACTGGACTTTGGTTTCCATTCCTTCCCATAAATAGGATCTTCCTATCTGGAAAAACAATGTGGGATAGTTTTTTGATTGTTAAATATTGTGGGATATTTCTGTCAGCATGGGGATGTTGTTATCAATGCCAATTCTCTGAATGCAAAGCATGCTTGTGTTTTGTCAAGGGAAACACATTAGGGTGTATATTGTTTGAATAATGGGGTTGTTTAGTATGGGATTAGATATGTTCAATCATAAGGGTATGGCAGGTTGACTTGCTCTTGCTAGACGGGATGTATTGGGTTTATAGAGGGGTTTTTTGAGAAAGCTTTTATATGGAACACAATCGTGTAATTCCTGTCTATGTCCTTGGGAGGATGTGAAATTAAGGACTATCATGGGACAGGGTATAATGGGGGTTCTCAAGGAAGCTTTTTTTGGGGAGCATACCCTGTTCACACATTATGGGATGGGTACAATGGCTTCGACAATTTCTTATTTTACATGCATTAGAGAGGTGTGTGGGTGATAAATTAAATTGCACCTCCTAATGGTCTCCATTGGAGTTACCCAAAACAAATGGTCTCCATTGCCAATGAAGGAAAGAAAAAAAAGTTAAAGAACACAAGTAGAAGTATCAAAGATAACTTTATTTCATTGTAGAATCCTCTTTGTGGAACGAGCATTGATGATTTTATTTGGGTCCTCAGTGCATTCTGTTCTAGTAATCTGTTTGGGAGACCCAATTCAGGGTGTTTATTTCGTCCAAAAGAAAGTGGAAACCTCTTGATTCAGTCCTAATAATTCCTTACATGGTAGCATCAGAAGTTGGGAGAGTCTGCAGTCTAGTAGATAGCTGATAACCTATAAAAATAAGAGCTGCTTATTATTTCTGTGGGTTCCATGGGCTAGAATCTTTGAACTTGAGAGATTCCATTTGCTTGAACTAGTTGAAGAAACTTAGCCTTTGAAGCTAGAAGCATTCTTTGTGTTGAACATGTGATTCCACTATAATATTCACATCTTTATACAAGTGGATAAATGTGATCTGTTTTGTTTTTTTGGTCGCCAAGTGGTAAATTTGATATCCTATTCATGGTATTTTCTCTTAACCATTGACACACAAGTAGAGGATTGTTGTTATACCAGGCGATCTCCCTTGCATATCGGGTGCTATGGGTGCTGGTCTTGTGACTTGTGTTGAAAGGTTCTGTAATGATGCAAGCATTCATGGAAGTGGTGTAATGTTGCCTCCATTAGAAATCCACATGGAGAGTTAGCTACATCGGAGGAATGTTAGTTCTGTCATTATTCTTATGTTTGTTAAGAAAGACTAGTTCCATTGAAGCATCTCTTCTCACTTAAAAAGAATTCTTTGTTTCGTGTTGGGACGCTTCATAGGAGACACTTTTATGTTCTTTAGTGTTAGTGTTGTGGAAGAGGTTCTGCATGGCTTGATAGGTGATGTCGTGGTACTTTGATATTTGTGATATAGAAGTACTAGAGTGTCAACTGGGCATGTTTGCAATGTTGCCTTCAATGATATTGCTGTTCTTGTGTGCAGTGGCACCCCACTTAGAAGGCTATTCTTATTGCGATTGGTATGGGTCCTTTGAAGTGACCGAATTGTGCCATTGTATTAAGGATACTTTTGTAAGGTAGTTAAAACATACAACAACAACATATGGGAGAGAGGAGAGAGAATGATGGCAAAAAAATCTAAGTAGAAAAAGTAGGAGGTTTAGAAGGAGAGGGAGAGTCACATTGAGAGAAGGATGGGAGAGAGGTTGTCACGTTGGGTTCATCTGATCCACATGCCCCTCTCTTCGATAATATCATCATCATTTTAGCCTTTTCCCATTTAATTGGGTTCTGCTACATTAATCCTGGTTTTCCATTTTTCTTTATTAAAGGGCATGTCCTTAGTGAGGCCATAAATCCCTATATCTTTTTAGACTATTTCAAACCACGTTCTTTTTGGCCTACCCCTTGCCCTTTTCAGTTCTTCCACTTGAACTAACTCGCACCTCCTAACAGGTGCTGTACTTAGCCAACGCCACATATGGCCACCCCACCTAAGTTTACTGTCTCTCATTATCTTGCCTATTGGTGCCATGCCTAAATTCTCTCGAATAGATTCATTTCAAATTCTATCCCTTCTTGTCTTGCTACTCATTCATCTCAACATCCTCATCTCCGCTACATTCATTCTGTGGGTATATTGTTTTTTGTTCGCCTGACATTCCGCCCTATAAAGCAAAGCTGGTCTTACCGCTGTCTTATAGAATTTTCCCTTCAGCCTCTTTGGTATGTGGCGATCACATAAAATTCCAGTTGCACATCTCCACTTCGCGCACCTAGCTCATTTTGTGTGTGACATCTTTGATCTCTCTATTTTCCTGAATTATCGACTCAAGATTTCGAAAATGCGGTCTTTTTTGTACTTCCTGGCCTTCAATCTTTACTACTTCCATATCTCTACTCCTATTATTATTAAATTTGCACTCCATAAAACCTTTGAATTCTAGAGCATCCCTCCAAAGTTCTAACTTTGTGCTGACGCCGTTTCGGGTTTCATTAATCAAAACTGTCATCTGCGAACAACATGCACCACGGTACCTCATCTTGTAGATGCTTAGTTAAGTTGTCCATAACTAAGACAAAGAGGTACAGGCTCAATGCTGACCCTTGATGTAGACCTATTGTCACTGAAAACTCACTCGTCTCTCCACAAGTTGTTCGTACACTAGTTACTGCTCTATTGTACATATCTCTCACCAACTCGATGTAGTGCCTAGAGACGCTTTTTTTTTCCAACACCCGCCAAATCAAATCTCGAGGTACTCTATCATAAGCTTTCTCTAGTGTGGAGGTCTTTTCCCTTCGCCCTAAACTTCTCAATCAGTTGCCTAAGTAGGAAAATCGCCTCAGTTGTTGACCTTCTTGGCATAAATCCAAATTGGTTTTCATAGACACTTGTTTCATGCCTTAGTCGTTGCTCAATGATTCTCTCCCAGAGCGTTATAGTATGGCTCATAAGCTTGATCCCTCGATAGTTTGCACAATTCTGTATGTCTCCGTTGTTCTTGTAAATATGTACCACAATACTTTCCTCTCTTCCATAATATATATTACTAAATTCTATTATTGTACAATAATGCCTTTAAGTAAGGAAAAAACAAATAAATCCTCTAGGATTTGAATACAGTAGAATAAAGGGCATAGATATCAATCATTCCCAGCTTGCTTAAGATCTTTTGAAGTCGAGGTTTTCTAATGACCTTGGTAAGAATGTCTGCTAGTTGGTCCACTGTTTTGACATATGGAAGGTAAAAATTTCTCTGTCAGCAACTCTTTCTCGAATGAAATGGGCCCCATTCAAAGGAAAACCAAGCTTTCCTAATAGGTTTTTTAGCCAAAGAAATTCACATGCAACCTGGGGGATGGATCAGTATGCTGGTTTTACACTTGAATACAACTGACTTTTTTTTTACTACTCCAACTCATAAGGTTGAGTAGAGTAGAGTAGCCGGATGTAGCTCTTCGGTCCATGATAAAACCAGCCAACTCTGCATCTTATAAGCTTTAACTAGCAAGTGCCATGATTATCAAACAACAGTCCTCTATCATATCTAAGAACTCTATAAGCTGCTTCAAGATGAGTGGTTCGTGGAGCATGCATGAGCAGATTAACCATGTTCACAGCATATCCAACTTCTAGACATGTAGATGAAAATATGTCAATCTACCTCCACATCATTGAGAGCTTCACCCCTTTGGTTTATGGTTTTGTTGCTTTGGAGTGTCAGCTAGTTTGGACCCAATCTTTCTTGTTTCCTTAAGGATGTCCAGTACATACTTCCTTTGGGAGACAAAGATTCCCCTCTTAGATCTGACTCTCCTATTTCAAGAAAATATTCCAATGGACCTAGTTCTTTAATGTCAAATTCCAGAAAGCTCTTGAGTTGTGGAATTCCCCTAGGGCAATTACTTTTTGCAACAATATCATCCACATACAGTCATAAAAAATGCTGCTTCCTGGCTGCCTAGGCAGCGAAGGAGCCCTAGGTGGGGCCTTAGGCAGGCATGTAGCTAGATGTGACTTAAAAAGCAAGGAAAAAGAAAAAAAAAGAAGAAAGAAAAACAATGACAAAGAGAAAGCCATGGCTTTTATTGCACTGTCTCTCCATTGCATTTAATGCACTCTTCATTGCACTCTCTTGTGGCACTCTCTCTCTTTCCACATTTATGGTACTCTCTCTATCCCTCTCTTTGTCACTCTCTCCCACACACACATGCTTCTCTCTTTCCACATTTGTTTTAATTGCATCTCCCTCTAGCTCCCCCACATCGCATCTATGACACTTTCTTTCTCCATCACACTTATGAGACTCTCTCTAATATGTGTCCTCTTTGCCCCCACATACTTCTCTGCCCTCTCCCCTATACACACTTCTCTTTATTGCATTTATTGTGTTCCCTCTCTTCACAATTGTTGCACACTCTCTGTCCCTCCATTGCATTTTATGATTCTCTCTTTTCTTTTATATATGGCTTCTTTCTCTCTCTTTGTGTTCCCTCCCCCCCTGGCCAAAAATAGGGAATAAAAAAGAAACCACTATAGGGTCACCTAGGTATCTGTATGCCAGCCTAGGCGGCTAATTCTGCTTTTTTTACCCTTGTCCACATATACAATTAGAACAGTGGTAGTGACCTTGGTATGTTTAACTGACAAACAAGGTATGGTCTGCATCAAGTATACCCAATTTTTTGAATAACACCACCAAACCTCTCAAACTAAGCTTGGGGAGAATGCTTTAGTCTATGGATGGCCTCCTTAACTTTCTAACTTTTCCCTTATATTTGGGAGCCATAAATCCAAGTGGAGGTAACCATGTACCCTTCTTAATGTAGTTCCCCATGAAGGAATCATTGTTGATATCCAGTTGGCGAAAACGACCACTCCAAGTTAGTTGCTAGAGACTAAAGGGCATGAATAGAGTTCATCTTAGGCACATGATTTCGTTAATAGGCATAGTTTCAAAAAGTGGTTCGCCTAGTGCCTAGGTAGGCCTGGGCGCATTGCCTAGACCTAGGTAGTAGCCCTTTTGGACGTTGGGTCCTTGGGCGGGTCGCCTTGGCCTAGGTGATGCTCCCACGCTCCCTAGCTCACCTAGGTTCTAGGTGGGTTTCTAACACTAGCCCTAGGTAGGCACCCAGCACCTTGCCTTGGGCAGGTGCTTAGGGATTGTGCTACCCTGGGGAAAAAATGCTCCTGGTGGAGCAACATTTTAGTCCTTTTTCCTATTAATGGAAGAGCCCTTATGGAAGATCCCTTATTAGGTGGGCGAAGTAGAGATGTACAAACGGAATTTTATGTGATCACTATATATCAATGAAGCTGAAGGGCAAGTTTTATAGGACAACTATGAGACCAGCTTTGCTCTATGGGGTGGAAAGTTGGGTGGTCAAGAAACAATATTCCCTTATAATGAGTGTAGCGGAGATGAGGATGCTGAGATGGATGAGTGGCAAGACAAGAAGGGATGAAATGAATACATTTGAGAAATTTAAGTGTTACACCAATAGGTGATAAGATGAGAGAGAGTAGACTTAGGTGGCTTGACCATAGGTGGTGCAAACCCAATACAACACCTGTTAGGAGGTGCGAGTCAGTTCAAGTGAAAGGCTCAAAAAAGAAAAGGAATAGGCCCAAAAGGACATGGTTGGAAGAGTGAGAAAAGATATGGGGACTTATGCCTCACTGAGGGTATGACCCTTAAAAGTGCAGAATGGCGGACCAGAATTCATGTAGCCGACCGCAATTAGTTGGGAAAAGGCTTTGACAATGATGATGATGATGATGGGGACAAGAGCTTGGAGGGGGGGGGGTTAAGTTTTAGTATTACCTAAACCCCTTTTTTACCTGGTTTTTACCTTTTTGAGTCCTCAAGTCTATTTTTCTTTTCTTTTTATTTTCCGGCTCTTTTGTATGTACCATGGAGTACAGAGTGTGTAAATTATGGACTGTGTTATGTTTAGTATGAAATTTGAATGTTGGATTATATTTTCCTATTTTTCTTAATGTGTTATGAACTAGTTGTCCAAATCTTAAATATATGGACCATTGTCCGTCTAGGCGGCTTTGCCAAAGCTGCCTAGACGGGGCATAAGAGGCCTCCCTTGGTGTGTTGCTCCTAGGTGCCTACCTATGCGGTCGCTCCAAGCGGGCGCTTAGCCTGCGCCTTGGAAGAAGTGACCAAGGTTACGTTCAAACATGTATATCTATTTCTCTCTAACTTTTGAGAGAAGACGTGTAACCATCTCATGAGTGACCCAAAGCCACATGTACAATCACATCTCTCTCTCTCAATCTCTCTAACTTTTGAGTGAAAGACATATGTCCATCTCATGTGCCTGCGGCCCCCTTTAAAAAGACAAAAACTGTTGACATGATACAAACCCGCAATGACATGTCTCTCTCTCATGCTGTCCAAAAAAATGAGTCACTTAAAGTTGGTTTTTCTCTCTCGTTGTCCTTACAAAAGAATAAGTTAAGTTGTTCTCTCTTTCTCTCTCTTACTTTTGGGGTGTCCTTAATTATTTTGTGGAAAAGTCAAGAGCATGAGGGTATTCAATATAGAAATGACAGATAAACTCATCACGTTCGCAGAAATGACATTGAAAAAGAAAACGAGACTGATCAAAATGAACTAACACCCATATCAAATCTACCTCTCAAATATTTAAAGGACAATAATAAAAGTGATGGGCATAATCGTTATGGTCATTTCAGTTGAATATGATTATGAAGAATCATTACAGAGAGAGAAAGAGGTGACCAAAGGGAGGGCAAGTTGCGCCTCGCCACCTAGGCGGCCAGGCCCCCAAAACGCTTAGGCGCCTACGCCTTTTTGAACATTGCTTGGACCTCAATATGAATTTTTTGTTGTGTATGGCGTATGGACTGATGGTATGGAGTGTATGGACTATGGATGGACTGTGTTATGCGTCACATTAAGAATGCATTTTTTACACATAATTTCGACCTAAAACAGTTGGATCAGACACCTCCTACCCCTATTCTTCCACTTGAGCTGCCCAGAAAATTGGGCGGCCTGCCCTGGCGGCCAATTAGGCGTTGGGCTGCCAAAACCCCCCTAACCGCCTAGGCACTGCCCGGCATTTTCTGGAACATTGGTAATAGTCTATTCTATAATTTTGAGTTAACCCCCTTGGTAACTAATTATGCCTTGTATCAATCAAATATACCATCAACTTATGCTTTACAGTCGAAACCCATTTAAAACCAACCAACTTCTTATTTTTAGGAGGGCATACAAGTTCTCAAGTACCATTCTCGATTAATGCCCTCATCTCCTCGCACATAGCCTCTTTCCACTTCGGATGAGCTAAAGCTTCGTCAACATTGGATGGAATACAAATAGAAAACTAGACATAGAAGCATGATAGAGAGAGGACAATTACTCATAAGAAACAAAATCACTAATCAGGTGTGCAGTGCAACTTTGTTTACCTTTTTGTGCAGCAATGGGCAGGTCATAATAATCACATTGAGATCTGGACGTATTTACCTAGATTAGAAGCGAGCAATTGGCTTGGTGGCCTGTCAGCTTTGGTCGTCTCGACTCCTTTTTGTTTCTGGCGAATGGACTTATAAGTGCCAGTTTGGATGTGTGCCAAAATTTGAATTTTTTTTTGGATTTCAAGAAAAAAAGATTGGGATAGGAGGTGGGAATTATTTGGGTAACCTTAGAAAATTTTCTATCTCATCCAAAAAACTTACTTTACCCTTAAAACCGCAAGCCAAAAAATTTGAGTCCCACTCAAATATTTTGGGCTTAAATGAATTTGTACTTGTAACATTGGGCCCACCTGCTCCTGCCCTTGCCTTCCAACACAAAATCCATCCAAACAACTCGGGACACACCTGATCGTCGTCCACTGCCTGCCACCCACCACCCTCCACCCTCCACCCTCCACATCAGATGATCCACCCTTGAATCTACATCCTTGAGCTTGTGGACGCCCTTGATGTTCTCATTTGACTTTGTAATAGAGAGATCATTGCACCATGGGCACCTCGGTCTACCACACTTTCTGGTAAATCTTAACTGGTTTATGGGCTTTCTTGGCACCTTTCGGACCGGTCAGGCATCTATAATACCGGATTTCAGATAGTTGCCATAGTGGTTCCTTACAAACCCATGTTGTCTGCCCTCTCTCATTCTCTCGCTAACTTTTGGGTTCTCTCTCACTCTCTCTCAAACTTCTGTACAATGGGATCCCGCTCTCTCTAATTCTTGGGCAATTGGTGTCTCTTACGTATAGGTGATTGGGTTTCTCTCACTAACTTTGTGCAATGGGTTTCTTTCTCTCCAACTTTTGCGTAACAGGTTTTCTCTCACTGACTTTTGTGCCCTTGGGGCTCTGAAAAGATGAATTTTGGCATTGGTTTTTATACAGAGACTTGTAGAGAGGGAAAGAGGGAGAGAGAATTAAAGAGAGAGAGAGAGAGTGGGAGACTTGGGGAGAAAGAAACTGAAGAGTTTGAGAGCAAAGGGATCATAAAGGCAATTTTGAGGGAGAATTTTTTGACTTGGGGTGTTACTTTAGTCTTATTCACTCGCTCTTTCTCTTTAAACTGTAATTCTTTTTCTTGAAATGTAGTCTTGATTAAATAAGAGTATGGATTACACAATGATTGCTTTTTCTTTACATGTGTTTGAAATGGGTGTTGATTCTGTGTATGCTATGCGTTTGATGATATTCCACTGTAAAGTATCCATACAAACATATCTAGCAAATTCTATTATTTTCACTGACATCAAAACAATCGACCAACACAATAAAATAAGATGAGAGTATTTCTCAATTGAGGATAAAAAAACTTATATTTTTTTTAGTTTGAAGGGTTTATTATTGGACATTCAAATTGGCCCCAAGTCTTTCTCTTTACCATCATGAGATTGCCTCCACTATCCTCCTGAGCTCTAGATCAAGACAAATAGCGATAGGAAGAGGAACGTGAGACCTCTCTTCCACATTATGCTACCCTTGAAGAGAGTTGGAACAAAAAAAGGAGTCGGCGCGAAAAGTTTACGTACTTCGAGGCAAATTTCATTCCAAACACTGAATCATAACATTTGCAACCGATTTGAGAAGACCAGTGGTTTAAAAAGCGAACCGCCCAATGCCTGGGTGGTCCAGAAGGCATGGGCGCATTGCCCAGGCCTAGGCAGCCAAAGTAGGTGGATATCCCTAGGCGTTTGCCTAGGTGCCTGGGAACTCGCCTAGGCAGGCGCCCAGCCTTGGGCAGCAATGCTACTTGTTGAGGGCACTTTTTAGTCATTTTTTTAATACTAAAGGGGCAAAATTATGGGTTTATGTTTATTTGAAACCTCAAACCCTTTAGAGCCTATTTTAGAGAGGGAAAAACCCAAAAAAAATAGTTTTTGGTGATTTCCATAGGATCGAAGGATTTCTCAAAGTTATGAGAAATTGATCTAAGCATCACCCATTGATATTAGATTTCATTTTGGATGTTTTATAAATCTATTAGAGAGTTTTTTAGAGGATTTTGAGTCCGTAGAAACTGGCCGCTCAGGTTTTGGGCACTCGCATAGGTGTTGGGCGGCCTGGACCGCCCCGGCAACCTAGGCTCTGCCTAGCACTTTTTGAACACTGGAGGAGACAGAAAATCAAGAAAGATCCATTTCACAGATTTATTATCCAACTTTATACAACACTGATCAAGAACATGAACAATGCAAACACAAACAAAGACTTTAGGGTGAACACTAAACCATAACTATTGGAAATGATTCCGAATCCGAATTGTTTTAGGATTCAGAATCGTGGAATCTCGGCCGGCTAGAAGATTCCTACTTTCAGAATCTACATCCGTATAAGTGGAATTGTGGGAAACGAGATTTCTATTGTAGAGGAATCGAGATTCAACCAAAATGGAATTTAGATCCTTCCATAGATGAAATTGAGATTCCTAGCTCTATGGAATCGAGTTTCTGATCTATTTAGAATCGATCAATATGGAAGAAAGATTCTGAGGTATTTGAAATCAAGATTCTTAGGCATTTTGGATCGAGATTCATGCTAGTTTGAAATCGAGATTTGACCCAGATTGGAAACAAGGTTCATATCAGTTCAAATTCGAGTTTCGACCCAATTGGCAATTGAGATTTGTGCCCCCCTATAATGAAGCATCAAGCAGACGCATGGATAGTTAGTTTTGATTCTTTGTTCTACTTGGCAAGGAAGTATTACCAAACCGTTTATAACTTACTACCAAAATAGTAGTCCAATAATGCCATACAAAATTAATTATGCAACAAAGAGTTTCAAGGCTATTCTTTGATTAACTTGGCACACAATATGTGTACATTATTTTTAAATTTCTCGACTTACAATCTCTCTAATGGATCATTACAGTACATGATTAATGAAATCAGCCTATAAAGAACGTAGGCCACTTGATTTTTATTGGTTATTTGCTGTCAAAAAATATGACATAAAAATGATTGCATCTTGTAACTTGAGATTGGGTGTCAATAATTTGATGCTTTAATATCGTAAGCATCAATTGTCGAAAACAAAGCGAGGTTTGACAAAGGAAACATCGCTTCTCCAAAAAAAAGAAAAGACGAGTGCAAACCCCAAAGATATTGAGGGCTTTGTGCTTTGTGATAATGAGGGTGAAGATGTGAAGGATTTGTATTTTTATATTCAAAGGACCAAGTTCCCTTGACTTTAATGCTTCAATGCTCTAATTATACCTACCTTTGTTACCTGCAAAAGGCATTAGAATTATACATGTCGAGTATCTCTTAGCTCTAAACATCTGAATTTGAAAGTTGTTGAACTAAAAATACTTTAGCACTGCGTTCATTAGATTACTATTTGGAGCACCTATAAACTATAGGAAACAATGTCCTCCAATTGGGATTCCAAATAATTGAATTAGAATCCATCAATGTTTGAGGTGAGATTGCAAGTACACGAATCATAGATTTCTGCACCTATGAACAACAATACTTGATTGCATGGAATCAAGACTCTAAAATAGTTAGCATCAAGATTCTATGGAGGTCGAAACAATATTTCATGTTGATTGAATCACAGTTCCCTGCTCTTATAAATCGAGGTACTTGATGCTGTAGATTTTGGATGCAAAACGAGATTTATTACATGTGGAATCGGGATCAATAGATGTGGAATCAAGACTCAATAAATTTTGGAATTGAGATTCGAAAAAGTTAGTACCGAGATTCCCTAAATAATGGGATTGAGATTCCCAAAAGGTTTAAAACGAGATTGTTAACTTAAGGAATCAAGATTCTTGGGTTCTAGGGAACGGGGTTCCATGAAGATTCCTTGTCAGAATTGCCGAATCGTGGTCTGAACATGAATCGCACCCTTGGCAGAGAGATTCTAGTAACTATGCACTAAACAGTGGACAATTAGGATGGAGAAATTTAGAACATGAGATGACATTCGATTGATAAGATAAGATGTGGTGTGCATAGGTTTGGACCAGAATCTCGTGGATATATTAATCCTCACGAGAAGAGCATGACTGACCTCTAAGTGCTCTCTAGCTTTCTTTTAGCCAGACCATTTTATTGTGTAGTGTATGAGCAAGAATTTTGATGTTCTATACCATATTCTTCCAAAAGGACAACAACACTCCAAGTGCCTTAGTTTTAGTATCAAACTGAGTGTTAATCATCTTATAAAATGCCTTGAAGATATTAGGAACTTCATATTTGGTCTTCAAAGGTAGATCTAAGCACATCAAGAGAATCATGCATAAAGGAAACAAAATATTGATAAACAAAAATAGATGTAACAGGAGAGTGACCCAAACATCAGAATGAAAAATAGCCAAAGGAGTGGTGCTTTTATTATTATTGGGTAAAAAAGAGTTTCTAGAATGTTTGGACAGCTCAAAGACCTGACATTGAAACTCTGACACGCTAGTTGAAATAAACACAACTGGTGAAACAGAACTTTCAAACACTAAATAGATAAAATGACCAAGTTGAAGATTGCTCTGCCAAATCCAATTTTTATTATGACTGGTCTTGGATTGAAGGACTTTGCTGAGTCTAGAACATAGAAACCAATAACTTCATTACCACTGCCAATTCTCTTCCTCGTATCTAGGTCCTGAAAACACAGTGGGAAGGAAAGAAGGTTACACTATAATTTAGGCTCTTGGGTAATATTACTGGAGATATTTTGTATGTTACTGAAGATATTTTGTAGTAGACCTTGGAACCAGAACTGATGACAATGGCATTTGAGGAGAATAGAAGGGAATGTCAGGCAGATACCCTGCCATCCAATTACCTGGGTGGCTGGAAGGGCCGCATCCTCTCTTTGTGGCTTGAGGGAACACAATATAGCTGCACTGGGTAAATGGTGGTGGCGTATGGCCACCCAAGCCAACTAATTTTGAATTCAGGCCCTTTGGCAAAAATACTGTCTTGGTTTTCTCCAGATGGGTACCTGATTGTAGGGCCAACAGCAGGTCTTTTGGGGCTTGGAAATCTATCCTCATCTCCTTCAGCCTCTTCAAAACCAACAACCGCTTCCATCACTGGGAGGGTCATCGAGTTAGGTCTTCTAGTTTGACCTCTGGATTGGGCATGCCCCTCTTAAAGACCTCTTCCCTTCCCTCTTTCTCGTAAAACAAAATCTCCTTGCCACTGTGGTTGACAAATTGGTCACCATGGGACCCTCTAGAGTATGGAAACCCACCATTAGGAGACCTCTTTCTGACTTTAAGGTCACGGAATTCCTTATCCTATCATCTCTTCTCCATACCACCTTCCTTTTCCCCCTTGGCATGGACCAAGTCATCTGTTGCCCCTTTCCTTTGAGGGTCTTCTCAGTCTCCTCTTTCTACCACAGACTTTTACAATCCCCACTTTTCCCCTCTCCCCTACCTACATCGTTGCTTAGGCCTAGTCCTCCATTGCACCCCCTTAGATCCAAGTTTTCAATTGGATAGCTCTTTCAGAAAGCCCTCATGGTAGCTCAGCTTCAAAGAAGGGGCTTGCCCATACCTAACAGATTTATGATGTGTACAGTTGATGAAGAATGCAATGCCCACCTCTTCATCCACTGCCCCCAGGCTCTGGACCTCTGGGGTGCCCTCCTTCAACTGTTCAGTTGGCAATGGGTAACCCCTAAGTCGATCCTCTCCTCTTCAGTTCCCTACAACCCTTCCCCTGGCTGAAATCTGGCATTCTCTTGTGGAATGCGTCCGTAGCAGCAACTCTCTGAGTCATCTGGACCGAGAGAAACAGTAAGATCTTATGTGGTGAAAGGTCCACCCGGCAGCCCTTTTGACAAAATCAAATCCTTGGTCATCTTTTAGGTGGGCAATCACAAACTTTTCAAGGGCTTCCCCCATTCTGCCTTCGTCCAGGATTGGCAAGCATTGCTATGCTCAAGGCAGTATCACATTCCCTGCGCTTCTTTGTGGAGACCACCTGAACCAGGCTTGTCCAAATTGAATTTCAACGGTTGCTCTCTTGGCAATGCTGGATACACAGGCATTGGTGGATCAATCTGAGATCATGAGGATCGGACCTTTGCCTCATTCTCCAAACACATAGGCTACATTGATTCGCAGTCAGTAGAGGCCCTAGCCCTTCTTGAGGGGCTCAAAACCTTCAACCCCCAGTGGAGCCCAATTTTAATTGTCAAGAAAGACTCCAAGAATATTATTTCCTGGGCCTCAGGCTGCTCCACCTGCCCTTGGACACAGAATGACTTTCGTTGAATTCTCTCCCAGATACGCTTTTTGTAGCACTGTAGAAGGGACTCTCACTTTTGGACCTACCATTAATCTACTCATCCTCTTGGTGGTTTTTTTTACAGTGCTACTTGTCTGTGGGTAGCCTTTCTTCATTTTGTAAAGAGCTCTCACTCAGAGGAAGGCTATTTTTTGTATAGAACTCCCCGCATGTAAGAAGCCTATTTTTTGGTGACCTGTCATCCCTTCTCCTACTCCATAGAAAAGTTAACATATTAAAGGAAAAAAGGGTTCCACTCCTACTCGTTAACATATATAAAATAAAGTCCTGGCAGTATAGCCTTTCACCTTCGAAGTCACTTTTGGACGTTGCTGTTGACTTTTAAGTGGAAGTTCTGAGTGTACACATGTAAGTATTAAAAAAAAAAAAAAGAAAGAAAAGAAACTTTAGTAATCACTTCTCTGAGAGTGAACGACTGAAATTGCAATTATGAACCTAGAAAAGTTATGGTGGCTTCTAGAAAACTTCTAATAATGTGGAATAAAAGCTTTAATACTGTTGAACCAAACTACGCACACCTATCATACATTTGGACAGGTTTCACTCTTATGAGATGGGGAAAGTACAGAAAAATTACAGAATACTAAGGTTTCTGATTTCTCTGATTCGGATACCATGGAAAAGTGGTTGAAAGAATCGTTGAAAGAATGAATCATTGAAAGAATGTAATCCTTCCTCAAGACGGTTCTATATGCATACAATTTGTCTCCTCCTGGTTGATAATTAAGTACATGCATCTAGATGAAATGAACAATACATTTGTAAGGTATAAAAAGACCTAAAATAAGAAGCACCATGGAAACACAAAAAATTGGCAGAACTCGACCACTCGACATCCACAAAATGAGGAGTTCAAAGAAAAAGTATGCTCACTATGCAGATGGTCAATGCTCGATCTTGCATGTTCCTTGCTTTTTCTGGTTGATGCAGCATTGATTGTCAATTTGCTTCTATGATAGATTTCATAATTTTGCATTGAAGTGATAGTCTTTCCAAAAGGACTTTGCAGGAATTTATTAACATTAGAACATTCTTTGAATATATGGAGCTTTCTTCTCCGACCTTCCACTTTGAGCGTTCAAGGAAGGTTACACAAATTCGTTGCTTTTCTACAGCCCTAAATATTTCTGAATGTCATGTCTGAGGTTCTCATTGTATTGTTGAAACTTCTTGTTTTTGTTTTTTGCTATAGAATTCCCTATCTTCCTTATTCGTTTTTGTTTTAATTTATAATTGGTGATTCACAGGGATACACTCTGTATTTATTTTTTGAGGCTAAGAATACTCTTACAATGCAAGGAGATATAGCAGTCGCAAGAAGTGTTGATAATGGTGCCACGTGGGAGTATTTGGGTGTTTCTTTGGATGAGGAATGGCATCTTTCATACCCATATGTTTTCAGCTATCGTGACCAGGTGAGAAAAAGATTTCGAGCACCTACTTTGGATTCTTTTGAGGTTTGCACCTGTTGTGAAGTGTGCAGTGTTAATGGTTACTTGGTGTCTATTTTATCCTTATCATGATTTCCAAATGTCTCAGGACCATGAAATGTCGTAGATGCTTCATCAACTTGTAGACTTTGAAAACTAACAGAAACATTTCATCTGGGATGATGTGGACATACATTTATTTATGGCTCCTTAATCAGGGTAAAATGGTAGGTGACTAGGAAATTATCGAATAATTCATAGGTTCGTTGCCAAACATTTGATATGCTTAGAAGGAAATTAATTCGATTGAGCCTGCCACCAGCAGATAGATAATCCAACATCATGCATAGCGCAAGTGTGTCAGAAATAAATTAGGAGGAGAAAATAGAACTGTGTTAGGAATAGTTTTGGGGAGAAGATTTGGCCACTCAGTTTTTCAACAATCCACCCACTGTGTGACCCAAAGCATGCGTGGTGGTATCAATGCCTATGTCCCGTTTTGGTCACCCAATCTATTAGATGGATTATTAAAAGAGCAACTAGACATTGTTTTTCCCCCTCAATGTTCGTCGCTTTCACTCTCTCTCTCTCTCTCTCTCTCTCTCTC
>NW_006500351.1:824503-848298 GCF_000471905.2 Amborella trichopoda
ACTCTTATATATATATATATATATATATATATATATGGGAAATGACCTTGTGAGACCCACACACCCATGTGTGTAGGACCCTAAAGAATCACTATTAAATTTGGTACAGATCTCCAGAAAAGTCAAGTCCCACACCCATGTGATAACTTTTCTAGAAATCTGTGTCAAATTTAATGGTGATCTATATATATATATATTTATTTATTATTATTATTTTTCAACACTTTTTCGACCGCCCAAAACTAGTTCTGTTAAGACGGTTTGATTTTGGAGATACTGATTGGAATACATTGCAATCCTAGCTCTTTCCACAGTTACCAAATGAGTACTGCAACTGTATAGCCTGACCTCTAATTCAGGCAATGGTGGAGAAGCATATTGCAGAAATAAGCTCCTCACAGATTATGGCACCACCCAATAGAAGTTAGAAAGCTTTAAGCAGCTAGTGCCATAATGCTGGTGTGAAGGGGCAATGTAGGAAGTGATCGTCATAAGTATCTTTCTCCGCTTTACGGAGAGAGGACAAGAGTTGGTTAGGATCAATGCTTTTCTTATTAGATAATCAATAATCAAGGCCCTGTTTCTAATGGTGAGCCAGATGAAAGCCTTGGTTTTATGGGTTGTTGGAAACAACCATGCCTTATTTGTTGTACGCATGGGCCAATATATCAATATGCTTGTATTTGATTGTACAGTGACTTCATTGAGAAGTTCCGATTATGAATTAGCTCGTAAATTACTTTATAAGGTCTGTTGAGGGCCGTAGAAGAGACCTCACAACAACTATAATAGCACTATATGTCGATCCCATTAAGTAACATGATGCTAAGGTTTATATTCTAGATATCTACTGACCCTATTACATTCACCATATTTTCACTGTCTCACTAGTTCTAGTAGCATTACTATGTAAATAAGGGAATTGGATTCAAAGTGGCACTTCACATATCCACTTGGAGAGCTAGAATTTGGTCCTTGATTCCCAAACCAGGACACTGTTGTATCTAGCAAATAGGGGTCTGCAAAAGTTAATACTTTTTCCTACAAAAGAATGCTAACTTGCAGGTAGATAGCCATTTGATAGAATCCCCTCCTTGTCAGCCATACTTGTTTTCTACCAAAAAGTTCTATAGTGTTGACTTGTTTTCTACCACCCCTCCACCACCATGTTGTCAGAAGATTTTCATTCATAGGTTTAGCCTTCGCATTCATTGATCCCCTGAACCATTCCAAATGAGACCCCTCATCATACTTCCAATCTATTGATAACAACAATGGGGGCTCGGGGCCCCTAGCAAAAAAAAATAATACATTGGCAAGTTAGATGATGGAGCTGCCTTAATGAGTGTGTTCCTTCTCCCAAATGATAGGTACTTCGATTTTCATAAGTCCAACTTATGTTGGAAGCTCTCAATAACTAGGTGCCATATTGCTGGAGACGACCTACCTTCTACTAGTTGCTTCCCTAGATACCTGGTTGGGAGAGAGTCTTTAAGCATAACTAAACCAGGCTGCGTTGGAATAGACATCTTCTGACAAATAATTGATCCCTATGGATTTCATCTTCTTCATATTGAACTTTTTGCCCAAGATTAGTTCATGGTATTTGAGAAAGAGCTATAGATTCTTCACTTCGTATTGTAGGTGCGAGGTGATTGGACAATTTACCGAGGTAGAGAATCCTCCAAGGAGACCATTGGTGTTCATTGAATGTGTCCTTAAGTTGAAGGACACTACCAGGATAAAGAGGAAGAGTGTGTTAATCGTTTGGTACCTTTGAACAAGCCAAAATATCTCTATTCCAAAAGGATTTGAGTAAAATCTCGATAAGAAAGATCCACCGATCAATAGTTTGCATATAAGGCTGACATCTCTTGATGTACATATCGAATAGATAGTCTCTTGAACAATCAAAATATTGTCTATGATTTGTCGGTCCTTCACAAATATTGATTGAAGTTATGAGACGAGGCATTAGAGCACCTATTTTAATCTATTGGCCAAAACTTTCGCAATAATTTTATAAAAACTTATTAAGAAGGAGATAGGTCTACTGTTGTTTAGTGATTGGATGCATTTATTCTAGGGACCAATGTATATGAAGGCTGACTTCATGTTTTTGTTAATTGTTCCCTCATTAAGAAATTTTTAAAAAGCAATGTTATATAATCTCCAACTGTATTCCAATCCGTATGGAAAATGACAAGTGGGAAGCCTGTTAGCATATATATATATATATATCTCTTGATTATATGGGTATATATCTCTTGATAAGATTAAGTGTCTAGAACTATGATAAGATTAGTTAGTAATTATCAATAGCTGATAAGATTAGGTGTTAGTTAGTAATTATCAATAACTGTTAGTGTCTATCTAGAACTGTTACTAGCAGTATATTTATACGAGGTATTGTATATTCTTTATTCATTAATAAAGAGAGAGAGTTCTTTGTAGTATTCTGATTTTCTGACATGGTATCAGAGCCATAGGCTCCTCAACCTTAGATCTGAACTCTCACCTCAGATCTGAGGTTACCGGATATGAGCTCAACTTCAGATCGTTCTGACTCTGTCAAACAGCCTTCTCCCTCTCTGACCCTACGCTCATCACCACCCTCTCACTCTAACCCCACATCCACCACAACCTTCTTTCTCTCTTTCCTCATTGCCATCCTCATCCTCTCTCTCTTCTCCCCCAAGCCCTTCAAAGGCGTCTCTCTTCTATCTCCAACCAACACATTGTTTCTCCCATTCTACATCATCTTTCTCTTCACCTATTCTCTCTCTCATCAAAGTTAGAGAAATATTCTTCACCCACTCTTTCTCTCTCATCAAACTTCGAGAAATATGAACAAAATCACCCATGTCCTCTCTCTTTATTAATTTGCAAAAACTTCTTCAAAAAGAATTGCATTTGTTAATAGCTGTTAATACATGCCTTTGCAAACCTTTGTTAATATCTTTGCTTTGCAAATTGGTAACGGATTCTCAAATAGCGCTACTCTATGTATGTTTGCAAAAAGTGATACGGGAAATAAGATCTTATGGATTGTGAAGGCTCGCTGTCATACTCAAGAGATCCCATTGGATTTTTACCATCTCTTTGAGAAAGCGGTGGCCTCAGGAGACACCTTGAGAGAGATCAGAAAATTAAGGACTCCAAAATCAGAGTTTTGTATTGCTTCCAATTCCGCAGCAGCAGTCAGTCAAAGCTTCATTAGTTTTCGAGAAAATTTATTTTAGACTTCATGCTCAATTTGTCACACATCAACATAACAGTGGCCTAGATTTGTGTAGCTGACCCCAACTATTTAGGAGAAGTTCAACATGGAGAGGAAGAGGAGAAGAAATGAAGACTCCCCACCATGTGAGCAAAGAGGGGTGGACCTCTCCCTCTCTCTCTATCTTCCTTAGCCCCCTAATCCCTCTCTCTCTATCTTCCTAAGCCCCCTAATCCCTCTCTCTCTCTACCCCAATATCCATTATAGTCTTCTCCTATTCGAATAATTTGCTTTGGTCTGCAACTTTGTGAAACTGATGTGAACCCCTTTGCGAGCCTGCAATTCGAATTTTCTTATTGCACTTTAAAAGATCCAGCACAAAGGAAAATCTGACCCTTGATCTCAGCAACTTTGCACAAAAACTTCAGCTCTCCTCTTCGTCCGTGGTTGAATCAAACAACACTAGCAGTTTAGTGAGAGAAACTCATAGACTAAGGAAGCATTGCCAAAGGCCTCAAATTCACTTTCGACTCATCTACTCTCTGCCGAGTCGTGTTTCGACTCTCTGTAAAAACAACCTTTGTCTCTGTTCTGGCATGTATTTTGGATTGCGAATTGCTGAATCTGTCTTGAATTACGAGTTTTTGACTCTGCCTCGGATCAACACCGAGTTCTATTGGCTCTTCCAAGTACCATTTTGTTTTCTCAACTGTCTCAATTGTTTTTCTGTCTCCAGTGAAGATGGCTCAAATTTGTTGTTTCTGAGGCCCTTTGTTGTTCCTGAGGCTTATTAATTCATCACTGCTTTCTGTTGTTGTTCAAGCAATCTAAGCATGAAGACCACTGCTTCTATTGATTAATCTACTGATCCAACTCGTTCATTTATGCAAGTTCTTGTTCAAACTCCAGCTACTGTGTCAAAGCCTCTTGAGTATGAGGGGGAGTGTTAGCGTATATATATCTCTTGATTGTATGGGTATATATCTCTTGATAAGATTAGGTGTCTAGGATTATGATAAGATTAGTTAGTAATTATCAATAACTGATAAGATTAGGTGTTAGTTAGTAATTATCAATAATTGTTGGTGTTTATCCAAAACTGTTACTAGATGTATATTTATAGGGTCTTGTATATTCTTTATTAATAAATAAAGAAAGAGTTCTCCGCAGTACTTTGAGTTTTTGAGAAAGCCGTTTGAACCATAATGTCTCTTGGGAATATGGTTGCTACCTTTCTTACATGAAAATAGGCATTCTACAGTTGTTGCTTCAGCTTCTTAAAGTATCTTAAATGGCAGACCACTGAGGCCCAACTTGGGTTTGCATGGGAACTTGAAATGATAAGGACAAATGTAAAACGAGTCATCCGATATTGTAATGACCACAATAATAGTCCTTAGAGTTGACAAAGGAAAGAATCCAACATTTCTCCATGGGTACTAGTCTTAGCAGCTTGTCAAAGTTGGTCAATAGTCTCCAAAGGACCTAAATTATAGTGCAGTTTCTTCTAAAGATAAAAATGGAGGAAGGCCTAAAGGTTGGCCGTTGAAAGGTAGGAAAATGTGCGAGGGGGTGCAAGATATCTTCCATGACATGTTAGAAGCAGTAATGATATAGCTTCCCAAGCTTAAGATGACATGTTGGAAGCAGCAATGGCAGAGCTTCTCAAGCTCAAGAAGCCCAAAGATGTTAGATAAGAGGATCAGTCCAATTATTGCATAGAAAAGAGGATCAATCCAACTATTGCATCTATCATAGGGTGCTTAGGCATGTGGTTGAGGATTTCTTTCCACTCAAAGACATGATTGAAGCTCTCATTAAAGATATGAAGCTTGTGGTGGAAGATACACCTTCGAATAGCCCAATAGAGGATATGACATCTGCCAACCTGACCTTTATAACATTCACAATGCCAATAGCCGAGGGCTAATCTTCTCAGCAACTTCATGTCCGTTGTCTTAGATATGATCCTAAAGAACAAAAAGATGATCATCAATGTCCATTTGGAAGCAACTCTTGCCTCATGACTCAAGTCTCATGTGACCTATGCCTCATGGCCCATGTCTAAAAGTACTAATACATTATGGCACATATACCATGTGACTTATGCCTTGTGGCTCATGTCTTATAGGACTCATATCTCATGGTTTCACATGACATGCCTTATGGCTCATGTCCTATATGACTTGTGCCTCATGGACCTGGTCCTATATGACTTGTGCCTAATGGCTTATGTTCTATGAAATTCATAGGCTCAAAAATGCAAGACCCAACTATGGTAAGGAGGGTCTACTTGAATGATACCTATTTTCCTATAAATAATGGTGAAGATGCTATGCCTCCTAATTATGCATGCTTCCTAAAGAAGTATTATGTCCAATCCCCTCTCATAAGCCCCTACATGGAGCATATTAAATTCTTCAAGTATCCATATAGGCATGATTGGCTCAGCCCCATATTGGTCCACATTGCATGACCCTAAACTATTCGATATTATAGTCACATGACCCTAAATTTCTTGTTATTATAGTTCTTATCTTAAGGGTTGAATTCTTATATAGTGTTCATTCTCTAGTACGTCATGTTGTCTATACACAGCCCACACTATGTGACCCTAAATTGCTTAGTATTATTGGATGTATATTATTGGTGCAACGTACAACCTCATTCATGGTCCATGCCACATGACCTTATGTTGCTTGATGCAGCTCAGGCACATGCGCCTTGGTCTGCTCCATGTTATGATCTCTTAAGGTGAATGAGCATAGCAAGAAGCCCCTAGATCTTACCATCATATGATTTATTGTCCCATAAACCACAAAAAAATATTCCCAATTAAAGGTTCGGGTCATTTATGTTAATTTTTTTCTTGTTATGTACCGTCCTTACAATACGACGTTAAATTGCATGGTTGATCTCAAGCTCCAAATTAAAGTATAGGCCACCCTTCTCTAGCATTATATAAGAGAAGTAGGAGGGCCAAAGCATCTTCATCCAATGGAGAAGCGTATTGTGGAAATAGGCTTCTCATGGATTATGGCATCACCCAATGGAAGTCAGAAAGCTTTAAGTAGCTAGTGCCATAATGTTGGTGTGAAGGGGCAATATAGGAAGTGATCGTTATGAGTCTCTTTATCCGCTTTACGGAGAGAGGACAAGAGTTGGTTAGGATCAATGCTTTTTTTCTTAGATAATCAATGATCAAGGCCCTGTTTCTAATGGTGAGCCAAATGAAAGCCTTGGTTTTATGGGTTGTCGGCAACAACCATGCCTTATTTGCTGTGTGCATGGGCCAATATATCTATTTGCTTGTATTTGATTGTAAAGTAACTTCATTGAGAAGTTCCGATTATGGATTAGCTTGTAAATTGCTTTGTAAGGTCTGTTGAGGGCTGTAGAAGAGACCTCGTAACAACTCTAATAGCACTACCTATCGATCCCATTTAGTATTATGATGCTAAGGTTTATGTTCTAGATATCTTTTGATCTTGTTACATTCATCATATTTTCAGTTTCTCACTAGTTTGGGCAGCATTGCTATGTAAATAAGGGAATTGGATTCGAAGTGGCACTTCACATATCCACTTGGAGACCTAAAATTTGGTCCTTGATTCCCAATATCTAGCAAATAGGGGTCTGCAAAAGTTAATACTCTTCCAAGCAAAAGAATGCTAACTTGCAGGTAGATAGCCATTTGATAGAATCCCTCCTTGTCAGCCATGCTTGTTTTTTAGTAGAAAGTTCCATAGTATTGACTTGTTTGCTACCACCCTCCACCACCACCTTGTCAGAAGATTTTCATTCATAGGTTTAGCCTTCACATTCCTCAATCCCCTTACTTCTTTGGAGCCAAATTGGGTTCTAGGGAACTAAGTGATATTTTTTTTTATCCCCTGAATCATTCCAAATGAGACCCCTCATCATACTTCCATTCTATTGATAACAACAGTGGGGGCCCCTAGCAAAGTAAAATAATACATTGGCAGGTTAGATAATGTAACTGCCTTAATGAGTTCAATCCTTCTCCCAAATGATAGGTACTTCGATTTTCATGAGTCCAACTTATGTTGGAAGCTCTCAATAACTAGGTCCCATATTGCTGGAGACGACCTAACTTCCACTAGTTGCTTCCCTAGATACCTGGTTGGGAGAGAGTTTGTAATCATCGCTAAACCAGGCAAAGTTGGAATAGACATCTTCTGACAGGTAATTGATCCCTATGAATTTCATCTTCTTCATATTAAGCTTTTTTGCCCAAGATTAGTTCATAGCATTTTATAAAGCTATAGATTCTTCACTTGGGCCATTTTGGCATCAACGAACAATGAAATGTGATTAGTGTATTGTAGGTGCGAGGTGATTGGACCATTTGCTGAGGTTGAGAGTCCTCCAAGGAGACTGTTGTTGTTCATTGAATGTGTCCTTAGGATGAAGGATTCTACTACTAGAATAAAGAGGAAGGGTGTGTTAATCATCTCGTACCTTTGAACAAGCCAAAATATCTCAATTCTAAAAGGATTTGAGTAATATCCCAAGGAGAAAGATCCACTGATCCATTTTCTCTATCTATCTCCAAAATCTATCAACTTTTTAATTTCAAATAGATAGTTCCACTCACCTTTATCATAATCCTTCTCAAAGGCTAGTTTGCGTAAAAGGCTTGCATCTCTTGATGTACATATCGAATAGATAGTTTCTTGAGCAATCAAAATATTGCCCATGATTTGTCGTTCCTTCACAAATGTCGATTGAAGTTCTGAGATGAGGCATTAGAGAACCTATTTTAATCTATTGGCCAAAACTTTTGCAATAATTTTATAAAAACTTATTAAGAAGATGATAGGTCTATTGTCGTTTAGTGATTGGATGCACTTATTCTTAGGGACCAATGTATATGATGGCTGACTGCATGTTTTTGTTAATTGTTCCCTCATTAAGAAATTTTTAAAAAGCAATGTTATATAATCACCAATTGTATTCCAATATATGTGGAAAATGACGAGTGAGAAGCCATCTGAATGATAATGTCTCTTGGGAATAAGGTTGCTGCCTTTCTTACCTAAAAATGGGCATTCTACAGTTGTTGCTTCAGCTTAAAGTTTCTTAAATGGCAGACCACTGAGGGCCAACTAAGCTTGTATAGGAATTTGAAATGATAAGGGCAAATGTAAAAAAAGTCCTCTGATATTGCGATGATCACAACAATAGTCCTTAGGGATGACAAAGGAAAGAATCCAGCATTTCTCTATAGGCATTAGGTCTAAGCAATGTGTCAAAGTTAATAAATAGTCTCCAAAGGATCTAGATTATAGTGCAATCTCTTCTAAAGATCAAAATGGAGGAAGGCCTAAAGGTTGGCCATTGAAAAAAAGGTAGAAGAATGCGCGAGGGGGTGCAAGACATTTTCCATGACATGTTTGAAGCAATAATGACATAGCTTTCCAAGCTTAAGAAGACATGTTCGAAGCAACAATGGCATAGCTTCCCAAGCTTAAGAAGCCCAAAGATGTTAGAAAAGAGGATCAATCCAACTATTGCATCTATCATAAGGTGCTTAGGCTTGTGGTTGAGGACTTCTTTCCACTCAACAACATATGATTGAAGCTCTCGTTAAAAATATGAAGCTTGTGGTGGAAGATGCATCTTCGAATAGCCCAATAGAGGATATGACATCTGCCAACCTGACCTTTCTAGCATTCAAAATGCCAACAGTCGAGGGCTAATCTTCTCATCAACTTCATTCCCATTGTCTTAGATATGATCGTAAAGAACAAAAGGACGATCATCGACATCCATTTTGAAGCAACTTATGCATCATGACTCATGTCTCATGTGACCTACGCCTCATGGCCCATGTTTAAAAGTACTAATACATTATGACACATATACCATGTGACTTATGCCTTATGACTCATGTCTTATAGGACTCATATCTCATGTTTCACATGGCATGCCTTATGGCTCATGTGCTATATGACTTGTGCCTCATGGACCTGGTCTTATATGACTTGTCCTTGATGGCTTATGTTCTATGAAATTCATAGGTTAAAAACTGCAAGGCCCAACCATGGTAAGGAGGGTTTGCTTGAGATACCTATTCTCTTATAAATAATGGTGAATATGCTATGCCTCCTAATTATGCATGCTTTTTAAAGAAGTACTATATCCAATCCCCTCTTATAAGGCCCCATACATGGAGCATATTAAATTGTTTAGGTATCCATATAGGCATGATTAGCTCAGCCCCATATTGGTCCACATTGCATGATCCTAAACGATTCGATATTATAGGCACATGACCCTAAATTTCTTGTTATTATTGTTCTTATCTTAAGGGTTAAATTCTTATATAGTGTTCATTCTCCAGTACGTCATGTTGTTTATACACAACCCACACTGTGTGACCTTAAATATCTTAGTATTCTTGGTGTATATTATCTGGTGCAGTGTACAACCTCATTCATTGTCCATGCCACATGACCTTATGTTGCTTGATGTAGCTTAGGCACATGCGCCTAGGTCTGCTCCATGTTATGATCTCTTAAGGTGAATGAGCATAGCAAGAAAACCTCGGATCTTGCCATCTTATGATTTATTGTCCCATAAACCACAAATGGATATACCCAATTAAATTCGTGTCATTTATGTTATTTTTTTTCATTCTTATATGTCCATTGTAAATGGTCTGTAGACCATGTTAAGTCCCTTTTTATTTATACAATTTTCTGTACCGTCCTTACGGTACGACGTTAAACTGCATGATTGATCTCAAGTTTCGAATTAAAGTATAGGCCACCTATCTCTAGCTTTATGTAAGAGAAGGAGAAAGCCCAAAACATCTTCATCCAGTATCGTCATAACGCTAGACTGTGGATAATTGTCCTAGTTGCATTACCTTAAAAGACATCAGGACTGGCTCTAAATGCATGATTCCAAACTGTTAAGGAGAGAGAAGATGATAAACCATGAACTTATAACTTATGGTAGAAGCTGGTAGAATGGATCATCGACGTATTGGGATGGCATTGATGTGATATTACAAGATCGATTCAGTGAGATACCTTCCCTTGGAAAGTACAAGTTTTGGCATCAAATACTCAATAGCCATAATCTGTATGAAAATATCAAAATATTAATGTCTCATGGCTAATGCCCCATGAACAATAATATCTTATATGACCAATGCCCAATGGCTCATGTCCCAGAACGAAATCCTAAGGTGGGTTAATCACCTTGATAGATTAAAGCTTAGTAGTTTTTTTTTTGGGGTAAATCAGTGGGGGAGAAGGCCCCCTACCCATTTTTCATTAATAAAAATTCAAGAAGAGATATTTCATTATGTTACAACCCTATAATAAGACAGTTGCATCCAATCATGAAATAAAAACAAGGAAAGAAAGTCCAGCTGTTGGACGTGCCAAATAGTAGCTCCAGAACTAAAAGAGACCTTCTTAGCAAGGGCATCGACCACCATATTCGTCTCATGAAAACTATGGGAAATTGACCATGTACTACTTGAAAGTCTGCGTCAATAATTTGTGGCAACCGCATGCAATCTTCATGGGGCATGACAACGATCGTGAATTATATTCACTAGCAAGGATGACACTTTCTATTTGGAGAGGAAAGCAATCCCTCTTGATGGCCAGATGAATACCTTCTTCAAGTGCAAGAAACTCTGCATAATTGTTAGAGACATATCCAAATGGCTTAGAAATGGCAACAACAAAAACAACATTACTATCTCTGATAACACCTCCGCCACCTAAACTTGGGCTCTGTAAAGAAGCACGATCGATAGTTAACTTGAAATGCTGGGGCTCAGGGAATGACTACGCCACCGGAATAATGGATCGAGGTTTCTGCTGACACCATGTGATCTGAAAATTATCAATGATTGCTCTCTTTGACAAATGAAAAGCCCAATTTTTTGCATTTACCAACTCCTTAATATGGGACAAAATTCAGTTAATAATATGTTGCTCCAGAACTTGGCTAAAGCTTAGTAGTTAGTGTAATAACTTAACCCAACTGAGGTATCTTGCAAATCGAGCCGAATCCTATAGGAGGCCATACCCAGAATGAAGGGTTTCAATAAATGATATATGCCGAGTCACTCCTGAGAAGTTTTGCTTGCATATATGCACTTAGTTACTCTAGTGGTTCATACAAACATGGGAATTTTGGTGATACATGCATGTTATGAGGTCAGATCGTCACGAGAATACTCAAAAGCATGTCATGCGTTTATGTTGAGAAATAAATTCCAGTTGCATAAGAGGGATGCTTGTGTATGCTTTCATACAATATTACGAAATTGGGTTTAAATTCACGTACCACCTTGGATGGGTTTGAATTAGAAGACCCAATCTGTAGTTTGTTGTTGTTATCACTACTTTTCTTTTATATTGATCTCATCCCTCAATCAAGCCTACCTTTTTGGTAGGCATCGAGCATGTGACGTAGCGTTGCTCTGATACCATATTCGGTAATTGGTTTTGAATTCACGTACCGACTTGGATTGGTCTGAATTCAAGTTTTGAATTCACGACCACCTTGGATGTGTTTGAATTATAAGACACAATATGTAGTTTGTTATTATTATCATTACTTTCTCTTTATACTAATCTCATCCCTCTCTCTTCTTATTACCGATCCTTGTCGATGTGTTGGTAACATGATCTTTATTCTTCCATGACATCTGGGGATCGAGTTGGTAAAAAAAGCGACGGATGAGATCAATATAAAAGGAAAATAAGTCATAACAATAACAAATTACAGATTTGGTCTTCTAATTCAAACCCATCCAAGGTGGTTCGTGAATTCAAACCCATCCAATGTGGTACTGAATTCAAAACTTGAATTCAAACCCATCCAAGATGGTACGTGAATTCAAATCCAATTTCCTAATATATAGTCATATCGAGCCATTTGCAAGTTGGAACTGATGCAAGGTTACATATATGTATGCATGTTGAGGCTTTTACAAAAGATAGCATTTCCATGGACTTTGGTCCTGTGTTAGGCGGATATCTTAAATTAAACCGGTAATGCTAGGTACTCATATAAGTCCTATAGGCACATGGATTAAGCTAATCCCATTTTTTATTTTGAGTATGAGTCCATATTGGCTCATAACTCAGGAATATGAGGAGAACTGGATGAATATCACACTTAGTGATGAGCCAATGCAACCTTTGGGGGGCATTTGTTTAGGGATGTTTCATGATGCATTCAAACATACTAAAAAATTAACACATAGCCCTTGTTGAAGAAACCATGATAATTTTCTCTAATTGATCTAGAAGCCATTGAGATGGCCAAGAAAGTTGTATATGGAAAATCAGTTGATTGGGATGAGAAAATAAGGCTTTGGACGGGTCAGCCGCACGTTGAATAATATTCTGCGGCAGACTTGACAAATTGGGCCAAATTATTCCCGAATGAGACCAAAGTTGGTGGTGGGAGTTGGGATGATATTTTAGAAGGTTTCTAAAATCTTGGGCAATTTAGAGATCATAGATCATTAAGGAGGTAAAAAAAAAAAAATTGGAGAAATCCACATCTGTTACAGTTTGCAGCAAATACTGAAATGGTGTTCATCTTGATTTCGAATTGGTTACTTGATGACTTTCAATCAAGCCAATTTTTTTTTGTGAATAGAAGAATGTCTTGGCATATTCCATATAAAAGTTTATGCTAATTTGGTGTCCCAAATGGAGTTAAATAAATCCAAAAGAAAGAAGGTCTCCTCCATTGCAGTTTGGAGTGGACGGCTGAGACAAAGCTCACCGCAAGCTCAAATCTTTTCGTTAATGAGATTCAATTGAGTCAAGTTTTTTTTGGTTAGAGCTTCTTGGGGACCTTCATTACAAATTTTGCTCATGTATAGGGCGTCAAAAGAAATAGAGATTAGAAAGTAGACAATATCGGATTGCAGAATGCAATCTGTGGAGAGCAAGTTCATGATTAATTTAATTTAGCCATGAGTTTGATGCTGAAAAAGGCTGATATTTTTTATGAAGGTGCATAAATTTCTAAAGATGTTTTTATAAAATTTTTATGAATTTTTGAGATCCTTAAGAGGTCCAAATAAATTACTCTCCTAACACTGCTTGCTGTTTATGGCAAACTCTATTTGCACAAAGTAGGGTTGCGGCAGACTTTATTTAACTCTGAAAGACATCACAAATGAGGCTGATATTTTGTGACAATATGGATCAAGTTATTGGAAAAATGCAATAAAAACCTTATGATTTGTGGATATCTCTAGATAATTGGACTTTTATTCATTCTTAGGTAGTATTGTGCAGCATAAAACAACATGGAAAATAAGTTCTGCCTTGAGAATTATTTGGGGGACCGAATGACTTTGTTTTTAAGATGAAATTTTGTTAAGAAGTTGGGGATTGTGTTGGAATCTCCATTTAAAATTTCATAATTTTTGGACACGAAGAAGGGGGTCATTCCAATTAATCTTCACCCAATGTCAGATTAAATATGACATGTTATTTCTGCCTTTGCAATATAATTATTTTTAGATGCTCTTCTCAATTCTTAACTCCAACTTGATCTTAGTTTATTTTTCAACAATTTTGGAACTTTGGATAATGTTTTTAAGTGGATTTTGAGCAAGATATCCTGAAATCAGAAGATGTCAAAAAATTTGGAGAGTATTCCTATGGTGCTTGATTTAAGATTTATTTTAAAAACATAAAAAAGGGTTTGTATTGATTTTGGTTCTAGATATCATGGGATAATATTAGTAAATGATACTACATAGAAGAAATCTTTAAACTATGGTAAAAAAATCAAGTATTAGATAAAGGGAAAAGTTTATATAAGGTTGCAACCTTAAAATGTAGACCTACGGATACACCTAAAAAATCCATCCGTAAAGGTTGTTTTAATGTTGAAAAACCCTCTAATTGACCATCTCGACATTGAGATGTATGACTGAAAAAAAAAAGGATTTTGATTCCTAGAAATGGTGCATCTTACAACACATTATCTAGACCGTCTATTTTCAAGATTTTCATATTTTTATAGATCTACTTGATTGTAATCATTTTTGGAGTTCGAAATTTTATAAATTTGAAAATATATTTTGAGATAATCTTAAAAATACTTTACATCAAAATTATATGTTATGATAAAATTTGAAAGAGCGTCTTAAATGGATTGTTTAAGATTGCAACCTTCTAGAAACCACACCCTTAGATAAAAGTAACTTTGATAAAATTTGATTACTTTTGGGAAAGTAACTTGATCTTCAAATATCTTGAAATTAATAGTACATTTTTGGGTGCAACCAACAACTATGAGAAATATGTTTTTATGGATAATAAAGTTAGGTCCATGTTAGAGACTAGGTCGATTTGATGGATTTTAGTGGTTATTTATGAGTTAATCTGCCTCCATTGCTGACTTTCTAAAATCCCCTAGACCATGGGATTTCAAGCCTAAATGAGTAGCTTGTGACATGATTCTTGGATATTTCTAAAGAAAATACTTCAAAAACATCAATTCGAAAATTTATATTTTTCAGAGGTTGAAAATTATACTTGAATATCATATTTCACCCATTACATAAGGATACGCTCTAACATGAAATGACCCTTTTTGGACCATTCAAGAGAGAGTTCCAGAGAAAATTTGGCACCATAACTCAGAGGATAATTGCTGGAATTCACATAAAAGCTTCAGATACAAAGGACTGCCGTATTCCTTCGCGAGAAAATACAGAAAACTAAGAAATTCTAGAGCAAAGTTAGAAGAGTTCTAGAAAGAGTCATAGTTTTGATCCCCTCTCATCGATAAGCAAGATATATGAGATACATATTAGTCCTAGAATTATCATGACTCTAGTTTTTCTTCTTTCTTGAGTTCTTTAATGTCCTTGCAACTAATGGACCAAAGGTGTTTCGTTCTTTGTATGAAAGTTGGATGTATATGAAAGAAGTTGGCCTCAGGTGCATGGAGCTCTTCGTCAATTTTTGTTTTAATGAAAAAGCTCTTGATTTTGATGTAATCTTGAGTGAATTAGTCCATTGATTTAAGTGCAATATCTGATCTACATGTTTGGAGTCTTATTTCTTCTTGAATTTTTCTGTAGTACCCAATTTAGTGAAACTAGTGTACATAGTAAATAACAACACAGAAAAGAAGGATGTGAGCACTAGTTGCATCGTCACTGCATTCTAGTTCGCCTTGAGTCTATTGTGAATCAATCAATGGTGCGGTTATGGTGGGGTGCCTTAGGGATGCCAAAAGGCCGTAAATTAGGTTATTTTTTTCTTTAAAAAAAAAGCGGAGTTTTTTTTTTCTTTAGCTGTTTTTTGTTGAAGCTACTACTAAGAATTGTTTACTTTTTAATTTTTTTTTAATAAAAAGACCTAAATCCAACACATATAATGATCGAAAATGCAGGTAGGGTGTTCCAGGAAAAATTTCAGGCAGAAGGGGGGTATAATGGCTTTAGTGACCCTATGTGCATCTTCAGCTACACACATTATGTCGTTGAAGGCATGTAACCTTATTTTGCCTTCTCTTTCTATGTAAAGCAATTCCCATTATCTTCCTCCCCATTTTCATTCAAATCCTTCAAAAAAAGGATTATACAATCCTTCTTCTTCTCCCTCTCTTTTCTGTCCATGCTAATAAAGGCTCTATACTAACATTTGCTAATGCTGTTGAATATGCATCTGTGGAATGCTAAAGATATGGCATAGTTGGTTTAGAGTGGAAACAGTTTTTCCCTTTCTTGAGGCAATCCTGTCTATCAATATCTTGAATATTATCCAATACAATAAATAACTTATTGTCATCAAAACTCAAAGAAGCTCCTTATTGGGAAAGTAATTTTATCTGTGAACCAATACATCTTGCTATCATGTGAAACAGGTTGTCAAGCGTAATAAGCTTTTTAGACACATTAACCCATATCAAATCATCAAAATGGTCTCTTACCCTATGATGTTTCATGGCTTTGAGACCCAAGGTGGATTTGCCAATGCTCTCAACTCTTTTTATAAAGAGTATAGTGGTTTCATCTCTTCTTCGCTCATCTAGTAACCAAGGAACCAATGTGTCCAGTTCATGTTCCCAGTCTAACAACCCGGAACACTTGGCCTAGTCCTGCACCTAAAATCGGGGTCTCTAACTCTGCAACATTTTTTTCGACTGGCTTATTTGGGTAGGCAATTTAGCATTTGGGTTGAAATCCAATCGAGCATTTCAATGATCTTCTTGATCCTCTCGCTTATTTGTTGATGAAATTCAGTGTTAGAGAAGGAATGTCAGACGGGTGTTCTTGCTTGCTTGCTCCTTGGCTTCTCTAACGAACTCCATCAAAATGTAAGTGATTTTGTGCATTGCCTCACTCACTTTTTCAACCAGGCTTTTGAGGCATCTCCATCAAAATGTGCTCTCTGCATTACTTTGAGATTGTTTCGGATTGCTTCTAACTTGATCTTGAGATTCTTCAGCTCTTTTTCCAAACTGTGCAAGTCTTTGGGCTCTTCTAATGTCAAGGAGCTTAGGCATTTTAGCTTTGATTTTACAGTGGCTAGTGCCATGTTTCCTCTTGCCTAGCTGAGCCTTATGTGAGCCATCAAAACCATTTTCCTGCATATAATGATTTGGGGCCTGTGGACACCAAGGAACTCGTGAGTCCGCACATGCCTTGTAGCACACATTTCACATATTCTAAGAATATTTGGTTTGCTATCAACATTAAGAAATGCATTAGAATATAAACACCCATGCATCATCTCAATAGTGTATTGCCCAAGGAACTTAGCGTATTAGTTATGGTGATGCAATTTGATTCTATAGGTTGACTTCTAATTTTTTATAAGCAATAAGGTTGGCAATGGGCGAGGCAGCCAGGCCTGCCCCTAAATAGCTGACCATTAAATTTTACCCGAGCACTGGCTTGAGTATGACATCTAGGCCCAATGTTCTGTCGTGGCCATGCATGGGCTAAGGGCCTCTCCTAGTCTCCTGCCTGAACCTTTTTCTGTTTTTGATTGAATTTCTTTTATTAAAAGTTAGATCTATACTGACCTAGCATGCCCTGACCTTTCAAAAGGGCCAAGCCTTCACCTAGCCTAAGAATAGAGCTGGGCATGGTCAGGTCTCCCTTGGCCCAGCGCCAAACCAATTGGTGCAACCCAAAATAGGAAAAGTATACAATGAGACCATTTACCTTTGATACAAGGTGGTCGAAATTAATGTTGACCATTAGATGTGAAATTGAATGGCTGCATTTATTTCATTGAACAAGCTCAAAGTTCAAAACGAATTTTCTCTAACTTTGTATACACATAGGCTATCAAATTTCACATTAGATGGTTATAAGTAATTGTGACCCCTTGTACCAAAAGCAAATGGTCTCAAACTGACCCCTTCCAAAAATTCGCAAAACATGGATTATATGGGATATATATTATTAGTTATTTTAATCGATATCAAATTAGTAGAATCAAATGGTCAAGGGTCCAAAACAATGAGGATACTATATTGTACACAATACAGTGATTTACTTTTTAGACACCTGTCGCACCATCCTTAGCCATCAAATGTCAGCCAGGGCAGCATGTCGTCCCTAGTGTTTATCACCATCCATAAAGAATAGGATGATAAAGATTGGACGGTGGGTGTAGATCCTGCATACAGTTTTCGAGGAACTAATCACGTCTTTCTAGATTTAAATCTCGACCACCCAATCTTTGTTGCACGGTAGCTGTACACCGTCTTTAACATTTTTCTTAAGTGCTCCCTAGAGACCACAATGTGTTTACCTTGGACCACAATGTGTTTACCTAGAGACCACAATGTGTTTACCTTAAATAAAAGTTTTGGCGCAATCCTAGCTCAAAGAACGAGATCGAAACAGAAGATCAAGGTAGAAATTAGGGGGAGAGTTTCGTTTTTTTAAAATAAAAGGTGATTCATTAAGATAATGAAGGGTGACAACAAAAGGAAAAAGAAAAACAAAGAAGAGGAAACATAAATATGAAAAAAAGGAAAAGCAAGAAAAGAAAAAAAAAAGGAATAGGCAAGACTAAGCAAAGGCTAAGATGAAGTGGCCTGCTTTGCTAAACAGTCCTCATTTGTGTTGGCTCCACGATGAACATGTAGAAAAGAAAGTTCACGGTGCTTTTGCTAGGAGAATTTCATTCAAAACCATACTAAGCCTCCACGGAACGAAGATAGGCTGCATGCACTACAAGAAGGATTACAACTATCTTCATATAGCTCTTGTCCAAATAGCCGTAAAACCCTTAACAAGAACATGATTAAACAATTCTGTACTACTTTGTTTAAGAGATAATAGACATAGACGATTTATCGATTCTTTATTAGGAATCGTAGAATCTACTCTATGTAATGGACCCATATACTTCAACTACTTTCCAAATTTCTTGGTAGCTTTATCTGATCCTAATTTGTTAAAAGTTTTAACTCTTAATATTAAAACTCAAGGTTTTGATATGGATCCAGGATCACAAATCTAGCCTTTGTTTACGGGATCTATTATAAGGTTATGAATACTCTTTGCCATAATGCTAGGCAAATGTATACTAAAAGGCAAATTATTTTCTTTCAAACTAATATGGATAAATCCAATCTAGTAATACCAAGGTCTGTATCTTGGATACAGGTAAAATTACTAGAAAATGGTCACTCCAGTCTGAAACCCAAACTAACATCCCTGAAAATAGAGAACCTGAAGAAATAGTTGAATATCCTGATGGAGAAATAGAAATACAGTTCCCATCCTCTAAGAGAACTAGGCTGAGTATTTATAATACACATCCCAAAGTTCTACTTAGAACTTTAACCTCCTTTATTCCTCAAACTGATCATGAAAAAACTCATAATGAGAGAATAGTTATTGGAGGACTAAGAAAAATATCTAACCAAGTACAACACCCTATTTATAAGATTGATACCCAAAGTTCTTCTCAGACTGAACATGGAGAGCTAACTCTTTTTGAATCCGATTACAAAATTCTCACCATCCAAAAAATCCGATGAATTTATTATTGATAAAGAGTGGATTCGAAAAGATTTTCTCTCAGAAGAAAACAAACAAATAAGAGAATGGTTTTTTCAAGAGTGTAATGAAAAATTGAAAAATGCTTTTCATATAAAATTTAATAAATTTATGATATAGGACAAAAAAATGTCAAATTCTTTAAATGACTCAGATATATTCTAAAGAAAGAAGGGATTAGGTATCCGGAATTTAAAATAAATACAGTTCAAAATACCTTTCAAATTTTTCATACAATTAAAGGTGAAAAAATAGAATCTATTCACCCCCCCTGAAACAAGTTACATTTAAGAAGGGAAAAACATGAAGTGAGAGCTTCCCCTTTTAAGTTAGGGCCCAAAGAATCTGATAATCCTATGGCCAAACTGGAATACATCATATAATAGAACAAAATAACTATAAAAATCTCTTTCTACAAACTATGGAAAAGCAAACCAGTAGTATAGAAAATGCACTAAATAAAATAAAATCTCAAGAGAAAAAAGAGGAAAAGAAAAAAGGAGCAGTCTTATTTGAACCACCACCAAGTATAACAGCAGGAAAATTTAGCTTGTAAGGAATTAAGAAAAAAGTGGACAATAAAGAATTGGTGAATGCGCTGGTCAAAAGACTTGAAAAACTAAACATAGATGGTAAAGGAAAAACAATTAGTGAGGTACAAGTTCTTCAAGAAGATGCTAGTTTTTCAAACCAAAAGATATCTGAGATAGAAAAGGATTTTAAACCCGAAAGCTTAGATGTTAATCGAATAAACTATAGAAGAAAAACTAGACCTGCAGCCCCAATTAGGATGTATTATCCTAGACCTACTCCGGTAGATCTCCAAATAGTAGATGACCTTATTGCTAGTTCTGTGTTATATTCAGGGATGTCTATTGTAAATTGAAATAATCAAAAAACCAAATCCTTGACCTTATGAAACATATGATGATCTATGCCACCGCTTGTAAAGCAAACAAAAATAAAGATCATGAGATTGCCAAAGCCCTTATATGTGTTTTACAGCATGACTTAGAGGTTGGTGAGATTTTCATATGGATGAAGAAGCCAAAGATTAAATTTTAAATGCCACTAAGCATTGGGTTGTTAAAACAAAAATTGGACCTGGACAGGTACAAGAAACCTTTATAAACGAGGGAGACGCAGTTAATACCCTAATCTATACTATTGCACTTCATTTTGTAGTGAGTACGGCTCTTTTATCTATTAGGTTTGAGGACTTACTGTCAAATTTGCGTTGTCTAACCCTCTCACACTTTAAATGACATAAAGACGTTTTTTACTCCAAATTTTTATCTAGAGAGGATAGTAAAACAGATCAATGGAAAGAAAAATTTATAGCTGGTCTTCCCTACCTGTACGCCAAAAAGGTTAAGATAAGGCTTAAAAATAAGCATGGAGGAATTATTCCTTACTCCGTCTATACCCTTGTAGAACTCTCAGCAGAAATCAATGCTGAAGGTCCTGCGTTATGCATAGACTTGAAACTGAGAAGACAACTAGAAAAGCAAAGAATGACTGGGAAAGAGGAATTAGGAGATTTTTGCGAACAATTTGGGTATAACACCTTACCTACTTTCAATCCTACAAACAAACAAAAATATAAAGACTTTACGTAAAACAAAGTCAAAATATTCAAAAGAGAAGAAAAATACTTTTCCTAAAATTTTTTTACAAGACGATTCTTTTAAACAAAGGGGAAAAAGAAAAATACCAGTTTGCTACAACTGTGGGAAAGTAGGACATTATAAAAATAAATGCAGAGTAAAAAAAATAATTAATGCACTAGAAATAGATTTAAATATTAAAAAACAATTATTTGACATCCTTTTAATAAAAAGAGATGACTCTGATGAGTCTTCTAACTCTGATAGTGAAATACTTATTGGTGAAATAAATGATGAAGATTTGATCTTTACAAGCACGGACTCTGATTCAGAATTCGAGGATATGCTTGATAATAACTGCCAGTATAATTTTTTAAAGGCTACTATTGATATGAATGGTTTAAACTTAAACATACTAACAAAAGAAGAAAATTTAATCATAAACTTAATTGATAAAATAAGTAACCCAGAGGCTAAAAAAGAAGCCTTGATGCAATATATAAATATGGCCAAAGAACCTTCCAGTACGACTACTCATAAACCATCTCTCATCCATACTAGGGAAGATTATAGCTTTACTGATATTCTAAAAAGAGTCCAAAACAAAACACAAATTCAAAGGGAACCTTCATTCCCTGGGTTAAAGAGTGAGACAAATGGAGTACGCAATGAACTTATAACTCTAAAAACTAGAGTTCAAACCCTAGAAATGGCAAATACCTTTTTCAAATTGGAAGATAATCATAATGAAAATATTGAAAAGGAATTCAGTAACCTGATAACTGATTACAACCATAATCTCCTACCTCTTGAAGCTGAAAATACTTTGCCTAGAGTTCTAGAAAATGATATTCCTAACACTTCAACTAAATGTAATATGTTAGAAAACTGTGAATATGTGAATCTGTTAGATAAAGCCATAACGCAGAGATGATTCATCATTGTTAAAATAGTTGTCAAAAAAGAATATATTTTCCAAACCACTGCTCTCATAGATTCAGGGGCAGATTTAAATTGTATAAATGAAGGCCCAGTTCCAACAAAATACGTTAGCAAAACGACACAGGTCTTAAACACCGCTGACGGAAGCAAGTTGTTGATAAATTATAAACTATCTGATGCTGTGGTCTGTAATAACGGAGCATGCTTTAAATTTTCATTTGTCATGGTTAAAGGTGTAAGCCAACCGGTTATTCTTGGAACTCCTTTCCTAAATATGCTTTATCCTATAAAGATTGATAACACTGAAATAAAAGTTGATATTGATGGACATGAGGTAAAATTTGATTTTATAGATAAACCTAGAATCCATGAGATAAATAATATTAAAAATAAAATATCCACAAAGGAAAATTTCCCTTTTCATTTAAAAGAAGAAGTCAAATATAAGACCATTGATGAAAAGCTTATGTCATCTTAGATGCAAAGTAAAATCAACAGTTTTAAAATAACGTTGGAAAAAGAAATATGTGCTTATATTCCTAACGTTTTTTGGAGTAAGAAACAACATATTGTTGAGCTTCCTTATGAAGCAGATTTTAATGAACAAAAAATTCCTACTAAAGCTAGACCTATTCAAATGAATAGTAGGCTTTTGGAAATTTATAAAACTAAAATACAAGAATTACTTGATAAGAAACTTATCAGAAAAAGTTCCTCACTATGGAGTTGTGCAGCTTTCTATGTTGAAAAAGCTTCCGAAATTGAAAGGGGAGCTCCTCGATTGGTTCTAAATTACAAACCATTAAACAAAGCGCTGAGATGGATTCGATATTCCATACCCAATAAAAGAGATCTCTTAGATAGATTAATCAATGCCTATATTTTCTCAAAATTTGATCTAAAATCAGGAATGTTCCTTTCGGGCATTATGAGTGGAATGTCATGCCTTTTGGTTTGAAAAATGCTCCTTCTGAATTCCAAAATATCATGAACAACATTTTTAATACCTATACTAAATTCATGTTTGTTTACATTGATGACGTGCTTGTTTATTCAGAAACCATTGATCAACATTCGAAACATCTAAAAATATTTTTGAAGGCCATAAAGAATGCTGGATTAGTTGTTTCAGCAAAAAAGATAAACCTTTTTAAAGCCAAAATAAGGTTTATTGGGCATAATATTTACCAAGGAAGGATTATTCCTATCCACAGGGCAATTGAATTTGCATCAAAATTCCCGGATATTATTAAAGACAAACCTGAATTACAAAGATTCTTTGGTTGTTTAAATTATATATCTAAATTTTACAAAGATTTGACTTTAGATGCTAAACCTTTATTTCAATGGTTAAAAAATAACCCTCATGAATGGACAAATGAACATACAATGGCTGTTAAAAAACTAAAATTAAAAGCTAAAGAATTACTCTGCTTAGTATTATCGGATCTTACAACTTTTAAAATTGTTGAAATTGACGCTTCTGGACTAGGATTAGGGGGAATACTTAAACAGAAATCCCAAAAGCATGAACAGTTGGTACGGTTTATTTCCAAAACTTGGAATCCTGCTCAACAAAACTTTTCCACTGTCAAAAAAGAATTCTTAGTCAAAGTGATCTACTTAATAAAAAATTTCTCATTCGAACTAATTGCAAATCTGCTAATATATTCTTGAGAAAGATGTTAAAAATCTTGTTGCAAAACAAATTTTTTCCCAATGGCAAGGTATTCATTCCTCGTTTGATTTTGATGTTGAGCATATTAATGATAAACATAACCATCTTCCTGACTTTTTGACTTGAAAATTTTTACAGGGAGGGAAGGAGAAGTATATATATATATATATATATATATATGTATCTTGGTTTGGGGTAGGGGGGGGGGGGTAGGGGTAAGTTTAGTAACCCCGAACTACCGTAGTTAGGTAAGGTCGTTTACGTTAAACGGTACGTACCGTAACG
>NW_006500351.1:912988-927107 GCF_000471905.2 Amborella trichopoda
GAGAGAGAGAGAGAACTTAGGTAGAAAAAGAGCATCGACTCCAAACTTTGAATGTAAAGTATTTAGACCAAGGGGGTGAGATTGAACAATCACATCAAAGGACAAGGACCATTAGAAACCCTAAGATAATCTCAAATATAAGAGTATAGAGCTTCTGAATAAGAAAGGGAGGAAGCTCTATAATTTTGAGCATAAAGTTTTAACTGCATAGGACAAGATTCAAAGAACCTAAGATTAATAGTTTTGAGAAACTTTGCGAGGTTAGAGAAAAGTCTAGCTTTGGGTACGCCAAAGGTGAAGAATAGGCGCATGAGAGGTTTGATCTAAGAGAGTCATAGTAGTTTGAAAAATTATAAAAAATATATTTGTATATTTTTCAAGAATAAAAAAATACTTTGTTTTTATATTACATCCATACCTTTTGTCAACTCAAAGTGCCCTTCCTGGCCTTAATAGGTTTGCTATGATTCCTGGGCATCACGGCCCTATTAGAGTTGTGGTGATGTACCATTAAGGCCCTTGGTGCCTTGGTGCCTTGGATGCTTTTGATGCACGCAAGGGTACACAGTTGATAGTGCATTAAGCATCACTGCCCTATTAGAGTCCAGATGTACATGGTGCGTTGGGCATCACTACCCTGTTAGAGCTTTGATGCACAGAGTGCATTGGGCAGCACAGCCTTAATAGGGTCGTAATAGTGCATCACAGTTTGAATAGGGTTGTGACGTCGAAGAGAAACCACTAAGGCAAGTCTGGGCTGTGAAGAGCACTCTAGATTTTATATAAAAACGAATGTTGGGTATGAACACAATTCTTAAAAAAATTTGATATTTTTACAATTTTTTAATATATAAGAATATTTTTGCTAATTTCATTAATAATTTTCCTCTATTTTGAGGAGGTTGCCCAACTACTTTACTATAAAACTAGAGGGTTCCCATGAAGTGGTTGTTGCTTGCAAGCTTCTCCTCCTTGAAGTTACTTAGTTCATCCCCTCATAGTAGTTATTCCTTATTCTTCTTCATTGTTATGTTCATAGATATTTTTTCTAGTTGTATTTAGCATATTAAGTTTCTTTCTATTTTTCTTCTTGTTTCTATTATTTGGGACATTAATTTTCTAGCTTTGCATTGTTTTGTTTGCTTTTATTGAAATTTTTGTAAAGACAAACCACAATCATATTCATATCAAGCCCAAAAATAACTTCAATTTCTAGGATACCATACTGGATGAGCTTGAAATGAGAAGAGAAGCAACATATCCTCCTAGTGCCAAGATGTCAGGAACCCACCCCAGTCCCCTGCCGTACTTGCCGAAAGGCAACAGAGTGCGGGACCATGATCTAGGGTAGTGAATGCCACTCAGGTGGGAGTGCACTCAACGCCTTTGAAAAAAGGTAATCAAAGCAAACTACGAAATAAAACAAAACTTCCACATCACACACATAAACATCAAAAGCTAGATAACCCAGTCCTTAGACTGTAAAAACACTATATATATATATTTTCCCAAAGTATTACAAAAGAGTTCCAGGCATCAAATGCCCAATTCATTACATAACTTCAAGAATTAAAAATAGTCTATGGCAAATTGCCATCGGAAACATACAATAGACAGAAACTTATGCAAAATAACGCGGCTCCATCTTCCAGTCGCGATCCCCGTGCCACTTGTCCTCTACCTGCTGCGATCAATCTACAAGGTTGGAAGTTGAAGGAATGAGCTGTAAAGCCCAGTAAGTAGATTCAGATGCCATGTGTCACTATTAAATCAAGCAATGTGTCGAAAATGATTCTTTTTAGGGATGAGAGGTTACAATGCAGATATCATATGAATCAGCAATTTATCAAATCATGTCATCACGAGCATCCTAACAAATCATTATAACTATAATTCAACATGCATAATAATAAGTATAAACAACATTAGTAGGCATTAACCAACTCACTCCCTAATTCACCTACTCCTGAAGTAGAAGCTCTATCCATCAGGCCAAGCCAATCCCATTGCTTAAGACTTTTACTATCATTCAGGAGGGAAGACAATGACAAGTAGGTGACCCACTTCGTAATACCTTTACACAGACATACACACAGTCCCCAGCACACTTTGAGGCTTCTGATAGGCACTTCCCTTGCAAGACACGATTCACTTTTCTTTTTGCATCACACAAAAATTTGTGGGGTGAAACTCTGCCATCACACACTCATCCTAACTCCCCTCCTATCATAGGGAGTTAGGGAAACTGCCGGCATCAGTTGGCAATGGAATACACTCAAAGCACACCATTTGATCACATCTTCACTTTGCTTGTCTCAATATCATGCACACATATCACTGACCACATGGGCCTTATCATATAGCACTTATCATATGGTTGACCACATAGGTCATATCACATAGTACTTATCACATGGCTGACCACACAGGTCATATCACATAGCACTTATTACATGGCACTAATCACATAGCACTTATCACTTGGTACTTATCACATAACACTTAGCACATGGAACTTATCACATAACACTTAGCACATGGCACCTATCACATAACACTTAGCACATGACACTTATCATATAACACTTATCACTTGATTTGGTTACTAAAATGTTTAATACAAAAGCATGTGACAGTTCTGGAATTCCTTCTGACCACAACAGTGACACCTTCATAGTTAAAGAAGTATAATTTCCAGACCATAAAGAATTTCAACGTGATTCCCAAACCATTTTTGAAGTAGATCACTAATATTTCATTTATAAGTAGTTTGAGCTAATTTGGGCAGGTTTTGGTCAGTAAACAGTTCATTACAAAATATATAACAGTTCTAGAAATTCCATGCAATCACAACATTGACACCTTCATAGCAAAAGGAGTATAATTCCTAAACTATAAAGAATTTCGGAATGGTTCCAAACTATTTCTAAAGTATACTCACTAATAGTTCATTTAAATATGGTTTGAGCTCATTTGGACATGATTTGGTCAATAAACAATTCATTACAAAATATGTAAAAGTTCTTGGAATTATTTTTTACAATTCTAGCATATTCTAGCAAATGGCTCATACCTTTCCAATCAAAAGATATTAATATAAGGTCTTTTTCTTATGAAAATAGACTCAAAGCGTGACTTCCCCACAAAATTTCAAGGTTAACAAATGAATTCTTAATGCTCAAACAATTGCTCAAATGTGAGCCATAATCATGAAAAAACAGAGTATGTCCTTAACCAAATTTCAGGAACATATTTCTACAATTACATCCATTTTCCTACTAAATTGTTCATACTTTAACAAACAATGAGTATGCATCAAGAAAAATATGAAACATGGATCTTGCATCCACTTATAGTACTATAAATACTCCAAATATACTCCTGAAAGGCTAAGCTCCAAGGATGGTGGGTTTGAGGTCACAAGTTCTCAAGACTAAGGAGCTGGGCGTGAGAGAGAGAGGATGGTGGGTTTGAGGTCACAAGTTCTAAAGACTAAGGAGCTGGGCGTGAGAGAGATAGAGAGAGAGAGAGGGCAAAGGCTTAAGGAAAAGTTAAAAGAGAGGTTTTATAATCATTAAAAGGAAGAGGTGGCAGCATGCAAAAGCCATGTATCACCACAAAGATATGTAGGTATCACATGGCACACTTGACACATGCAAACACTCATGGGAGACCTCTGTGCTCGGCGGCACCACATTCTGTTGTGCAAGGCGACACTCTCTCTCTTCTAGCGCACATGGCAGTGCCTTCTCTTCTTGCATGCACGAAAATATTCTCTCTCTTCTAGCACGCACGGCAGTGCCTTCTCTTCAGGTGCGCACGACAACACTCTCTCTCTCTTTTGACGTGCACGGTAGTGGCTTATCTTCTAGCACATACGACACTCTCTCTTTTGTCGCGCACGGCAGTGCCTTGTCTTCTGGTGTGCACGATAACAGTCTCTCTCTTTTGGTGTGCACGATAGTGCCTTCGCTTCTAGCGTGCATGACATCACTCTCTCTTTTGGTGCGCACGGTAGTGCCTTCTCTTCTGGCGCACACGACAACACACTCTCTCTTCTGGCATGCACGGCAGCACTCTCTCTCTTCTAGAGCACACGACAGTGCCTTGACTTCTGGCGTTCACTATAGCACTCTCTATCTTCTGGCGTGCATAGCAGTGCCTCACGCATGGCGGCGTCCTCATCCTCTCATGCACACATTGGTACTCTCTCTGATGTGCACGTCAATCCAACATGTGTCGGCCACTTGCCGGTGCACTTCAACACGTCGAAGAGTCCCGATCCTTACATCACCCCCTTTAAAAAGGATTTTGCCCTCAAAATCATATACTTGATCATCAAATAAAGTTGGGGGGGGGGGGGGGCGGGGCTGAAAGTGGCACTCTTACTCTAAACAATCTACTAAGGCATGAGCACACAACCAACCTATGCCCAGGAGGGCGACAAAATCCTCAGCATCCAAAAACAATCCAATTTATGGGCAAGACTCTACCTCCCAACTGTATCACGCAGTACCTAAACTCTAAGCCAATCACTAACAAGTCCTTCAAGGAGGTGTGCACAAACTAAGGCATGATCAAGAAGTGTAAATTCATTGCTTAGGTAACATACAAAATGAGGTGCTATGAAATAGTGAGAAGAAATTAGGATCAATCAAATTTCTAGCTTCTCTACCATGAACAAAGAACTTACCTGCGGTAGAAGCCTTCGTCTCCTGTCGTATGAGTGCAAACACCAGACTTTGGCTTAGACTCGTTCCTCATCAGGGCGCAATCCTTAAAAAGGTGGCCTGACTTGCCACACTTGAAGCAGGCTTTTGTCTTCAGCCAGCACTCGGAAGTCATATGACTAGGCTTCCTGCAAGAATCACAATGCACCGGCTGGTTTTGCTTATCGCCCTAAAAGGTCTTTTGGGCCTTACTATTTTCCTGATTTCCTATTTCTAGAAAAGCACTTGGAGGTCGAGGCCTCACCTTCTGCTTCTGCCTCCTCAGTTGGTACTCCCCATAGTCTTTTTCAATTTTCATAGTCAGGTCCACTAATGGGGAGAACGTCTTAAGATTGGCTGATATCACTCTCCCTCGAATATTTGGCCTAAGGCCCCTCTCAAATTTGCTCGCCTTACACGCCTTTGTGTTAATGATATGTGGTGCATAGCAGGACAACTTTGCAAACTTGGCTGCATATTGTTCTACCGTTAGTCTCCCTTGTTGCAGCTCGATAAACTCGACTTCTTTCATCTCTCTAACAGAATCGGGAAAATACTTCTCACCAAATGCTATTAAGAAGTTCTCTCAAGTGGCCTCAGTCCCTGTCTCCCTCCAGGACTGTTTCACCGAACTCCACCAATGTTCGGCTTCCCTTCTAACATAAAGGTCCCCAATCTAACTTTCTTCTCATCAGAACAATGAAAAACATCCAAGATCTTCTCGACTTGCCTCCTCCATCTTTTGGCTTTTTCTACTACTCTATGCCCCGAGAACGTTGGAGGTACTAGTCTCCTAAATTTATCAATCAGGCCACTATCTGCCAGGTCTGAGACAGGGGTAGCCGGGGCCAGCCTATAATCTTTCATAACCTGAGTCATGGCCCCCAATGTCTTGAAGAATTCCCCCAAGGCTTCGGTATTCTCATTACTAGAACTCACATTGTTGGCACGAGTCTTCGTAATCTAGATAATAAAACAGGAAGACTCAGTTACTAGCCTAGCCAAAAACCACTCTAAGGACACTACTAAGACTCTCTAGGCCAAGAATCCTATTCTGGCGACTCTGATACCATAACTCTCACAACCCCTCCCCCTGGCCCCTATTGTACTTTCAGAAGGCAACAGAGTGTGGGACCATACGCATAACTCCAACCGCGAGACAAATGGTCCATACGCATAACTCCAACCGCGAGATGGGCTACCTCTTCAATAAAGGTGTACTTCATCAACACCCCTAATGGAGTTAGATGCATGCAAGGGATGTACCTACCCCTTTAATCCTCAATAGGTTTGTTTCACACTAACATTCCACTGAGAGTCACATCTTACTACAACCCACTATTTCCAGGGAGTCAAGGCCATTCTTATCCTTTCCACCCTCAGTAAGGTTCATCTGTGCTCTGGCCTGTCATTCTTAGCAGAGTTTACATCCATACCATTACTCATTAACCCCGTTCACACTGGCCCTCTTAATGCTCAGTGAGGTCTCTTCTGCTTGCCACTCCTCGTAGGGCCGCCATCTTTATCTAAACCTCTCGGCTTGTGTATAGCCTTAACTATCTTTAACCCCAGGGAGTCAGGTATTTATCCACAGATCTATCCCCCATGTAGCTTTACCTTCATGGCGACCCACTTATTGGTCCGTATTGCGTGACCTTTAACTGCACAGCCATGGTCCATATTGCATAACCTTAAACTGCACAGCCCCGGTCCGTGTTGCATAACCTTAAAACTGCACAACCCTGGTCCGTGTTGCATGACCTTTAAACTGCACAAGCCATGGTCCAAACTATATGACCTTAAACTATAACAGAGGTCTAGTCACACGAACTTAAACTGCACGATCCTGGTTGCATGACTTTAAACTCCATGACCATGGTCCAAGCTATATGACCTTAAACCATAGTGCACATCCTGGCCACATGACGTTAAACTGCTTCGCTCCAGTCCAGGAAGCATGACCTTAAAAATGCCTCCATACATGCGCACACCCCTACGTGCATCTTCATGCACGTCTTCCCTAACCGACCCATTCGCGTGTGCACACCAGTGAGTCCACATACGTGCACATGCCCGTTACGTGCATCTCCACGCACACCTTCTCTAACCGACCCCGTCATGTGTGTGCACCACCTTCATTGGCTCCCCAGTGAGTCCATCATTCCCCAGTGAGTCCCACCCATGCTCACAAAATGGCGAGCCATCTCGCCACCCATACTTGTCGTCAACTAGTGGGTCACCATTCTTCACCCACCATTTTCCGACATAGGTAGCCTTGTGCCATCTTCCTAAAGTGAGTTGTAACTACCACTGTACTCACTCCATGGCCCCTACAGATTTCCATTCATCACCATCATGGTCCAGCTATATGACCCAAAATTGTAGTGCATGTCTTGGCCACATGACATTAAAAGGCTTCGCTCAAGTCCTGAAGGCATGACCCTAAACATGCCTTCATAGAAAAAAAACGGACATGGTGTACACTTGTACAAGGGAACACCATGAGTAAAAATGACAGACGAGCGTGGTCACGAAACCATGAGTAAAAGAGTTCCTTGAAAACAAAACCCAGGCACGGTGAAAACCCCAAAAGGGCATCGTGAGAAAAAAAGGATGAAAAGGGTGGAGATGACCGTGAGGTCATGAGTTAAAGAGCCCAGAAATAACAGAAGTTGGTGAAAATCATCTTTACAGTGCCACTTCCCATGTTCAAGTAAAACCCATAAAAGGGTGCTTAGACCGACAAAACAGGTTGATCTACCACCGCCTCAGCCGACACTCAATTTCCAACCAGTCACATGCCTGGCTAATGAGGTCTACCTAAATTTCTCAAATGTTTGCATGCAGTCATAACGAAGGCAAGAAACTAACGAAGCCAGGGTCTAACCTGCCAGAGACTTCAGGGTATTCCTCGCCAAATCCCCTAGCTAACAAGGGCCAGACATTTGGGCAGGTCAGATGGCCCCGACTGGACCCCACTAGATGGGACCTACAGAGATACCCTGAACATCAAAATCACACCTGGTGTAGTAGCGAACAATGCCGACCAAAGGTTCATAGCATTTGGCCTTTAGATAGCCCTGATTCTGTCCAAGAAGGTCAGAATCGCAGATAGTCCCTTGAGGGTGACGACTTCGACATGATCCCTCAAACTTCCTGAAGGATTGTACTTCTCAATTCTCTCAAGGCACTGCATTTGGCGGGGCATGCTATTGGAAGATATTTTTCATCATCATGGGGCCGCTGCTCAATAAAGGCCTAACAAATAGTGGAATTTTGACAGTCTTAGAATAGCCCTAGAACTAATGAAGATCTTCATGCAGACTCTTAAGAATCTCCTGTCAAGTTTCATTGTATTCCGACATATCTAAAGCAGTGCAGACTAAGAAACAGTTCTGGCAAAATCGGTCTCTAGCACCCTAAAACGAAACCTATAACTAGAGTTACATTTTCAGTGTCTCAATTTGCTGTGGGACTACCTCTATTGGATCTGATATGGTTGAAAACCCCTAGAGGTCAAATTTTAGCTTAAACGAACACTTTAGGAAAATGTTATAGGCAAAAGAGTGAAACAGGAGGAATCGCACGCTATTCTCGTGTGGCTACCCTGCAACTCCACACTATTGAAGGGACAGTCACAAATAGTGACATTCGACGCTCATAACTTGTTCGTCTCAAGTCGGATCACGCTCAAATTTGGTGAGCATGTTCATCTTGTCAAGACTATCGTTTCGATATGTGGCACATCCCACGACGACAGCCGAGCGCGAAGAAAAGCTAGAGAAATTGCTGATTCGTGAAAAAAATACAGGAAATTCAATAGTATCGTGCCTCGCTCGAGCGGCCAAATCACACCGCTCGTGAGCCCGATCGACATGAGACCAATTCCATCACGTGCATAAGGTCTCGAGTTATCTCTAACCCGACCCCCGTACATGATGAACAATTAGATTCTGCACACAAAGCCGACAAAGCGACTGTAAATTCTGTCACCGAAATTCCAGATTCCGGCCAAAATTCCAAAGCTGCAAAATCTCTGTTCCAGCACAGAATCAAGGGGAAATTGTTGGGTGATCCAGTGAAGAAATCACTGTTCGGTGATCCAGTGAACAAATCACCAAAAAATATCAAGGAATGAGTACATTATCGATCTGAAGTTTCCAGATTCATTCAAATTTCAAGTCACATGATCGTGTGTTAAAAGCACGATCCATGGCTCAAAGTTGGTATCAAAATGATCACCATGCTGAGCCCTATAAGAAAACAATCAACTTTTGATCAACTGGGCATTAGAACAACCCCAGATCATCCATGAAAAATCATGCACGTTCTAGGGCAACACAGGGATTGTTATGGAATTCTACAAATTGTTAAGAAGGGGTAAATCTATCATTTTTCACCCTATTTTCTAATTTCTTTAATCAATTTAATCTTAATTTCCAACAATTAAGGTTACTTTTGATCATCCACTCATGTTTGGGGCAAATTCTATATATACCACGTACCATCATTGTACACAGGAGGCAATAGACACACACACAGAATACACAAAGGGAGAGTTTTTATTTAATAAAGTTTCTCTTTCTTCTCATTGTTGGGTCATGTCTGGAGAGAGAGAGAGTAAGGTGAGAGAAACCTTTGGACAGGTACCCCTAGGCTCAACGTAAACCTTCTCTCTCTTCTTTTTCTTTTCTTCTTCTCTCTCTTCCTCTCCTTCTTCTTCCTCTTCTTCGTCTGAGCTCCCCTAAGAGGTCATGCACGACAGTGGCAGTGTCGTGCATGCCTCTCCTGTGGTCTCACAAGAAATGCATGGCGATGGCAGCGCCATGCGTGAGCCTCCTTCTCCTTCTGTTCATCCATCTCTACCTCCCGGCGAGGCTTGCTGACGACGCTGCTCATCACCGTCCACAGACGCGACCTCGGCACCACAGTGAAGAGCATAGACGTCGAAACTCATTGCCGCCAGCAGGGGTCTTCCCCCGTTTGTGCGCCTATCGCCACCCACGTGAGGTCTCGTCAATGTCTATCACCGCCCGCGAGCTTTCTTTGCGTGCGCGGTCCTTATCGCCATCCACGAGCCTCCTTTGTGCGTTCAGTGCACATCGTCGCTCCCCCTACGTCCCACGCCTACCGCTGTACCCCTCATGAGAACTATCGTCGTGTGCTTCGCAAATGGCGATTGTCGCGCACTTCATGACAGGCTATGTCCGCCAGCGTAGGGGTGCGCTGCCTTCTTATGTTGCCAATGGCAATGCCTAAGATTAGAATCTTTGTGAAAGTTTGTATTAAGCAGTGGTATGGAACAAGATATAGCAATTGAAAAAAAAAAAAAACTCTTGTCGTATTGCTGAATATGATCTACCTGAATATCAGATTCCTCAAGTTCCTCAAAATTTAGCTTTGCAAACATCTTATATTTTGCCAAACCTAGCACTAAAAAGGAAAATCAATCACAAATATCAAATAGGCGGATGATATATACAGTTAAAAAAGACTTAATGGCTTAGAACTATGTTACCTCAAATATCAATTCAGGTGAGTGCACCTCAAATTTGTGAATAAAGCTCTTTTTTTTGATAAAAATTGATATTTTGTTTTATAGTATTACTTTGTTAATTTTGGTTTGATTTGTGCATTTTTTACTCATCGTTCATTGAGTCAATTGGGTGGTTTTAGTTCCTTTCTCTTTTGCTATTGTTTTTTTTTTCATTTTTGATATAGTCATGAAGTGATTGTAGAGAAAAATTTTGGAGTGGTTTTTTGTTTTTCTTTTACAGATCGATTGCTTGTTTTTTTTTGTTTTTTGTTTAGTAACGTTTGCTAATACTTGGAAAAAATGAGCAAAAAATATTTATGGAGAAATGAATATTAAAAAAAATCATTTTTTTAAATTGCTGTGGAGCATGGATATAGAATGTTTGTGATCCTGAGTTGATGTTGTTACCATTATCATTAGTACTATTTTTGTTCCTATTTTGTTCCTCTCTCTCTCTTGCAAATAGTACTCTCTTTGTTGCTTCCTCAAAAAATAAACACTCTTTGTTGGTGTGCATATGATACTTTTTTCTCTCCCTAAATTTAGAAATTTTGACTTCAATTAATAGTTTCTAAGTTTTCATTGTCTGATAAGTTTTATTTGTAAACTTTTAGCTACTTTTTGCACGGATGATCTTGGATTTATTTCTAATGTATATTACAATTGTTAGGCAAATTACTTTCTCAAAACAAATTTCTTAGGCAAATTAACTTGGATATAGAATAACATGATTTTCTAGCCTCATTTTATGTATAAAAGTAAAATAAACTTTATTTTTTAATGTTGCACTTTTTTGAAGTACAGCCTCCCAATATAGAGGAGTTCTATTATCTTTTGGTGAGATTAGCAGGGTCGGGCATGACTCCTACTCATGCGTTTAGCAAGGTTGGATAGGACCAACCAAGGACTCCAAATACAATCCTTGAGGTTATCAGGGTGAAGACAACGTGGTAGGCCACCCACACCACATCCCATCATTAATGTTGAATTGCTTTAGTATTCATTGTTATGTTATTTTTGTCAATTAACATTCGTTATAATATAGTGGGAGGACATCCACCGTAGCACAGAGCTCTTGAGAGATGGTATCAGATCCAAGGACTGGGATTTGGTTACTGAGGCATTCGGCTCCCTATCAAAGTATTGTCCAATCCCATTAGAGGAGCCCCAAGATGACAATGTGAATGATGATGTACTTGGGGACATTGGAGAGAGTAGCTCCCGATCGAAGGATTAGATCCCGACACAACCCATTCCTACGCCAACGCTAATGGAGGAGGTTGGACGATATACTATGCGTGTGTCAAGAATGCCTCAACATCAGAATCTCCTTCTTCTCCCTTCAACATTACTAATTCAAAAAATAGGCCTGAGTGTGGTGCTCAGGCTATCATGGATGAAGCTTGCCATCTCCTTTTCATAAGAGTTTTAAGATCACTAAATTAGCCTTCTTCTTTTCTCTTTGATATGTAATTTTTCCAAGAGTTTGCATTATTATTATAAGGATGTCACAATTACTCCTAGCTATTAGATGTCAAATAGAATAGTTTGGGGTATAACCCAACGTAAGAGATTTTTCTTTTTTTTTGAACTTTGAGTCTAATCAATGACATACTTGTAACCACCCAATTTAAAACCTGATAGATAAGACTGATTGTGATATTTTTGTACTAAAAGAAAAGAAAAATAGTTTGATAGGGTTGCAACCCTATGAAAATAAGGAAAGCCTGAACTCATACATCATCAAAAATTGCAATTCAAGCATTGGAAAACCTTTACATCGATCATCTTGGTTTGAACATTACACATATGAAACATAAAAGGATTCCAAGCTCTAAAAATAGTGTATATTATAACAAATTATCTACAACATCAATTTAACCCTAAAAATATGTACTCATAGATATGCAAGATCTATATCTTTTTCCATTTTCGAATTTCATTATTGGTGTTGGAAATTGATTTAAAAGCTATCATGGAAATTTCCATTGCTGAAAGTGCTTTATGAACGAGGACTTGAGGTGGGGCTTATTTTGTTTTCGTAATGCCTAGGCATTATAGAAGCCTCACCCAAAGTACAAAACTAAAACAATGTTAAGATGCTAGCTCAATGCGCTGCTAGTGGCTTCAGCCGTCTGCGGTCAAAAGCGACGGTTGATACAAATTGCTCCTTTGCACATGTATTGGTGGAAGAACAATTGATGCCAAACTTCCAATGTTTTGGGTGACAAGACCCTAATTACTAGGACTTGTGTGAAGGAAAATCTTCTCAATTCATCTTTTATGGGTTTTATGTTAAATTCCTTTTATACATTCGCAAAAGAAGAGGAGAAAATTGGTAAAAAATCTCCCCATTCGACGGCCAAGATTAACTGAGGATTTTGGTAACACTTTTTTAGCTTAGTTGTTTTTGTTGTGTGCACGCGCACACGTGGTCATCAGCACATACGTACATGCATGCGTGCTTGTTTCTAATTGATCTTAGAAGGTTTACGACGTGATTTAAGAGCTCTTGGGTCCACCAAAAACACTCTTAAGCAAAAGTTTAACCGGCAAGTGCCCAAACGAACAATCGTTTTGACTTCTCAAAAGGTACTATTCCCCTAACCACGGCCTAGAAATGGTTGACACTACATAAATAAGGGCCATATAATTCATGTAATTAAATTATGCTAGCAATCAATCAGATATAACAACAATTACTTTCACAAATGCTAAAAATAGCCACTCTTATCTTCAAAAAAAATCAAAGGGCTACTATTAAGTCATTTTTTGAAATAAAATATTATAACTTTAAGGCATTTCCCCATGCTTGCCAATGCTTTTCTATTTTTTTTTTTCTTCCTGTTTTACCATTTTCTCCTCTAATTTCGAATTTATGTTTAAATACCGATTTCAAATTATAATTGTCACTAGTGGTGTTTTAAAACTATGTTATTTTCGATCTGAATCACCAATCTAGTTGGGACTTGATCCCCCCCCCCACAAACATAAAAAAAAAAGTAAGCTTTTTTTTTTTTAGTTTATCTTATGTTTTAGGTCGTCTTTAATTCCCCTCCCCATTAATCAAAATTTTATTTTTTTTGTTATTTTATTTATTTTTTAATATTTTATGAATCAACGATTTGGAACAATCTAAACCCAATTTATGGATCTNTGGGTCAATGACTAGCCCCACTAATCAGAGTTTTAAAACACTAGTCAATATTGTTATAAAACTACTACTATGAAATAGACATGGACTAGGCCCATTCTATTGAGGTATTTGTTTTTTAAACCTAGCAGCGAACTTCTATTTGCTATTGTGATTTTCAATCCAATTCCTTAAATTAGTTAACCAAATTTGGTTTATTAACAATTGTGATTTTTAACCTAAGGCCCTTAAAAGGTTAGGCATAATTGGTTGTGACTGGGCATGCCTAATGTGACTGGGCTCTTCTCCATAATCCGGATCTTGGACTGCATTTTAACAATTTTTAGATTTTATTTTATTTTTGCATAGTTTCAGCTTAGGCACGAATTCCCTCCCCCATCCTGGAAGCAAGAAAAAGATCACGATTTTCTAAAACATAGAAACTAACTCCCAAAAGGAAACCATAGAAAGTTTTGGGAAAAGTGGTCATGCAAGGAGTTCAAAAAATTAAATCCGGTCTTCTTTTGATCTTAAACAAGCAAAAATTCAACAATAATAGAGGAATCATATGACTGTAAATTGAAGAAACTCTATTTTTTTATTTGTAAAAAAATCTCTACAAAATATCGAAGTTCCTCTCTAAGGGGAAATTTCCACATTAAATACAAGCCAAAAAGAAATAATAAGAAAACCTAAAAATAGACTCTCTCTCTCTCTCTCTCTCTCTCTCTCTCCTCCTAC
>NW_006500351.1:929441-966731 GCF_000471905.2 Amborella trichopoda
CCCTATACCCCCTGTCGTGCCTTCGCCTACCCACGACTATATATGTGGGTAAATACGTTTCTACTTGCTTACCCACTACAGCATAGAAGTTCTATCCTCTCCCTACCATCCAGCCGTTCAATTTTGATCGAGAGAGCCACTCACCATTTGATCCTAGATCCGACGTCTCAAAGTATTATATTTTTAGTTTTTTTTTATACAAACTATATGAATATGAAATTTGGTACGTGCCATCTTCTCATTGGAGCGCACCTATAAAAATAAATTTTCGATAAAATATAATGATAAAAATATCCTTTGAATCTTTTAGGGTTATTTTGGTCATTTTATTTTATTGAAAATATTTTTTTTTATATTTTTTTAATATTTTTTTAATATTTTTTATATTATATATTTTTTATATTTATTGAAAATACTTTCGAGGTTGCTTTTTCTAATTTTTCGCTTTTTTGAATTTTCATTAGAATAAAAAGAGTATATATTTCAAATTTTGGATAAAACAAATGGCCCTAACATGGTTTGTGAAGGTTGTTCCATTAAATTACTATACATCTGTTGCATGAAATCACTGCACTAATGAAAATATGTTGACCATGTTTTTAATGTCAACAAAATGGAAATATTATGACCAATATATCAACACTTATGCAAATGTATTCTCCCTTACTAGGCAGAGGAATGTACCAATCAAGAAAATCTTGTTAGAGAAAATCAGTATATGGACACTCCGCAATGGGACTTGGCCCTTGGCTGAGCCAAGTAACTCAAGGACTCGACCGAGTCATGCACAAGGCTGAAAACCCCTCAATGAAGTGGAAGAAAATAAAAATGAAATTTGAAAAATAAGGAAAGTACATTAAAAGTAAAATAAAAACAAAAACAACCTTAAGGAGCCCAAATAAGCTTAAAAAGGTATTGAAAAATAGATGTAAAATAATATATTTATATTTAAAGCATTTTTAGAAGCCAAAAAAGGGTAAAATACAAAAATAGGGATTTATGGTAAAACATTTCACCAATCTTTGTCAAAACATATTAATAAAACCAAAACAATCCCACATTTTTTTTTATTGTTTTATACTTTTAAATATTTTTAATATCCCTGAGTTGTACACACAACCAAGGGAAACTTGGCCTCACTCATAAGGGCGAGGCCAATACTCGAGTCTTTGGCATAATGGAGAAAGTTTATCAAAATTTTTGAAACATAGAAATACTAAATAATACGTACAAACGAATAAATAGTTGTCAATACAACTCATAATCTTAAAAAATAAAATAAAAACTGCACAAAAGAGAAATATCTTAAAAGGAACTCGATGTAATACACATAAAAAAAAATATCAAAGAACTCAAAATTTAATTTCTGATTTCGACCACGTTATAGCTTATGTTAACTAAGAGGACTTGTAAGTGAACAATGTGCTTGAAATCATAAAAAATTAGACTTCTAGACTCCATTTATCTGATGAAATCAAAGAGGTTTCTCCCTTTCATTTATTTGAAGAAATCAAAGAGAGTCGTCTCTTGATTTATTGGGAAAAATCAATGATGCTCTTCTCTTTATATAGTGAAAGATAGTTTAGGACATCTAAGAGTTTCACCTTTTTGGTTTACAAATCTCATTATCTACAATATCCAGGGCTAGAAATCTGATATTTTTACAAATCTCATTATCTTTCTAAAATTTATGCAATTGTTTTGACTCTCTCTCTAAAAATATTGAAATTTTAAAGAGAGAGAGTCAAAACAATTGCTGAAATTTTAGAGAGAGAAACCACATTGTTGCTGATTTTAAATCAATTTTAGAGATTTTGATTCTCTGAGCTATGGTTGGCAACCCTTCCTCTGAAAATCAATCTCCTTACTTCTTACATCACTCTTGTATCGCAACACCCTAACAAAATGCTATTGCTGAAAGTCAACACTGCTACCTCCTTGAGGTTGCACGGGCCTTACATTTTTAGGCGAATTTATCTCTTTTGTTTTTCGAGATTGTATTTTTACAACAATATATTTTATCAATCTCTTATCTACCCCTATTTTAAATGAAAAAAGCCACATGAGGCTCTTTTCAATTCTCCTCAAATGTATAAACAATTAAGGGTATTTGGCTGCCATTGCTACGTGTATAACATACGTCACCGACATAAATTTGACACCAGTCACACTGAGGTATATTCATTGGTTACCCTCATAGTAAAACATCATATTGTTTATATGACCTTGATAGCCATGAAGTTTTTACCAGCAGAGAAGCTTTTCATGGGCATTGTGTTTCATTTTTCAAGTCTTCATTATGCCCAATCCCATCACACAGTGTTTTCCCACATCCATCACCTGTCATTCCTACTAACATAATATTAACATACCCCACTGATTCATCCCAAATTGTTGAGCAGTCAACTTCATCTCTAACCTCTATCTCGATTCCATCACCTTCTTCTTCTCCATCATCACCCACACCTCCATGTCCCTTGACATTCCGATCGGTATCGCCAACCTCCAAAATATCTACAAGATTTCCAATGTTTTATCGTTGTGCATTCTCAACCTGCTACAACTTCTCCTCAACTAGTTCAAGATGTTCATTATCCATTAAGTGTTGTGGTCTCCTATGACTGACTTTCAGCCTCTTGCAAAAATTTTGCTGTTATCATTTCTACCACAACTGAACCCACTTCTTTCAAGCAAGTTTCCACTAATCCTAATTGGAGAGAAGCAATGAACAAAGAGATCATTGCATTAGAAGCAAATAATACGTAGTCTTGGATGAACTAGTCCCCAACAAAATACCCATTGGTAGCAAATAGGTCTACAAGGTAAAGTACAAAGTGGATGTGTCCATCAAGCGTTACAAGGCTGGATTGGTCGTCAAAGGATATAACCAGCAAGAAGTGTTTGATTATCATGAAACCTTTGCTCCTGCAGCAAAGCTTACAGCTGTTCGTTATCTTCTTGCAATTGTTGCTATTAAAAATTGGTCTTTGCACTAATTGGACACTCAAAATACTTTTTTGTATGGTGATTACATGAAGAGGTATCCACGAAGATACCACTAGGTTTCTCACGTAAGGGAGAGCATCGCATTTTCCATTTGAATAAGTCCTTTTATAAACTTAAACAATCTTCTAGACAGTGGTTTGCCAAATTTTCAGATGCGTTACTAACAACAAAATATGTTCAATCAAAGGCGGATTATTCTTTTTTCATGAGCATTACTGATAGTTCATGCACATATATCCTAGTCTATGTAGATGACATTGTGATTACTAACAATGATATTAATGGCACTAATACTCTCAAGTCCTTTCTTAGTGAGTGATTTCATAACAAGGATTTAAGTCCTTTGATATGCTTTTTTAACATTAAGATTTTTCATTCTAAGAGAAGACTTCTTCTCACACAAAGGAAATACACTCTTGAGATTCTTCAAGACATAGGTCTTTGGCTGTAGAATCTGTATCTTTCCTAATAGAACAAAATTTAAAATTGAATGATAAAGATGAACCTCTTTTAGATAACCCCACGCCTTACCAATATTTGATTGGTAGACTTCTACATCTTACAATTACAAGGCCAAGACATTATCTACCCTGTCCACATCCTCAGTCAATTCATGAATAAACCTTGAGAACCACAGTTAGATATTGCTATTCGACTTTTTTGTTTATAAAAGGTCACCTAGCCAGGGAATTTTGCTCTCTGCTAATAGTAGTATGTGAATCTCTGCCTATTGTGACTCTAATTGGCTAATTGCCCAATGACCAAGCGCTCGACTACTGGTTACTGCACTATGTTAAGAGACAACCCCATATCTTGGAAAACTAAAACACAACAAACAGTTTCATGATCATCTGTGAAAGCAGAGTATCGTTCCATGGTAGTTGCATCTTGTGAATTTATTTGGCTAAAATACCTCTTGTCCGATCGTGGCATTTCTCATAATGGCTCCATGATGCTTTATTGTGACAATAAATTAGCCCAACATATTGCTGCCAATCCAATAATCCATGAACGAACAAAACATATTGAACTTCATTGTCATCTAGTTCGAGAGAAATTCAACATGATCTAATTCATACTGTTCATGTCCCAACTGATACTCAACGAGCCGATATATTCATAAAAGTTTTTGGGAAAGATAAATTTCAATTTCTCATAGGCAAGTTGGGCATCCTCAATATTTACGATCCAACTTGAGGGGGCAGTATTGGGAGTTACTAGATTTTTTAATTGAAATTCAAATATTGAATTTAAAAATTTTGTGTTATTGTACACTTTCCCATCTAGTTGGATAAACTTGTACATTTCATTTTTGTTAGATAGATCCTTACAATCAACGGATCGCAACCTCTTGTATCTTTTATAAATACCCTATGACTATGTAATATCATTCTTGTAAAATTGTTATAGCAGAAAGTGCTCCAAATTTTCACAAGATTGCTCCACACAGCTATACATTGAATGAAATCATTTGATCATTGAAATAGCCCAACAATAAATTGATTCAAAGCTAAATCAATGGTGGAATTTCATGGGCACAAAAAATTTTAAATTTCAACAAAAAATATGAAATAAGCTTGGCTCCCTTGAAAATTTGAAATTTCAACAAAAAAATATGAATTAAGCTTGGCCTAAAAACTTTAATTACACCCCCTAAAATCTACAAATGCCCCCATGTCATGGTCATTTGGGGGACCTTAGGTGGTCTTTACGCAATGGATATCTTGCCATGAGTGCTTGACACATTTCTAGGCTGAGAGAGAGAGAGAGGGGGGGTGGGGGGGGGGGGGGGGGGGGGGCGGCGCGCTTTAGATGAGGATCTCAAATTAAGGGGCTTTGAGACCAAGTAATTTAGAAAAGGAGAGTACTTTGATTCAGGGGCAATATCCTAGAAAAAAGAGCACTTGATAATGAGAATCTCAACCTAATGGGGATTGAGATCAAGTGATCAAGGCTTTTGGAAGGGCTTTTGAAGCTTAGATCCAAGGGATTGAACAATCACATCAAAGAACATGGATACTTAGAAACCCTAGGATAATCTCAACCATAGAGTATAAAGGCCCTGAATAAGAAGAGAGGATGCCCTATAATTTTGAGCAAAAAGTTTTAACTGCATAAGACAAGATCCAGAGAGCATAAGATCAAGAGATTTAAGAAACTTTGAGAGGTTATAGAAAGGTCTAACTTTGGAGTATGCCAAAGGTGAAGAATAGGTGAAGGAGAGGTTTGGTCTAAGAGAGTCATAATAATTTGTAAACTTATTAACAATATCCATATGTTTTTTAATAATATAAAAAATACTCCATTTTTTTTAATTACATCCAAACCTTTTGTCTACTCTACATGCCCTTCACGGCCTTAATAGGGCTGCGATGGCGGAGAGACCTCCTGCTATGCTTCTTGCACATCACATCCCTACTAGAGCCATGATAATGCACCATAAGGGCCTTGATGCCCAAGGAAACCTATTGGGTGCCTTGGACGCTTTTGATGCATGCAAGGGTACATAAATGAGAGTTCATTACGCATCACCGCCCTATTAGAGCCCTGATGCACATGGTGCATTGGGCATCATAGCCCTAATAGAGTCGTAATAGTGCATTACAGGTCGACTAACGTTGTGATGCCCAAGAGAAGCCTCTAAGGCAAGTTCGGGCTATGAAGGGTAGTCTAGGTTTCAAAAAAAAAAGTTGGGTATGAAAGTAATTCTTAAAAAATCTGGCATTTTTAAAAGAAAATGGTTTGATAGGGTTATAGCCTTATTAACATAAGTAAATCCTCACTTCATAAATCACCAAAAATTGCAAGTCAAGTATTGAAAAACCTTTACATCGATCATCTGGACTTTAACATTGTACTTGTGAAAAAAATTAGGAATTCAAGCTCTAAGAATAGTTTATATTGTAACAAATTATCTAGACCGTCCATTTTTCTTTTAAAATAAATGTTCGCAGATCCGCAAGATCTATCTGTACCATTTTTTTAATATCAAATTTTATTGTCGGTGTTGGAAATTACATTATAGAGATTTACATTGCTGAAAGTGCTTTCCAAACAGAGATTTGACGTGAGGCCTTACTGTGTTTTCACGAAACCTATGCCTTATAGAAACCTCAACCATTTTTAAATTTCTTGACAATATAAGGATATTTTTTATAATTTCATTAATAATTTTCCTTTATTTTAAAGAGGATGTCCAACTGCTTTATTATAAAAGGAGAGGCTTCCATTGAAGCAGTTCTTACTTGTGAGATTCTCCTACTTGAAGTTACTTATTTCATTCTCTCATACTAGTTATTCTTTATTTTATTTATTATTAATATATTTTTTCTTCCTCTTATCTATTATTTGGGATATTAAATATCTTTTTTCTTTCCTTGTTTCTATTATTTGGGACATTAACTTTTTAGCTTTGGGAATAGGATTGAGGTCGTGGTGGTAGCAGTACTAGAGCTTCAGCTACCGGTCTACGTTTCCATTCCCATTGACCATTCAAAAACCACTAACTATTTATAAAATGGGTAGGGCTTATATTCCCCATTGATCTACCAAAAAAAAAAATAAACGGCTTTCTAGCTTTGCATTGTTTTGTTTGCTTTTGTTGCAAATATTTGTAAAGACAAACCACAATCTTATTCATATGAAGCCCAAAAATAACTACAAATTCTTGGAACACATACTGGATAAGCTCGAAATGAGAAAAGAAGCAACATGTTCTCTTAGTGCTATGGCTATCATTCAACTTGGAGCTCTAGTGAATTCCTGGTCCCATTCTTCTTGAGCATTTGGACATTGAACGCAGGGAAGAGTATCTCATCTGAGCATGTAAAGTAGGGCAAGGTCGGGCAAGGTATCACACCTGTGGCGAAGGATTTGTCGATGCAGACATAGACTTCATAGAGTTGGAATTCTCCCTCCAAGTTGGTACTGCATCGGACCCCAACCTCCTCCCCTATCTCCTCCTTCAACGCTTGTTTGATGTCTGTAAGTTGGTATAGTCGACACGATGCCTGCAATGCTCCCCACATTCTCAATAAAATCAATAGCTATCAAAACCCATATGAGATATACACTACTTTCACCTGAAGATCCCCTCTAAAATAGTTGTAATCATGTTCTTGCTGAAATATGAACCCAATAAATAACTGCCGATGGGAATTTGACATTGATTTATTTGTGAAGATGGAAACTACAGGCACAAAAGAACCAGATATACATTCTATTTGATATTTACTCCATGGAGGTACAATATTGTGGAATACTACTTCGTGTTTCCTGTTATGTTTCGCCATTCTGATTGTTTATGTGATCTATTATCGAAGTACCACTTATTGTGTGTGGTGCATGATAGCCAGTCTTATTTATCAGTTAGAGGGGCTACGAAAACAAAGTCGAGGTCTAGGAGTAACTCACCATGCTTTTTGAGGGCCTTGCGGGGGTTGAGTTGATAATGGAGGACTAGGCCTTTCTCAAAGTACTCAACTAGAAGGAGGTTTGAGCAAACCCCACTGTTCTTCGACAAAGACTTCGACATTGAGATTCCATTGTTGCTTGGGCACTTGATGCTAGGCCACTTACGGGACAGACTCGTCTCCATGTACACCAACTTATCCCATTCAATTTAATCACAACCAAACAAATTTTAATCAACCTCTAACATAGTTAATCTAAAACAGTGTTAAGAAAATCTACTAGGCCAATGTACTTGGACCTTGTCTGAGGTGAATTATTCAGCTAAATACAAGTAACTCGACCGAGTTAAAAAAAAAGGGAATAACAAAAGAAAGACATAAATATAATAAGAATTTATTGGTAAACGACTTGGCAATCCAGTAATCACTTGCAAGCGTTTCCATTTCTATATGTGATAAGTCAATTGCAATACAGGTGATATTATATCTTCAAAATCTCTAATAAAGGTTTAAGTTTCTATATGACTGTGATTATAGTCTGGTGCACCTCAAAATCGATCAAATGAGTGTTGTTAAGATCTGTGGCTCAGATTAGATGTTGGGAGAACAACCAAGATGAACTATTTGAATGCTCCAAAGTCATTTTGTTTAGGATCTTTATCTTGGAGGTCGTGAGGATGGACTGATAGAGTTTCGGTTCCTCAATCCCTAAAAACATTGGTTTTTTGAGGTGCGGTTATGGTAGCATGAACGACTACAATTGCAGTTAGGAATCGGGCTTGGGCTTGAATGGCCCGACCACAACCATTTTTGCCTAACGTTTTAAGGGATTTGGGATAAAAACCACAATTATGAATAAACCAATTCTGGTTAACTGTTTTAGGGAATTGGATTGAAAATCAATAGCGAATAGAAGTTTGGTGCTAGGTTTAAAAAACAAATACCTCAATAGAATAGAATGGGTCTATTCCATGTCTATTTCATAATAGTAGTTTTATAACAATAGTGACCAGTGTTTTAAAACTCTAAATAGTGGGGCAAGTCATTCACCCGCATATCCATGTCAGATCACTCGATTGACGATCCAAATCAGGTTTACATCGGTCTAAATCGATGATCCAAAAAAATATTAAAAATAAATAAAATAAGACAAAAATTAAATTAGGGTTTTATAAGGAGGGGATTTAGAGGGGATCTAAGAAAAGATAAAAATTGTTAAAAAGAAAAAAAATAGTTTTTTTGCTTTTATTTTTGTGGTGGTGGGGGAGGGGGATCAATTCCCATCTTGATTGATGATCCGGGTCGCAAATCACTGGGTTTTAAAACACCACTAGTGACTATTATAAATTGAAATCGGCGTTTAAACATAAATTAACAATTGGAGGAGAAAACTGGAAAATTGGAAAGTAACCAAAAAATGCATTGACAAGCATGGAGAATTTTTTTGAAGATAAGAGTGGTTATTTTCATTATTTGTAAAAGTAATTATTGTTATTTCTGATTTCTAGTACTACTTAATTACATTAATTATATGGCCGTTCTTTCCATAGTGTTAACCGTTTCGTAAAGCATGGTTAGGGGAGTAGTAGCCTTGATAAGTTAAAGTAGTGTTTGTTTGTGCACTTTCTGAGCACGGTCCCGGCGGTGGTGGTGGCTTACAGGCCGACAGTGAAGAAGTCTTCATCAGGCCCACGAGTTGTTGGGAGGCAACAACCTTTCTTCGATTGTGCACAATATGATCCTGGCCACTGTACCAACCAAATTCACCTAAACCTTATTAGATCCCATCAGTCCCAGAAACATGTGAATTTCCTTGGCACGCTCATGTTTCTTTCTTAGAAAAGCAATTGTTAAATACAACTTTCTCATGTTTTCTGGGAAATAAGTGGTTGTTGGACCAGGTGAGAAAGTGCTTTCCGTAATGCTCTTGTATTTTCTTGAGAAAGCGGCTTCATCTATATTTAGGAAAGAAAATGCTTTGCCAGGCATATAAAAAAAGCTTTATGAGTGAAAGAACTTTTCCAGGACCCAAAAAGCACTTAGTAAAAAAAGAAAAAAAATCAATTAGTAAACACTTGCACATACATATATGCTCATGACCACGCTTGGGCTTGCACACAACAAAAACAAATAGACTAAATAAGTGTTATCAAAATGCTCACTTAATCTTGGCCGTCGAATTGGGAGACTTTTTACCCACGATCTTCTTCTCTTCTTTTTCTTCTTGAATTTAACATAAAACCCATAAAAGATAAACTGAGAAGATTTTCCTTCACCCAAGTCCCAGCAATTAGGGTCTTGTCTGTGGGTCCAAATGCACAAGTTGGTCCAGACCTAAGTTTTTTCTTTTTCTTCAATTTTTCGGTATTGTATACAATATTATTAGTTATCTTTATGCTTAATCTAGAACATTGAAAGCTTGCACAATTGTTCCTCCACCAAGGCATGTGCAAAGGCGCAATTTGTATCAACCGTCGCTTGTGACCGCCGATGGCCGAAGCCACTATTTGCGCACGAGGCACTAGCATTCTAAATTTTTTTAACTTTCTTTACTCTTAGTACGAAAAGGTCACAATCACCCTCAAATTTTAAATTGAATGGTTCTAAATATGTCATTACTTAGACTCAAAGTTTAATAAAACAAAAAAAAATAATATTCACCAACATTGGGATAATAGTATTTTGTTATACAATCTTTTGAAAAAAATTACATACGAAATAGTAAAGAAGAAGGCAAAATTTGTGATCTTAAAACTCTTGTGAAAACTTTCGATGTGTATGGATGTTTTGTAGGGTTGAGAATTTATCCGGTTTGGATTTGAAACTCGAATTTTGGATCCTATTCGAATCCGGGGTATGGATCCAAGATTTGCATCCGACGGGTTGGATCCAAATCTAAAATTGGGATCTAAATAGCATTTAAATCGGATCTAGCCATAGTTGGATCCAATTCAAATCCGACCTAGTTACAATTATATATATATATATATATATATATATAATATAAAATATATTTTTTTAGATCTGATCGGGTCTGTATCTAGATCCGAATCGTATGTATACTTATTGGATTCGTATCTCAATTCAAATATTATGGTTCCGATCGGATCCAAATCCATATCCAGATCTAAGTCCATATCCATATCTAAGTCCCATGTACACATTTTGGATCCGAATCCAGATCCTAGTGGATCATGACCCCAATCCGACCCATGCTCAGCCCTAATATTTTGCACACTTCAAGGATATCAACTTTTAATTTATGTGATGGCCATGAGTTTCAAATTTTAAATAAAATTTCAAATTTTTAAAGCTCTCTCTTCCCCTCTCGCGAGCAAGGCGATGTCTCTATCGCACATAAAGGGTGGCCGGGACTCTATGATTGAATCAGAATAGGCATAGGGGAATCCTTTCTATGCAGATCCTATGAACGTACCAATATGAATATTTGTTGTTCTAGTTGTTTGATCTAAGTGGGATGGCAGAGGTGATTTCAATTCGAATGTCGCTGATAATATCTCATCTTGATTAGAAAGCTATGTTTCGTATTTTATGATTTATTTATTAATTATTTTAACATAAAATTCATATATGCCCACCTCTTTTTTGACAATTGCGTATGCCCACCTCTCATGGGGGCGTATAATTAAAAATATGAAATATTTTTCAAATGCAAATAAATGACCATAAAACCCCAAAAATTTGTAGGGGAATATAATCATTATGTTTTCTCAATAATATATATTATTTATTTATTCTTAGGTGCCCCCGTAAGCAGAAGATATGCCTCAAATTTTATGTCAAAATAATGCGTAGAGAACGATTATGGGAAATTATCAAAAAATGTCTTTAAATTTTTTTAAAATTTAGAGTATACCGAAAAATTTTAAAAATTACTTCCATAGCCAATAAATTTTCTTTTTTTTATGTAAAATACCCTTCATGAACCATGATACTTAAGGACTCCTCTAAAATGGATTTCCATTGGGCATCACCACTGTACTACAGTGATTATGCATCATCATGTATTATTTAAGGTCATGATGTCCAAAGAACCCAGTGATTATGCATCATCATGTATTATTTAAGGTCATGATGTCCAAAGAACCCATTGATTACCTTGGATGCTATAGAGGCACCCAAGGGAAGGGGCTCTTGTGATCATGGCCTTAATAGGGATGTGATGGTACGTTACCCCACTCTAATAGGTCGATACACATAGAAATGAAACATTAGTTATAGAATCCAGCAACTTATAGACATGCTTCCTATTTACGAGTATTCTTTTGTGATAAATTTTGAAATCCACTATAAAATGACCAATAGGAACATACATATAATATTTAGGCAGCTATAAGAGAATGCTATTGAAAACATCAAAATCTAAAAAAACAAAAACAAGAAATAAGAGTGAGGCACTTCATGGAAACATCAGTACCTGGCTGACATAGTAATAGAAATCAAAGTCCATAGCCATGGCTTGTAAGCCCATCCCAAGCCCAACAAAAGCAAGCAATAACCATTGCTCATGAGCCATAGCTGTGCCCCACAAAGACTACGAGTAAATACTACCCTATCAAAATACTTAGATACACCATCCAATGGACTTTGAGCCCTAATTTATAGGCCAACCTTGAGTTGGGTGCCAATAAGGCAACAGTGCAATAAGAACGAAAAAAACAAAAAAATTAAATTCAAATATTATATGATAAATTTTGGGAAATTTTTTTTTTAGGATTTACAAATAGGAAATTGTTTCATGAGTCAAGGGGTGCAAGAGCTCTGACTTACATATGTCTATCTTAAAGATGGATATTATCTAAAGTGTATAAGATGGATTTTATCTATAGTGTATCGCCCGTAAATAAGATATGAACTGTGCATAAAAATAATGTTAAAAAAATTATATTTTTAGTTTTCTTTTGATATTCATGATCCTCTTAACCTTTAGCCCAGATGATAAATCTACAAAAAGGAAATTCCATTAAAAATTTCATCTTTAAAATAAATTTTAGTGGAGACCGCATATGTACATATGAGTCGGCCGACTCACAGAAGCCTATCCTTTAAAAACAAAAAGATAGGGTGCAAAGAAGGGGCACCATCCAAATCACCTGATTGCATGAAGAATGTGTCCCCACTGTATTGACACGTAGCCAATGTGTGACAAGCAATTTTACCTTCTTTTTTTTTTTTGTCTCCCACGAATTTTTAATTTGAGCACTGGTGTGGGACCCAGCCGTATACGGCGATCTCAAATAATAAGCATGGGTCAAGAAATACCTCTGTTTTTTATTTTTTGAACGGTAAAAAATGACACCGTACTAAATCGTCTCTTATTATTGTCACAAAAATTATCTTTTTGATTGGTCAAAATTAACTCTTATTATTGTTATAAATTATCAGACCATGCACGGGTTTACGGAAAGGAAACTTGCAAAAACTTCCCCAGCATGTCGTTTTTTTTTACGCACTTTTGCGAGCAACTTCCCATAAAGGATCATGTTTCCTAGCAAATATTCCTTATACATTTTTTTTTTTTTTTTTTGACAAAAATACCATTCTATTATGTAACAAATCATTTTCGAATTCTAATAAAAGAAAACACCGGACCGTCTACTTGTACAACGTCGGATTACTCACTTCAAATACCGGATCACTACTTCAAAATATGCGACTGCCCCTTCAAAATGCCGGACCGCCATATCACTAAGTCAAACTACCCCGTCAAAATATCGGACTGTAACTTCAAACGCCGGACCGCCCATTCCAACAAAAAATAATCGCCGAACCATCACCAGGAATACCGGACCGGCCATTCGAGCAAAAAATAATAGTCGGACCGCCGGTTCTAAATGCTCGACTGCCCTCTGCAACGACAATAATTTGCTATATGAAAGAAGGGTATTTTCATCCAAAAAAAATTAACTACGAAAGTATTTGCTAAGAAAAGTTGGGTAGGATAAAAGTACGCAAAAAGTCCATTTTGGGGTTGCAATTTTCCCTTTGTGGAACAAGCATTTTTTAACATATTGAACCTTGCCTAATTCAAATGTTACAAAAGTACTTTTTTTTCCTTTTTTTTTTTTATATAAAATTGTATTTATTTGAATATGAGGCTGAAAATTAGTTTTATAAAGAAATCAAATAAAAATTATAAATTTACAAAAAATTATCAAAGTATATTTGGAGATATTTTGATCAGTTTATATTCAAAATGTATTATTATTATTTTATTTTTTCTCCTTGTAAAATAAATTTACATCTTAAATTTTATATAACTATAATATTTAAATAAAAAAAAATAAGGGAACTAGATTTTGGTCGTTGGTTGTTGCCTCATTTAATGTGTATCATGGAATGAGTGCTTGTGCTCCCTTCCACTCGGGTTAGCAACAAGCTAGGCCCCGCGCTAGCCAACCCAGCCCCAGTCCCTGTGGCGTTGACCTAGGCAAGACCTTGGCCCAAGCCTGAGCTTGGCCATAGCTAGGCTAAGCCAAATAAAAGAAAAAGCAATAAAAGAAAAATTTTAAAAGAAGAGGGCCAGAGCATGCAGAACCAGGCTGGCCTCGACACACGCTCGGTCAGACTGGAGTTGAGGTTGCTTGGCCCTTCTGACCCTAGAGCCACATTTTGTGGTCCAAGCATAGTTTCCAAGGACCGGGCCGGGCCACCTGGCCCAATGCCACCCCCCACCTTCCACCCGTCCATGTGCTCCCATGTCAAAAATAACAATACATTTTTTGTTTTTTCGAAAGTCAAAAGAAAGTAGCATATGCCAATGGTGAGGATATATCGCCTGCATACAAGAACATGTCCGAGTTATACTATTTTTGCCCATGGTATCTACAATGTGCATGCTAGCTTTAAAGGACGTGCTGTCCCTTGGCTGCCCCGCTTACACAATAGTTTGTAAACCAAACGGCTTATATTGAAATATCGGACGGCCAGTATTCCCCACAAGGATGACGCCACTCGGGTTTTTTTTTTTTTTGCGGGAACAAATTGTGCAAATATCTCCCAAATATACTAAATAATTTGATTTAAATAAGGGAACTCTTAAAAACTTCAATTTTGAATTCAAATGACTACACAAACTTTAGCAGACCATAAGGAACCTAAACTAAATAAAATTGCCTTAAAATTGCCCAAAACCAATCCCAAGTTGAAGTAGACCATGAGAGTTTTCCAATGGTCAAAGAATCACTCAAATCATACTTACGATTAAAAAGATTCAAAAAATAACAATTTGATATTTGTGAGACCCAAGTGTCAGGCCTTGGGTCAGGCCGTGTCACAGCCTGGCATGCTCAAACGCGGACTGATAATGCAGTAAATAACCCACTCTTGAAATAAATGAAAATCAATTCTCAATTACTATCTCTTAAAATATAACTCTTTATTCAACAATCAAAACAAGACTTATTTTTTTATGGGAATAGAACAGCTCAATACAAAGTAAAATTTAAAGAACTAAAATTACAAGAGATTATCTCAATCGACGTCAGTACACTTCACGTTGTGTCTCCTCTTTCCGATGGTGCTCAGGATCGATGATCGGTCTCTTGATTCTCCTATTTATGGCAAAACCATCTTAATGGCATAAGGCCTCAATGCCTTAGTCTTTACTCAGGCTCATTGACTTGATCTTTAGAGAGATGAGAGATAGAAATCAAAGAGAGAGGGAGAGATTTACAAGCAAGGGTGTAGACACCCCATTTTTTAAAACTTGCAAATTCCATGATTTTTCTAACCTTAAAAAACTCATAAGACCACATTATTTCAATAGACCCTTAAATCATAGACCACCAAAGTCCATGGTCCCATCCTATGATCCACACTTAGCAAATCTCATAGTTTTAATAAGTATCCATTCCATACGTAGCAAATCCCCAGCTTTTAGTAGTTATCCATTCCACACTTAGCAAATCTCCAGCTTTTAGTAAATATCTATTCGACACCGAACGAATCCCATTGTTTTCATTCTACATCCGCATTAGGCCTATAAGAAAAATAAACTATCGTACCACTTGGGGAGAGGGAAAAATTTTTTGAAAAAAATAAACTATCGTACCACTTGGGGAGAGGGAGAAAATCTTTGGGAAAAATAAACTATCATACCACTTGGGGAGAGGGAGAAAATGTTTGGGGTGGGACGAGTTGGTTGGAGGAGAAAGAAAGGTGGGATGCGAGAGGGTAGAAAATCTAGAGAGAGAAAAGGAGAGAGATAAAGAGAACCAGACCTGCGAGCAAACCTAGATTTAGAAAAGCCCTAGTCTTCAATCATCTTTAAATCAATAAAATTCATTCAACTAGGCCAAGGCCCGGTCAAAACCTAAAGAGAGAAAAACAAGAGGACACCGGCTTTGATACGGGCAAGGCCTCGAAGCCTTGGGAGTCTTAAGCCATCTGGCCCGATCTGGTATATTTCTTTCACTCTTCCTTATTTCTTTTTTTTATTGCATTTTAATTAGAAATAGTTAGTTTATTCTTTTTATTCAGTATTTCGTATTTCGGATCAATGCTAGCTCTGCCACTGATCTTAGAGTAAATATGCCTATTTTTTAGCAGATCTGACCGTATATTAGAATTCGATTTTCCCTACATTCTCTATCACTTCTTTCAAAATCAGTTGTAGTGTTCAGATTCCAGGGATCTTCCTCTGAAGGTCTCACCGATTTGCACCGTAAACAGTTTAGCGACCACCATAGGGCATTTCAAGCTAGATCCGAGTAGGAAATACGACTTTTTATTATTTGTTTTATGTTTTCTTTTCAAAAAAAAAAAATTTGAATATTTGTGGTACATCCTCGCGCTGGTCTTGCTGATCGTAAAACCTAAACGTACATTTTCTCTCCTAACTATTTGTGCTTCCTTGCTCCTCCTCTTACACATTATTTCTAATTTCTTCTTGAACTACTCCATTCTAAAGGGAAAATTAAAAAAAAAACAAAAAAAATATTTTGCTGTCGTTTCACAAGAGAACACGGTTTTTGTTTTTGGGTTTCTGCTGTCCTTCTAAAGGATAAGAAAAAAATGATTTGGGGAATTTTTTTATTTTTTTATTTCCTTTTCTTTAATGATAGGCTTATCTTGTTCCTTTTTTCCCTTTCTTAGATTGTCAAATAATAGGCTTAATGATAAGCTAAGTAGCAGTAACACGAGCTTTTGAAAAGAAGCTCGTCCTTGTCATTGTCTCAAACTTCTGTCCTCAACTTCTGTTTCCAAAAGATGTCCGTCAAATAAAAAAGTCCACACTGCTTTAGGCATCTTTTTTTAAAAAAACAAAATGGATTTCTTTTGAGCTTTTATTTTTTTTGTTTTTTAAAAAAAACCTATTTTGCTAAGAGAAACTTTTTAAGGCCTCTTTGATTAAAAAAAGAAAAAAGGCCAAAAGTTTGTCAAAAAAATAATAATAAAATCTCCAATCTCTTTTAGGGGGCACGTTTTGAAGTCTAAATAAATAAATAAATTGAAACACCATTTTCCATCGAATTCATCTCTTGCTGTCCTCCTTTTGCTATTATGTTTGCAAGCCTTTTGCTTTCCTTTTTTAGCCCTTATCATTATCTTCTTTTTTGTGTTGATCTCTTGCTCATAGCCATCACGCATTTCTATTTCTTTACATCAAAAATTGGTTAACTTGTTATTATCTTGCTGATTTTTTTTTTTTTCCTCATGGCCATCACGCCTTTCTATCTCTTTACCTCAAAAAATTGTTAACTTGTTATTATGTTGCTGATTTTTTTTGCTCATGGGTCTCACATCTTCCTATTTCTTTCCCCAAAAAAGTTGTTAACTTGTTCTTATCTTGCTAAAAGGATAAGGGAGAGATATGAAAGCTCCTATATATCAAATAAAATAGGGAGAAGAAAAGAGAAAAGTAGATTGAGAGGATAGGAAGAAAAATAGTGCGAGAGAGGGAAAAATTTTTAAGGCACGAGAAATAGAAAAAAGACAAAGTTCTTTTTTAAAAAAAGCCACTTGTTTTTCAAAATTTTTTTTTTTTTTAAGGTCATCTTGCTTTCAAAAAAAAAAAAAAAAGAAAAATTCTTTTGCAATAATTTTTTTTTTCTTAAAGACTCATTGTTTAAAAAAAAAAGAAAAAAAGAGAGATCATTTTTGTGGAAAATTGTTTTGTCTTTTTAAGGTCATTCCATCTCAAAAAAAAAAAAAAAAAAGAAAAAAAAAAGAAAATGAGTGGGTGTTTGAGGCTATCCTTCTTATCGACTAAAAAAAAAAAACAAAAAAGGCATATTTAGCTTCTTTTTTTTAAAATAAAAAATCACTTTCCTAAATAAATAAAAAAATCAGAATTAATTTTAGGCATCTTTGTCTAAAAAAAAAGAAAGATATCTTTTAAAGGCAATCTTGCTTTCCAAAAAAAAAAGAAGAAAGATGTAAGGCATTTCTCATTTCTGAAAATTAGGTATCTTTGTCTAAAAAAAAATTCTTTTAAAGGCAATCTTGCTTTCAATTTTTTTTTTTTTTTGAAGCATTTCTCATTTTTGGAAATGAAAATTTTGCTTTGCAAGAAAAAAAAAACAACTCTAAAAGCTTATTTGGTTTCAAAAAAAAAAATCACTTTTGCTACAAAAGTATTTGTTTTTAAAGCCACTTCATTTTTTTTTAAAAAAAAAAAGGGATCTGCACTTAAAAAAAAAAGAATTCACCTTTTTGGCCCCTCCGTCTTTCAAAAAAAAAAATATTTGTAAAAAAAAAAAAAATCTCTTTTCATTTCTTTGCTTGTGATTCAACATTTTGCTACTTCTCTCTATTCATAAAAAAAAAAAAGAAAAAAAAAAAAGAAAAAAAAAAAAGAAATTTCCAGGGTCGCCTGCACTCTCTCTCTAATTGTACTCTGACGAAGTCACCCTAGGCTCGGGGCGCGCTCAACTAGCCACAGGTTATGCCTAGTTCCACTTTCATTTACTGTATACCTTCTTAGGGGTTGCTTATCCCCACATCTAAACTGTGTTTTTGCTCAGTCAAAAATCCGACCCGAAGCACACCTCACTTGGCACGATTTGTGCCCAGTGCTCACATTTTTTTTTTCATTGTGTGCCTGCTTGCTTGCTACTTTATTTTTGCTTGCATGCTTCGTTACATACTCATGCATACATCGAACCAGGAATGCCTGGGAAACCAACAAATATTTTCGAAAACCCCCAAAATCCACAGTAACTGCGTGAGGGAACCTAACATTGAGAGCCGAGGCGGTTAGGATTCGTGTAACTTTAACTGTGAGTGCCCATCCGTAATCCTTTGCCTCAAAGCAACTCAACACATAGTAAGACCTGGTGAAAATCCTATAACAAGAAGCCAGGACCTACGTGGGGACCTACTCACCCTAGCCGCATTTCAATAGTTCGGAACCCACTCAGACCGAACCTACCCATAATTTAGGGAAAACGTTTTCGAGTGCTATGTTGCTTATCTTAGTTGTTTAATTTAGCTCTCAGTCCGGATCCGCTTCTGGTCCGATCTAAAACTCTCTTGGTCCAAGCCCAGGCTTGTACTCAGCCTAGCCCAGGTCCAAACCAGGTTCACACGCAGGTTCGAACCTAGGCCCCCTTTTGGTCCGAGCCAAGGGCTCGTGCCTAGCACAACCTTGATTCAGTTCCACATCCAGTCTGAGTTTTATAACCATCTTGGTCCAAGCCTAGGCTTGCACCAAGCTCAGTCCAGGTTCGAACTAGGTTCACACCCAAGTCTGCACCTAGACCCACTCTTGGTCCGAGCTGAGACTCGTACTCATCTAGTCTAAATCTCAGTCTAAGTTCTAACATAGGTTTAAGCTTAAAGTTGCCTCTAAAGCTAGACTAGGCATACCCTAGTTTAGGGTCTACACCAAAACCCATTGAGTCTAGTAAGTTTCATCCAATCTGGTCCTAACCTAGGTCTTAGTTAGGGTTTCGCCCCTAGAGTCAGACTAGGTCTTTCTTAAGACGTCGAATCTAGATCTCAGCCTAAGTCTAGATTCTAGAACCGAGTCAAAAACAGTCACCATGTCGGTCACCCAGGGTGATTATGATGATTACTCCACAACCGACTACAAACCTAACCTTCCTAAACTTAGGGACCAATATGCCACAATCCCTTGGGATTATGGCCAGAATCCAGGTCCGTCCATTTTTGGATGCTCAAGTATTCAATTAGAGGCAGAATCCCAAGGATCAGCTCCCAATCCTAAGATCTGTGTAGCTCAAAAACTAATTCTACTCGAAAGACTTTGAATAGTCAAGGGGTTCGACCTGGTGTCATACTACAAGGGCTCTTAAGCAACCAAAGTAGAAGTTGAGTGAGGGAAGAAGTTCATGTTGTATCAAACGCTCATTCCCATAATCCGAACCAAAATAACACTGAGGCACAGCGATCTCGAAACCAAGGCTCACTTAAGTCTAGGGAATCTGAACTAGCCTCAAGCCACCATAGTGCAACTCATGATAACCTGAACCTTGTACGAAATAGGGTTATCGACCTGAACCGATCCTTAAGTGAACCAGGTATCCAAGCTATCCTCCAAAGTTTAATTGACCGAGGTTACACTGTTCATACCTTAGCACATGGGCCGGTTCCAAATCAGTTTAGTAGTATAGGGCAACCCCTAAGACAACCGAGTCAACCGATTCTTCAATCGGTCCCAGCAGTCCATCCGGTCCAACAGATCGTGCAATTTTCGCAGCCAGTGGTGACACCTATGGGACAATACATCGCTCAGGCACAAGTACATCAAACCGTCCTGACGACTGCGGCTCATCAGCCTCAGGTCCATACGGCCCAATACATACCCCAAGCCTTGACTCATCAGTCTACACTTGGGAACCCACTAACTGGTGGGCCTACTATCATGTCGAATGCCAAGTACGAAGGAACCATGAAAATAATACAAGATATGCTTGTAAGAATGGGCATTCAAGAAGTTTTACCCCCGAAGGCCTATGTTCATGAGACCCTCAGAGGCATGGAAGAACTTCCCTTCAAATTCATCATTCCATAATTCTGAAACAAGTTTAACGGGAAGAGAGATCCAGATACTCATGTTGACGCATACCTCCTCTCCGTTCGATCTTTGCGAGATAGGCCAAATCAACTGAAGGTCATATTTTAGCAAACATTGTCCGGCGAGGCTCTAAACTGACATTGAAGAGTGATGAGTACTCAACCCCACATCACTCCAGATAAAATGTTTAACCTATTCATCTCCCTCTATCCCTGGGCGAACTCAGTGCAACAAAGAAAAATCCGGGAGAATCCTTCGAGGACTTCATCAATTAATTCCATGAGGCGGCAATATGGGTCATCGAATGTCAACTCATGGAGCCAACCAAAATCTCTTTGCCCCTAGAAAATGGCGCTCCTGAATACAGGACCTTCTTCACCCAAGGACTTATCCCCTACTCTTTGGACTCCATGATTGAGCAGGTGGCATGTCACAAAAGGGATAGAGGAACACTACTCAGCACTAGGCCCTTGAATAAACCGATAACTACTCCCTAAAATAAAAACAAAAACAACAACAACAACAACAACAACAACAATAACAAGGGGAATCCTTTTGATCAGGTTAATGAAATTGTCATTAACAGGTCGGCTTGAGGTTTAGCTACTCAACGCAACTATCAGAACCAAAACCAAAAGGGTCAACCTAGAGTCAACACTCAAAATAACAACCAAAGGCAAGAGGATAATTTCACTCCTCTCAAAGACCTGTTAGAAAAAGTACAGGAATTACTCTTGTCTAGAAACATGGTTTACCTCCCGCCACCATTCCAAGTCACGGACGAGACCAAGTGGTGCAAATGACACCAGAATCATGCACATGACACTCAAAATTACTATCATTTGAAACGAGTTATTCAAGGGCTGATTGATAGGGGGGACATCACTGTCCCACAAAAAAATCAACCTTTTGAAGGGCCTAATCAAAAGGTGGGTATCTTTGTAAATCCTCTCCTCGAAAAAACAGTCACAACAACTGAAAAGACGGGAGCCCATGACAACTCGAAAGGGAACATTGTCATTCACATGATCGAGAGTAGGGATGAAGAAGATGACCCGGCTCAATTCATATTTGCTTGAGTCGCCTTTTGAGATGAACCTAGTTGTAGATGGTGGAGAAGCAAAGAGCCCAGATGTGACTATTCCCAAAGATTTGACACCTTCACTAGAGCCAACACAGCTCAAACCTTTAGAAATAAGGGGGTCACCTGGGCCACCTTGACTTTCTAAATGATCCACCCATCTGGGACAAAGAATTAAAAACTGATGACCCAAGTGGGTCGCCTCTTCAAAAGGCGACATTTCCAAAGCCTAACTGGGGCAGGAGCAGAACTCTGATAACTGGGGCACCCCCATATCAAGAAAGTTCATCTTATGAATAAAAGAAACAGAAAGCCCTGCAGGGGCAACCCAATCAAACTAGTCAATAGGAGCAATCTCCTCTCATGAAGAGGACACAACATAGGCAATTAATGAGATTCAACCCTCATTTGTTCACTCCCAACATGCCATAAGGCCATCTGAGACCAACTTAATCGCTGCTCTGGTGTAAGAGTCTCACCTAAGCTTGAGCACTGAGAAGGAGGCTACTATGAAGTTAACTTTCGAAAAGCAACACACAATTTGCAATAAAAAAGATAATCGAAAAGGAGTTAGGTGATCACTCACCCTTTGCAAATAACCAAATGAGGCATTCATGCCTCATGCTTCAAAAGGCACTAACACCTAATGTGTAACATAAAGTACTCTATTAACGGGAAAACCCTGATGAGCTTATCCGTCCATGCAAAAGATTGAGGGATTAGGAAATTAATAGTGATTTTTTTTTTTTGTCCCAAAATCAAGGTTCAAGTAGAGTAGTACAAAGGTTCAAAGGAAAAGTTTGATGAAAATTCAACAACTACTGTTAAAGAGATATTGGATGCCAACCTGGGGCGAGGGAAATCAGAGGATAACAGATATTAGAACCTCCCTGCCTCTTGGAGGAGGGAAAGATGATCAAATTCCTACATGATCTTAGGATGAATTGCTGCAACAAAAAAAAAAAAAGCCACATTGACTCTTCTTCCTTCTCCTCCCTCTTCCTTTGTCATTATTTTCTTCAAAAAAAAATCCTCTGAGCTGAAAATCTGAAAGGGACCTCAAGCATTGGAAAAAAGGCTATCGGGTTGAACACCCGAAAGGGACCCCAGAGCGATTAAAAAAAATTAAAAAAATCTGAAAAGAACCCCAAGCATTGGAAAAAAGGCTACTGGCTAAACACCCGAAAGGGACCCCGGGGCGATGAAAAAGAAGAAGTTCTCTCCTTCATTCTATTCTCCAAAGTCCTTTCTCTCTAAACATCTTCTTTTTCTTCTCTGTGAGTTAAAGTGGTGTCAAAAGAAAAATCAATGAGCATTAGCCTGATGGAATATTGTTAAGGTCCTCGATCATCTAGAGCTCGAAAGGTGGAAGATCGATGAATGAAATCAAAAATCCAAATAGATTCTGAATACCTAGGTGTAGTATCCTTTTTTTTGAAGACTATGTTTTGCTAAAAAATTCAAAGAACTCTCTTTCGAATTGAAATACAGGAGCTGAAGTTGGAAGATAAAGAAATGCTTGATGATTCCTTATCTTGAAGATTCAAGCAATGACTCGATACCCTCACATAGGGTCCACCAAAGGGGTCACAAGTTGTTAAACTATAAGACCCATGCTTAAAAAAAAAATAAAATAGTTTTTCTTTTGGCAACACCACCCGTGTCGTCGAGCCAAAAAATAAAAAAATAAAAAGTAAAAATAAAAAAAATTCAAAAAGAAAACGCTCCTCACTGGCATGAGCCTAAACTGCCAACCAATTTCAAATAATAAATAAAATAAAATACAAAATAAATGCTCCCCGGTGGCACAAGCCTAAATTGCCAACCAAAATGCAAATTCAGAAAACTTCAAACTCGTGCGACGTAAAAGAGCCGAGACAAGAAAAACGTCAAACTCATGCAATGTAAAAGAGCCAAGACAAGAAAAAATCTAGTCCCATATGACATAAAAGGTCGGGTGCATTCAGAAAACATCTAGTGCCGTATGTCGTAAAAGGTTGGGTGTATTCGAAAAACGTCTAGCCCCGTATGACGTAAAAGGTGTGGTGTATTCAGAAAACGTCTAGCCCCGTATGACGTAAAAGGTCGGGTGTATTTAGAAAATGTCTAGCCCCATATGACGTAAAAGGTCGGGTGTATTCAAAAAACGTCTAGCCCTGTATGATGTAAAAGGTCAGGTGTATTAAAAAAACGTATAGCCCCTTATGATATAAAAGGTCGGGTGTATTCAGAAAATGTCTAGCTTCGTATGACGTAAAAGGTCGGGTGTACTCAGAAATGTCTAGCCCCGTATGATATAAAAGGTCGAGTGTATTTGTTTAACCCCGTATGACGTAAAAGGTCGGGTGTACTATCCATCGCTGCAAGACATTAAACTGCTTAAAGGCTCTATGGTTGTAGGAGCTAAAACTACTAACTAAAAATTTATTTTTTGAAATATCTTTTTCATTTCAAATTTGTTTTTTGAAATATCTTTCTCATTTCAAAAAATTTTAATTATATGTCTTGTGCTTTCAAAAACTTTAATTTCTTTGTTAAAATCGTAAACTGTCCAAGTTTTGGGTTTTATTTCAAAATCTCCCTATTTTCAAAATTTCTAAAATTTATTTTAAAACGAAGGAGTTTGGACACCCATATATGATGATCACGGTGTTGCCACCTCTTCTCTCTCTTCAGAATTGACTTGGCCTAACCTTTTCCTAAACAGGTGAAACCTATGAAAGACCTTAGGAAACCTTAAGGAAATCAACAAAAATGCTAGGTTTAAGAAATTTGAAATTGTGAAAGCCCCTGAAGTTAAGTGACATGGCCAGAAAATCCAACTCAAGTTTCAAGCTTGTGTAACTCACCGACATCTCACGCCGAAAACCCTAGGAGGAAAATGCCCTAGGTGGGTAACCGGGAAATGCAATGTCTTGGAGGGATAGTTAGTGTGCCCTCTAACCATGAAATGTCAGGATGAAATTTAAAATATTTGCATTATCTTTGTCGTTCACCTGCCACTCGAAGGACAGGGAACGCCAAAGAGTGTCTACTTCTTTGCCACTCACTTGTCTCTCCTAAGACAGGGAGCCCCAAAGAGGGGCAACTGTAGACACCCATTTTTTAAAACTGGCATATTCTATGATTTTTCTAACCATAAAAAACTCATAGGACCACACTATTTCAGTAAACCTCTAAACCATAGACCACCATAGTCCATGGTCCCATCCTATGACCACTCTTAGCAAATCCCATAGTTTTCATAGGTATCTATTCCACACCTAGCAAATCCCCAGCTTTTAATAGTTATCCATTCCACACTTAATAAATCTCTAGCTTTTAGTAATTATCTATTCTACACATAGTAAACCCATTGTTTCTATTCTACATCCCCATTAGGCCTATAAGAAAAATAAACGGTCGTACCACTTGGGGAGAGGGAGGAAATCTTTGGGGTGGGACGAGTAGGTTAGAGGAGAAAGAAAGGTGGGACATGAGAGGGTAGGAAATCTAGAGAGAGAAAAGGTGAGAGATAGAGAGAACCAAACATGTGAGCAAACGTAGATTTAGGAAAACTCTAGTCCTCAGCCATCTTTAGATCAAGAAAACCCATTCAACCAAGTCAAGGCCTGGTCAAATCCTGAAGAGAGAAAATCAAAAGGACACCGGTTCTAATACGGGCGAGGCTTCGAAACCTCGAGAGTCTCGGGCCATCTGGCCCGGTCTGGTATATTTCTTTCACTCTTCTTTGTTTCTTCTTTTTAATGCATTTTAATTAGAAATAGTTAGTTTATTTCTTTTTATTCATTGTTTCGTATTTTAGATCAATGCTCTCTTTGCTACTGATCTGATAGCAAATCTGCCCATTTCTAAGCAGATTTAATGTCAGATCAGAATTCGATTTTCCCCATATTCTATATCACTTCTTTTAAAATCAGTTTGAGGTGTTCAGATTTGAGAGATCTTCCTATAAAAGACTCCCCGATTTGCACTGTAAACAAATGGGATCCTCCCCTTTGCTACCCAATATCAAAACCACCACCTAACCTCAAGACTGCCAACAAGAAAGCAAGAGAGAGAGAGATGATGCTGGTTGGGGTGTGCTCCTTCTTGTAAACTCGAGAGAGAGGTGTGGCCCTCTTAAAACTTGGAGATAGAGAGAGAGATTGAAGCCTTGGGTGGCGCGTGCCAGCTTATGGAGAAATCTTGGAGAGAGATATCCCCTTAGAGAGAGAAGAGAGAATTTGTATAGAGATTTTACGAGGTGGGGGAGCCTCTTTAATAGATTTTCTATGCATTTGGGTTTGCTTCAATTTGTTGGATCAAATCTTAACTGACGATCTAAGGAGATTAGTGGGGTGAGAGATGTGCGTCATTCATTCTTTTGGTCCACTATCAAAATTCAAAATGATGTACTAGAGCCTTATGCTCTTTTTCCTAAATCTATTATCATCAAATCTTTAAATAAAGTGTATATCTTACTTTCTATTTTAGTACATCCATTCATTATTTCTTCAATCAAACAATCTTGACTAAAAAATTTACTAAATATTTTAAATATTTAAATCTATTATGTAAGTTAGCTTTATTGTGAAAAGAATATCTAACCTACAAGGGATAACTATCACCTAAACTTGGTGATCAAGGTTTTTCCCTATGGGTGCGGCGTGTTACACGTGGGCCCCACCCAATTCCCACATGTGACAAATTGGGCCCCCATATTTATGGAGGATCTCACATAATTTTAGAAAATATTTCATTTTGATTTTAGAATTTTTAAATATCATATTTTATTTAAAACATTGAAAAACTAATTTCTTTTAATATATAAATCCAAATAACAAAAAAAATATTAGAAGATTTATAGAATTTTAAATAAACATTTTAAAATTATATAATATAAAATTAATTAGAACTAATTAATTTTGATGGGAATCAGATCCATTAGATCTACGAATTTATCAATAATATACGAGAGCACTCCACCTTCAACGGCGGACCATAATCCACCTAGCTTTCTCAAACTGACCTAGTAGTTCCCACAACCCATAGTCTACTACAGGGGCTCATGATTAGACTACTAAAGTCAGTTAATAGAATAAGGGAAGTAATATCAGTTTATAAATTTCAGGTTTTCCCTTAGAGACAAAAAAAATCATGATCCTCCAGACCATGATGCAACCATGACTCTATGGTGCGTAAGGGTCATCTCTCTCACATGTACACATTTCACCCTCCTTGGTAAATCTCAATACGATTATCTATGTACATGCCATGTGATGAGATAACGATGAGGTTTTTAACCCCGTCTCTAAAAGCTATTCATCACACGCAAGGGCCGTACAGTCCCTCAGCTCTCATCTAGGCATAATCTGACCTCAACAAGGGCTAACCCACTAAACCATTCTCGGTAGATCCCTATGCCCAGGTATATTGGATTTTTCCAAAACTCGGCTGGCCTAGCATGTTGAGCGTAGTCCGAGCATCGGTAAATCACATTTGCTGATGTATGGTCCACACAAGGACCACACTCCCACTGAGTTTATGTTTCACTATATAAAATACTCATACAAGCTCTCATGAGGCCTTCAAAGGCCACTTAAACCGATCAAATTCCAGTCCATGTACTATCCCTAAGGTCCATGTTTTTCTTCCAATGACTCAAGACCCCAAACAACCTCAATATGAAATTTCATTTTATAAGTGACTCAATTTTACAAAAACAATAGTGTGTTAGTGTTGGATCTTAATATGCACAAATCCCCACTTCATTTTGCATTCCCATGGACATAATTTCAGCCATCGAACGTACCCGCTTGAAGGCGTAACTTTATCAAGCACTTATCATGTGGTTGCTTTGTCGTTTGCAAACCTAAATACAATCTAGGACACATGAAAGGAAAATTGTTTCATGCGGGCTGGACCGCATGACTACATATGCGGTCCAAAAAGTGTAAAGCATCCATCTTAAAGATGGATGCAAGTAGGTGTTCCATCTAAAACAATGGAAACTAACTGTCCAAATGTTTTCTTACTAGAATTATTATATCTAGCTTTTAAAATTTACTTATTTTTTCATATTCATGATCACCATGTTAGAGATTACATGTCTTTAAAAGTTAATTCCAAAAATCCATTTCAAAAATAGATTTATTAATAAGCCTGCATTTCTACATATGTGGGCTCGGTCGCATAGAACCCGAATCCCTCATGAGATGAATGGAAATGGGGCTAAGAGAAGGTTGGCTCTGATCCCACTTGATCGGTGTAAAGACCACTCCCTTGTTATGTGCACTTCAAAAATTTCAATTCAAGGGACTCTTTACACCTTTTCACACATACGTTTGAATCGAAACTACATCAATAAGGGACTAGTATATTTGAAAGGTGGCTATATAGATCATGGATTGTGTGTTACAAATTAAAATTTTTTAGGAACCACACTCGCGTGTCAATTTAAAATTGCCACTTACAATTCAAAGCAATAAAAAAAAGCTATTGCAAATCAAGAACCTTCCCATGCTGCCATCTGACAAAATCTTTTATTAATAAAACTCAGAAAAATTATAATAACAAATGAATCAAGAATAATGAGAAGTTTTTTACTGGAACAAGTTGCTTCGAAAGAATTTTGGTACACCGCACTCTGAATCACCTAGTCCGATGCCAGTCTGCTAACAATCCTTGTTGATTCTCCTTAAGATGTGAAACATTACAGTAATATAGAATATTATATGAGGTATAAGAGAACCTAACCAAGAAAAGTGAAACCTAAACACATTAGGGCAGACACCTTGATCCAAGGTCTATGCTACTATTAGGTGGGGCGTCCCACTCTAAGCTATTTTAGGTGGGGTGAGCCACACTTAATGGGCTAGAGAGAAAAAAAAAAGAGAGAGAAAAGGGGCATGTGGAGGAGAAAAAAGAGAGAAAGAGGAAAGGGGCATGTGGAGGAGAGACAAAGAAGAAAATATGGATGAGAGAGAGAGAGAGGAGAGACAAAGGAGAAGGAGAAGAAAATGTGGACGACAGAGAGAGGAGAGCCAAAGGAGAAAAAAATGTGAAGGGGAGAGAGATAGAAGTTTTTCTAATATTAAATCATGGGCCACGACCTTTATAGTGGTTATGGGTTAAAGTTTTCCACCTTATTTAATATTCAATCTGGTTACTTGGTCCGTATTGATCTACATAATGAAAAGTAATTGTTTGTCTTAGTGTCTTATTTCCTAAAAGTGGTTGTTTGTCTTAGTGTCTTATTTCCTAAAAGTGGTTGTTTGTCTTAGTGTCTCATTCCCTAAATCAACCATAATGATAGAGGTAAGGACTTAGAACTTTTATCCCTTGGTTTTCATGACTCATTCGCTTTAATAGAAATATAGAAGCTTTAAAAAACTTCTATAACACTTGAACAAGCTTTCATAACATTCCAAGCTTTTTTCAAAATAATTTCCAACTTAACTTGGTCAAAACAAGTAAGAAAAGAACACGATAGAGAAGGGATTATAGGCCTAGGACCCCTAGTGGGCCCCATGCCCCTCACCTATTGAGCATCCAGGTTCTCACTTAAATTTAAAAGCCTCAAAAGGCAAGGATACTAAGGAGGAATAAAAATATAGACGCGGTTAGCATGCAACAAAATTATGGATGCCAAAATATGGACGCGGTTAGCATGCAGCCAAAATATGGACGCGTTTAAATTCCAACTTGAATGATATTAAATTCAACTATATCAAATTCAAACCAGGGTATGAATATTATGGCCAAATACTACAAATAATATCGGCTGCAAACATCAGATCATAGATAGGATTGTTGCACACAATTGCAAGCTGAACGAGAACATTTGATCAATTCAAATCACCCAATATATGAGATTTTTTTTAATGGAAAAGTATACAAAGTGACCATTTACTCTTAATACAAGGAGGTCATAATCACTTATGTCTATCTTATTTCAAATCAGATGGTTTTGAGTGTATCGGTGACTAAACTCCAAGTCCAAAAAAAAATTTCTCCAACTTTGTGGCACAACCTAAGCTATCCAATTTGACATTTAATGGCTAGTACTATTGGTGACGTCCAGTATACACTCCCTTTCTAATAGGGTTTGAACTGTATGATGTTTGATTCAATTATACGCAAATGTGTAGAAAGAAATTTGACCAATAACCACATTAAATAGGCCAATAATAAGTTCATTCAAAGCCAAATGGATGGTGGAATAAAGCCCAAAAACGGGAAAGAAACTTTGCCCTAAAAACTTTAATTTCACCCCCTAAAAACCCAAAATGACCATGCCTTGGTCATTTGTGGGATACTTAGGTGCTCCGGTGCAATGGATATCCTGCCATGAATGCTTGAGACACTTCTAGGTTGAGAGAGAGAGTGAGATAAAGCTTTAGTTCCAAACCTTGGTGTGAGGATCTTAACTTTAAGGGACTTAGAGACTAAGTAATTAAAAAAAAGGGAGCTCTAAGGTGAGAGTGCTTTGATACAAGGGCACTATCCAATAACAAAAGAGCACTTGATTCTCAACAAAATGGAGATTAAGATCAAGTAATCAAGACCTTTTGAAGGGATCTTGAAGCTTAGATCCTAGAGATCTAGAGAGAGTGGATACCTCAAAGAAATCCCTAGGGGAGAGAGAGAGAACTTAGGTGGAAAAAGAGCATCAACCTCCAAACCTAGGATGTGAAGTATTTAGACCAAGGAGGTGAGATTGAACAATCACATCGAAGGATAAAGACCATTAGAAACCCTAGGATAATCACAACTATAAGAGTATAGAGCTCTTAAATAAGAAAGGGAGGATGCCCTGTAATTTTGAGCATAAAGTTTTAACTGCCTAAGACAAGATCAGAACCTAAGATCAAGAGTTTTGAGAAACTTTGAGAGGTTATAGAAAAATCTAGCTTTGGGTATGCCAAAGGTGAAGAATAGGTGAAGGAGATGTTTCATCTAAGAGAGTCATAGTAGTTTGAAAATTATAAAAAAATATTTGTATATTTTTCAAGAATAAAAAAAATACTTTTGTTTTAATTACATCCATACCTTTTGTCTACTCAAAGTGCCCTTCACAGCCTTAATAGGCTGCCATGATTCTTGGGCATCACTGCCCTATTAGAGTTGTGATAATGCACCATCATGGGCCTTGGTGCCTTGGATGCTTTTGATGCATGCAAGGGTATATAGTTGACAATGCATTGAGCATCACTGCCCTATTAGATCCCTAATACACAGGGTATATTGGGCATCACCACCCGGTTAGAACCTTGATGCACAGAGTGTATTGGGCATCACAACCTTAATAGGGCCATAATAATGCATCACAGTTTGAATAGGGTTGTGACGCCGAAGAGAAACCACTAAGGCAAGTCTGGGTTGTGAAGAGCATCTAGGGTCTATATACAAAAGAATGTTGGGTATGAACACAATTCTTAAAAAATCCGATATTTTTAAAATTTTTGGGAATATAAGAATATTTTTGCTAATGTCCTTAATAATTTTCCTCTATTTTGAAAAGGTTGCCCAATTGCTTTATTATAAAACTAGAAGGTTCCCATGAAGTGGTTGTTGCTTGCAAGAGTCTCCTCCTACTTATTTCATCCCCTCATAGTAGTTATTCCTTATTTTTCTTTATTTCATCCCCTCATAGTAGTTATTCTTTATTTTTCTTCATTGTTACGTTCATAAATATTTTTTCTAGTTGTTTCTACTATTTGGGACATTAAATTTCTTTCTATTTTTGTTCTTCTTTCTATTATTTGAGACATTAATTTTCTAGCTTTGCATTGTTTTTCTTGCTTTTATTGGAATTTTTGTAAGAGAAACCACAATCTTATTCATATCAAGCCCAAAAATAACTACAAATTCTGGGACACCATACTAGATGAGCTTGAAATGAGAAGAGAAGCAACATGTTCTCTTAGTGCCATGGCCATCATTCAACTTGGAGATTGAGTGAGTTGCTGGTCACATTCTTCTCGAGCATTTGGATATCGAAGGTAGGGAAGCGTATCTCATCAGAGCATTTAAAGTTGGGCAAGCTCGGGCAAGGTATCACACTTGTGGCATCGTGTTTGTCGATGCAGACATAGACTTCATAGAGTTGAAAATTTCCCTCCAAGTTGGTGCTGCATCGGATCCCGACCTCCTCCCCTAACTCAATCTTCAGTGCTTTTTTAATGTCTGCAAGTTGGTATAGTCGACCATCTGGCACAATGCCTGCAATGCTCCCCACATTCTCAACAAAATCAATAACTATTAAAACCCGTATGAGATCTACACTACCCTCACCTGAAGATCAACTCTGAACTATTTGTTATCATGTTCTTGCGGAAATATGAACCCATGAAACAACTACAGATGGGAATTTTACATTGATTAATTTGTGAAGATAAAAACTACAAGCACAAAAAAATTAGATATGTATTCTATTTGATCTTACTCCATTAAATGATGTAGATTATAGTGGAATATTACTTCGTGTTTCCTCTTATGTTTTGCCATTCTGATTATTTGAACATGTGATCTATTATCGAAGAAGTACCACTTATCGTGCGTGGTGCATGATAGCCAGACTTATTTAATTAGAGGGATTAGGATAACAAAACCAAGGTTTAGGAGTAACTGACCATGGATTCTAAGGGCTTTGATGAGGTTGATTTCACGGTGGATGATTATGCCTTGCACAAAGTACTCAAATAGGCCGAGGTTTGAACAGACCCCATTGTTCTTCCACAAGGACTTCCACATTGATTGTCCGTTGTTGCTTGGGCACTTGATGCTAGACCACACATCAGACAGACTCTCCTCCAGGTCCTCCAACTTATCCCATTCAATTTAATCACAAGCAAACAAATTTTAATCAACCTCCAGCTCAATCAATCTAAAGTAGTGTTCGTGGCAGTTTATTGAATGGACCCGCAACGAATGGCGCCGTTCGTTGCGGTTCCGTGTGAATTTTTAGACCGTCATGGACCTAGTATATCCATAACAGTAGCTGCCACGAACATGATAGGTTTGTGGCGATCGAAAAATGCATGCCCTCCAATTTTTTTTGGACAGCGATTGGCCTATGGACGAAATCACTATAGCATTTCGCCCTTAGGCGTTGCGTAGATCCTTCCATCAAGCATTTCCTTTCCTATATGTGTTAAGTCAATTGCCATACATGTGTTATTATATCTACAAATCTCTAAAAAAAGGTTCCAATTATCTATATGACTGCGATTGTAGTCTGGTGATTATAACTGCACCTAAAAAATCAATAGAATGTTGTATTAGACAGTTTCATCAAGATCCTGAAATATATGGTCTGTATTAAATGAGAACAATCAAACTAAACCATTTAAATGCTCCAAAGACATTTTTTTCCAAGATCTTTATCTTGGAGGTCCGTAGGATGGATTTATAGAGTTTAGTTCCTCAATCTCTAAAAAACATAGGTTTTTTGAGGTGCGGTTAGCATGGACTACAATTTAAATAAGGAATCGGGCTTGGGCTTGAGTTTTGAGTTGTTAGTTGTAGGCATTAGCAACGCTGCATCTCTTGTTTGATTCCTACCATAAAACTACCGTAAAAAAAATACAATTTCTATTGTACATGTACAATTTCCTCTAACAAATATTACCACTTGATGCAAATTGCATCTAAGATTTTTATTTTTTGTTGGTACTGAATTTTAGAGATATTCATATATGGGTTCAAAATGAATTTTTATTTTATTTAGTATGGATTTTTTAGTTTGTAGGATTCCATGATTCTATTTTTGATAGGATTGTTAGATAATTAGAAAGAGAATGATGAAAGAGGGTTGATTACCTAAAGGGTAGAAATATTTTCTAGAAAATATGATCTATGAGAGAAAATAGAAAAGTTTGGAAAGGGGTATTTAGTTAAGATTTAATTAGTTCCTATTTTATTGGGTTTGTAGGTGAGGTTATGGGTGAATTGTGGAGGAGTTGATAAGGTAAAAGAAAGATTCATATTTTTATGGGAATTAAGATTTGAGGGGAAGATATGGCTAAAATAGAGATAGATTAATGTGGGGGAGAGAGAGAGAAAGAGAGTCTATTTTTTGTTGTTCTTATTATTTCTTTTTGGCTTGTATTTAAGGTGGAATTTCACCTTAGAGAGGAACTTGGATATTTGGTAGAGATTTTTTTATGAATGAAGAAATGGAGTTTCTTCTTTCTATGGTTTGATTTACAATCATATTATTCCTTTCTTGTTTAAAATCGAAAGACAGCCGAATTTAATTTTCCGGACTTTTTTTACATCAACACTTTTCCCAAGACTTTCATTGTATTCCTTTTGGGAGTTAGTTTTTATGTTAAGTTTTAGAAAATCGTGATCTTTTTCTTGTTTTCGAGATGAGGGAGGGAATTTGTGCCTAAGATGAAACTATGCAAAAATAAAATAAAATCTAAAAATTGTTGAAATGAAGTCCAAGATCCAGATTATGGAGAAGAGGTTGTTAACCAACAATAGGCGTGCCTAAGCTTTTAAGGGCCCTAGGTTAAAAATCACAATTGTTAAACTGTTTTAAGGAATTGGATTGAAAATCACAATAGCGAATAGAAGTTCGCTGTTAGGTTTAAAAAACAAATACCTCAATAGAATGGGCCTAGTCCATGTCTATTTCACAGTAGTAGTTTTATAACAATATTGACCAGTGTTTTAAAACGCTTGATTAGTGGGGCAAGTCATTGACCCACAAATCCATATTGGATCGTTGGATTGGTGATCCAAATTGGGTTCAGATTGGTCCAACTCATTGATTCATAAAATATTAAAAAATAAGTAAAATAAGATAAAAAATTAATTGGGATTCATGGGGAGGGGAATTAAAGACGGCCTAAGAAAACATAAGATAAACTTAAAAATAAAATAATAAAATAATTTTTTTTTTTTTGTTTAAATTTATAAAAAAAACTCAGTTATAACCTCTAATTTTGAATTTATGTTTTTTTTTTGTTTTAAAACTCAGTTATAAACTTTTTTAGGAGTTAGTTTCTCTGTTAAGTTTTAGAAAATAACCGAGTTTTAAGACACCACTAGTGACTATTATAATTTGAAATGGGTATTTAAACATAAATTCAAAATTAGAGGAGAAAACGGTAAAACAGGAAAGTGACCGAAAAAAAAAAAACATTGATAAGCATGGAGAAATGTCTTAAAGTTATAGTATTTTATTTCAAAAAATGACCTTCTTTTCTTTAATAGTAGCCCTTTCTTTTTTTTTTTAAGATAAGGGTGGCTATTTTCAGTATTTGTGAAAGTACTTGTTGTTATTTCTTGTTTCTACCATCTTGCCCTGATTTAATGGGAAAGGTTTCTATGATTCCCCTACAGTATAGAAGTTCCATCCTCCCCCTACTATCCAGCCGTCCAATTTTGATCAAGAAAGCCACTTGTCGTTTGATCTTAGATCCGACATCTCAAAGTATTTTATTTTTAGGTTTTTGTTTTTTGTACAAATTGTATGAATATGAAATTCGGTATGTGTTATCTTCTCATTGGGGCGCACTTATAAAAAATACTAAAAATAATTTTTTGATAAAATATAATGACCAAAATACCCAACCTTCAAAGGTATTTTGGTCATTTTATTTTATCGCAAATATTTTTTTTATATTGTTTGCTAATGCGAGTTTAATAGAGGAATGGACGTCTATAATTTGGTGTCAAAATAGTTTATAGAAAAAAATTAAAAATAAAATAGTGTAGAGACCTGACATTGAGATTGCGACAATCTTAGCCCTCCATTCAAAATGGAGGGTTGGATAAGGGGAGGATAGAACTTCTATAATGTAGGATAAGCATATAAAGCCTGCCCTAATTTAATTACATAAGCATAGAACGCTTGCCCTAATTTAATTTATGTAGTGTTAACCATTTTCTAGGCCATGGTTAGGGGAGTAGTACCTTTGAGAAGTCAAAGGATTGTTCGTTTGGGCACTTTCTGAGCACGGCACCGACGGAGGTGGTGGCGTACAGGCCGACAATGAAGAAGTTTTCGTCAGGCTCACCAGTTGTTGGGAGGCAGCAACCTTTGCCCGATTGTGCACAGTATGATCCTGGCCACTGCAAACACCAAATTCACCTCAACCTTATTTGAGCTCATCAGTTTGAGAAACATATGAACTTCCTGGGCACGCTTTTCTCACCAGGAAATAATTCTTCAAGAGAGTTTATTTCAATTGAATTGTTTATTCCCATGTTTGTTTCTCAGAAAAGCAATTGTTAAATACAACTAACTTTCTCATATTTGTTTTCTGGGAAACAAGTGGTTGCTGTAACAGGTGGGAAAGTACTTTCTACAATGCTCTAAATTTTTTTTGAAAAAGCGGCTTCATCCGTTGGTGGGTATGAAAAGGCTTTGCCAGACATATCAAAAAAGCTTATCATAGAATGAACTTTTGAAGGGCCCAGAAAGCACTTTCCCAACAAACAAGCACTTGGCCGAGAGAAAATTAGGTAGAAGAATGATGGCGAAAGCTGGACTAGAAATGATGAAGAAAGTTTCCAAAAGATTTGGTGGTCAAAGGGTTCAAATTTTTCATTTGGACTTGCGGGTTAAACTCTTGCTTAAGAGTGTTTTTGGTGGACCCAAAAGCTCTTAAATCACGTCTTTAAGCCTTCTAAGATCAATTAGTAACAAGCACGCGTGCGTGTACGTATGCGCTCATGACCACATTTGTGCGTGCACAAAACAAAAACAACTAATCTAAAAAAGTGTCACCAAAATCCCTCACTTAACCTTGGCCGTCGAATGGGGAGATTTTTTACCCAAGATCTTCTTCTCTTCTTTTGCTAGTGTATAAAAGGAATTTAACATAAAACCCTTAAAAGATGAATTGAGAAGAATTCCTTCGCACAAGTCCTAGTAATTAGGATCTTGTCACCCAAAACATTGGAAGTTTGGCATCATTGTTCCTCCACCAAGACATGTGCAAAGGGGCAATTTGTATCAACCGTCGCTTTTGAGCTAGCATCTTAAAATTGTTTTAGTTTTATTATTTTGGGTGAGGTTTCTATATTGCCTAGGCTTTATAAAAACAAAATAAGGCCCCATGTCAAGTCCTCGTCCATAACACACTTTCAACCATGGAAATTTTCATGATAGCTTTAAAATCAATAATAAAATTCGAAAATAAAAAAAGATATAGATCTTGGTGATCTATGAGCACATATTTCTAGGTTAAATAGATGTTGTAGATAGTTTGTTAAAATATACACTATTTTTAGAGCTTGAAATCCTTTTATGTTTTCATAACCATAACGTTCAAACCAAGATGATCGATGTAAAGGTTTTTTAATGCTTGAATTGTAATTTTCAAAGATGTATGAGTGAGGCTTTACTTATATTCATAAGGTTGCAACCTTATCAAACCGTTTTCTTTTACTTTTAGTACAAAAATGTCACAATCACTCTTCTCTATCAGATTTTAAATTGGGTGATTACAACTATGTCATTGATTAGATTCAAAGTTTAAAAAAAAAAAAAAAAAATTTCGAACTTTGGGTTATACTCCATTCCATCCTATTTGACATCTAATAATTAAGACCGATTGTGACATCCTTATAATAATAGTAAATAGTATCTTGTTATACAAACTATTGGAAAAATTATATACCAAAGAGTAAAGGAGCATGCTAATTTTGTGATCTTAAAACTCTTGTGAAAACTTTCGGATATTTTGTAGAGTAAGAATTTACCTGGTTTGGATCCGAAAGCAAAATTTCGGATCTCATTCCTGTCTAGGTATGGATCTGGATCCGACCCAGTTATATATATATAT